>CM046443.1:57462273-57844937 GCA_025506515.1 Flaveria trinervia
TGCTTCTCTAATGGAAGCAAATGCTGCTATGCATTGTTCAGAACATAATTGGCTTTTGCCTCAGAGGATACCTGTGATACCTAAGGTGTAGAGGCATTGGAAGATGAAGTATCAGCAGACTCCAAAGCCATAAGAGCTAGATTCCCAAAGGGACTGTCACCACCATGTTGACCAGCACCTGAGAACAGTTGATCATGATCAGCAAGTCATCTGGTAAACTGCTCCAGTCAACAACTCCTGGGGTGAAGAAGCTGTGTTGTTGAGATGAAGGTGTGTGATGAGATAGGGAAGGCTGAGGTTCTGTAATGCATGAGGTTGTGGTGTCATAGGAACTTGAACTTGATTTGATGTGGCATGTAATAACAAGGTATGATATGGCATTTGACCTGAGGAACAAAATATGCCGGAGATTGTTGTTGAGGATGATGACTAGATGTGACAGGATGTTGCCCTCTGTGTTGTTGACTATTGCCAGGAAAAGTCACAAAGGGTGCAGTAGAGTTAGATCCAGTTGATCTACACCTCTTGCAAAGTGTCCAAGCCGTTGGCATTTGTGACACCTCAACTTGCTCTTGTCAAAACCAACTTTGGTTTTGCCAGAGAGTCCTAGGAATTTTCTTCCAGTTCTTTTGTAGAACTTCTGAGATCTGATATTTATCAAGGCCATTTGGCTCAAAATATCCATCTCTTCTAAGTCATCATCAGCAATCCCCTTGAGATCATCCATAATGAAACATAGATTGTCATTATTACACCCAGTGAACTGACCATCAACACTTACAAATGCAGAATCAGAAGTGCTTGAAGAGAAATTAATATGCTCATCATACTGGCATTCAGATGAAGCATATTCTGACTCATGACCCACCAAGGCAGTGTTTCCTGTATAAAGTCTTCAGTGAGCTTTCCAGATGAAGACAGCTTTCTTCTGTTCTATCTCTCTCTCAAAAGTGAGCAATTTCCCATGGAGTTGGGTTAGAGATAGTTTGTCCAAACTTGCACTGGAGCGTAGGACAATAGTATATGTGTCCCATCTCTCAGGCAGTGATCTGAGAAATCTGTTATTCATCTGAATATTGGTGTATTCAAGTTTGACCATTTTTAGTTCAGAGATCAAACAAGAAAACCGCTCATATTGTTGAGTCAGTGTCTCACCCTTTCTATGAGAGAATGTCTCATATTGTTGGGCAAGAATTTCTCTATATTTGCCAAGACCTCATCTGTTCCTCCAAATTGTTCTTTCAAAGCAATCCAGAGGTCATGGGCAGTTTCATGATGCATTAGCCCAGAATAGATTTCATTGGGCAATGCCATGGCCAGAATTCCATGGGCTTTTGCATCAATCTCAAGCAACTTCTTATCCTCATCTGAGTATTGCTCCTCCTCTTCGGAATCATTTGATTGGTTTCCGGGTTATTCACCATAGGCTTGTGTGGACCATGTACCACTGATGTCCAACCCCTGCGCTGTTAACAGACAGGTGATGGAGCATACGTCTTTGCCATATGTTATACTCATTCCTAACCAGCATAGGAGGCTTGGTTGAGGAACCAGTATTGTGGAGGATCATTGGAGGGAGTGGTCATTTTCAGTTCAAAAACAGTTTAGTTCAAGTTTTTAAAAAGTTTTAGACAAACCACAACAAACTCAATGAGAACCAAGAAAAAGATCTCAGGATGAATGAGCAGAAATACAGAAAATTCAATCTCTATAACCGTTTCTTGCAAAAACAAAAGCTAATTCAATCAAACTTGGATTTTGAATAGCAGTTTTAATGATCAATTATTAGATCGATCAATGATTAACCGGCTCTGATACCATTTGACAGGATCAGTGATCACAAGTTTGATGTATCAGAATACAAAGCAGCGGAATACAAACAAGAATTAGACAAATTGTAGCAAGCAATCGATACTTGTAAGCATTAAGATCGCATACGGTTATAGGAGAGAATATGTATTCTGATTTCTAGGAATGTTTATAGATGTAGAATATTTCTAATCAAATCAATCATTCATTCCATTTAATTACTCATTCACCTTGTTACAATAGGTTGTCACTCCTTATATAGAGTGCAACAGTCACTGCTGTTATCACGGAAAGTGACAACTGGCAGATCCAATACAAAAATAACTAATTCTTAACAAACTACTGAAATGTTCACAACTACTGAGAACATATCAGCGTGTTAAGTACAAAATATAAAACTACTGAAACTACAACGACTGAAGAACAAACTCTTCAGTCGTTTTACAAAACTACTAAAACATAAAAATATAAAACTACTGATATCACAACTACTGAAGAAGTACTCTTCAGCAGTTGTGACAAACTACTGAGGCTTCAGTACTTGATCTTCAGACTTTGACCTTCAGGTGTTTCATCAGCTGATGAATTCAGTAGATATCATCAGTTGATGTCTTCAGTCTTTGTCTTCAGACTTTGTATATCAGTTGTTGATCTTCAGCACTTGTGAACTCTTCAGCTGTTGTACTTCAGTACTTTGGTCTTTCAGCTTCAGCACTTGTGTTCTTCAGCTGTTGTACTTCAGCACTTTGGTTCTTCAGCTGTTAAGGTCTTCAGCACTTGATCTTCAGCTGTTGAAGTCTTCAGTACTTGTCAAACTACTGATGAGGCTTTCAGCAGTTGTTGTGATACCATGTGGGACTTAGAGGTTTTCTGATCTTGGCTCATTGGTTCTTTTGGTCCAACAGACTGAGTATGAAAAGACTCTTTCTCCCAAAGCTCCAATGTTCAAATCATCCTTAAGCTCAAGCAGACTTCCACTCCTCAATCACTATATCCTGATCCCTACAGTATAACTAACAGGGAAATGAAGGACTATCTGTCTGGTCAAGAATTTACAAAGAGAAAGCTAGGCAATAGAAAGACTAATTCCTAAGGGCTGCCGTCCTTATGTTGAATAATGTAAAGAAAGAGAGGCTGAGTAAACTGGAAGAGGAGATTATAATTAAAAGGACCAGAGTATCAGCACAAGACATGCAGCTCACCCATAGAGACCATGACTCTTTGGCACCTGTATTACATAGATATCTTGATTGGTTTCAAGAGCCTTCACAATTGAAACTTCAAGAAGGGCTAACCACTGAAGAGATGATTAGAGGTCTGTCTACTCCTAAAGGCAAGACTGATTAGAAGATTATTGCTTGGATGTATGATTATGACTAGAACATGTTCATGGTGAAAAGGATTTTAGGGTTAGTGCAATTTTTCATAGAGTATTCTGCTCTTGTGAACTCCCTGGAAATCCATGATCTGAAGGAACTAGCCAATCTTGAGCTGATTAATCACAAGGCTATGTTCAGGGGATACGAGTTTGAAGACATTCTAAGGCTATCTGCATTAGGAAAAATAGATCTTTTATCAAACCCCTTGAGAAGAAAAGAACAAAACTAGCAGAAGAAGTTGTGTTTCTTGAGCTAAAGGAAAACAAACTGAATCATTGAAAAGAAATTTGGTGGCTGGAACTCATTCCTCCAAACCAAAATCCAATGTCTACTATGATGAAATGACATATGAATTGGTAATTGAAAGAAGATGGGGGAGGAAAAGAAGGTGTTGCGATTATATTATTTAGTGGATATGAGATGAGATTGCAAGATGAATCCAATATCCACTACATATACACTAGACGCTTCAGAGAGATAACAAATAAGCTGGGAGAAGAAGACATGCACTTCTTCTTAAAGTGCATTACGATTCTAAAAATGTTATATGATCAAATCAGTGCCTAGAGTGAACATAGGAAGAAGAAGACTCCTCTTCAATTAGGAAATATTATGAAGTTGGAGGTAGATATGGATGGAGCTCTATTGATCATAGAGATGGGTTATCTACTGTGTCTATATGGGAACCCATTTCTATTAAGAAGCTGCACTTGGAAGCCATCTACACTATGAGCCAGATTAAGATCCATATGCTAAATAGAGAGAAGATGTCTCATGTAAATGAATTTGTCAACATGATAAAGGCCATTTAGGATCCATCTCAGTAGAACCTCTTATTCCTCCACAAGACCCAGCAGAATCTCCGCAACCTCAACCACATCTAATCCTTGAAGAACATAGGCTATATAATCCTTAGGAGGAGTATTATTGGACCCTAAACGATCATACATGCCAATTCAAGCAGTGGGATGATGTTGTTCTGCTGGAAATCCCATAAGGCCAAGTATTAATGCTGATGAAGAATTAACAAAAAAACAAGTGCGGCTAACCACATTTGTATATGCAGAAGACATAGAACAAATGCGCATAAGTGTTTTTCTTCCACTTTAATAAATGCGGATAGCCAGAAAGAAATGTTTACAAGTTTTGTAAATCCGCATTAACTAATGCGGTTTCCTGACAACAAATGCGCATAAGTGTTTATTCATCTGTATTTGTCAATGTTTATGACCAAACACTAATGCTGAAGACAAAGAAGAAATATTGATCAAGATCAACACATCCGCATTAGTCAATGCAGATGCTAATGAAGACTTTGACTAGTTCTGATGTATAGGTCAGGGGTAGTTTAGTCATTTTGTAAAAGGCATATTGTCAGCCTATAAATATAATATAAAACCACATATGTGAGGTGACTATTGATAGACATTACAAACAATCAGAATATTTTGTTTAGTCTTATGTTCTCAAGGTGTACTGTTACTGTTTGATGCTCAAACCCTATCATTCATTGTAACTTAATAACTTCATTAATACAAAGTGATTTATGAGTATTTCTGCCATTTAATGTTTCTTGATTGTTTGATTCCATAATACAATCATTAACTCAATCATAATATTTGATTCTTGTGAGAATATCAATCTCATACCCTAGTCAGCTACGTGCCATCAGATAAAAGTTTTTAAGTAAAACTGGGATTATGTGGGTGTGCTATGTATTTTATGTGCTTCTAGATTTGAATACTGACATGTATTAGGATAGTGATTGCTTGGGACAAGAGGGTAAGGTAAGCAGTTAATCACACGTGGCAAATGTAATTAAGGACTTACTGTACTTATAATGATCTGAACAATTATCATGAATAACCATTTTTGTGTTTGAATCTTATAGGAATTAGTTATGGCTAGTAGAAAATCAGGGAACAAAACCTAAGTTGGTGCTCGTGTTAGCCGTACTACTGAGACAGGTGTCACCTGGAGCAAAGCTAATGGTCCCAACACTGTTCACGAGGAGTCAAACCTCCATAGTCACTTGGAGGGTGAGGGATCAACCACCCTCAAATCTACTATGAAGTAGGCTAACGCTAATGAGGTCTACAATCTTATGCAAAATATGTTACCCTTAGTGGTGACTGAGGTGATTAAAGAAGTCAGGGATGGATAGAAAGCTGAGGAGGGGAAGGAAAATGAAATGAATTAAGGGAAGTCCACTGGGAGGACTGAGTAATCCGAAGAGGAGCCATCAAACCCTAAGTTGGTACTTAATGAAGATGATAGCGATGAGGAGTCTGAAAAAGAGACTACTAAAGGGGTGCAACTATGGGGCATTTCAAAGGTGCAAGCGCCCGACCTTTGACGGTAACAACAATGCTCCTATCATTCACCGTTGGGTTAGAGAGAAGGAAGCGGTACTAGAAATCAGTGAGTGTCGGGAATATCAAAATGTTAAGTTTACCACTCATTCTTTCGTTGACTCGGGTTCTACTGGGGGGAAATATTTCCTAGGCTGAATGAAAGCGATCAATAGCGAAAATGAAGTGGTCTGAGTTGAAGGAGTTTGTGCTGGAAGAGTATTGTCCCCATTGAGAGTTAGAAAAGATTAAAAAAAAGAGTTCTTGTATTTGGAGGCTGGGAACATGACTCATCAAAAGTACACCTCCAAGTTCAATGAACTTGCAAGACTCATGCCAAACATGGTGACACCTGCATCCAAGAAGATCAAGAGATACATGCAGGGTTTGCTCGTGGATATAAAAAGGCACATGATTGCAGCTAGACCAGGCATGTTTAGGTCAATGGTGGATTTATTTGGGAGGTTGTACGATGAGAGAGATCTGGTGCCTGCACAAAAGAAGATGGAGAAATGGAGTAGGAACAAGAATGGAAATAGGAAGAGATTTGGAGGTGACAACATCAGGAGTGGAGAGAAGAGGATGAAAGTTAAGGATCAATTAGGGAGACGAGGAAATACGGGTGATGCTAGTGTTTGTAGAAAATGTGGAAGGGGTCATTTAGGTGAGTGTAGAGTTATGACGGGAAAATGTTTCATATGTGCAGGCGAGGGCCATTATGTCAAGGACTGCAGGGCGACTAAATGTTACCAGTGCGGGGAGATGGGACAGTTGAGAAGAGATTGTAAGAAAGGAAAATTAGAAGGATCACGAATGGTTAAAAATGGAGATAAGGGAAAGGGTGACGGTTCGAAGGCGAAGGCAAGGGCATTCAACATAACTCATGAGGAGGCCAGGGTAGATCCAGAAATAGTTTCATGTATGTTTCTGGTAGACCATGAATATGCTTCTATGCTCTTTGATTATGGTGCTAGTAGGAGTTTTGTGTCTGTTGCTTTTTACCATTTGTTGCATGATAAGAGTAGAACGTTAGTTGAGCCTTTCTATATACAAACAGTCGTTAGTAAGTCCACTAAGGTAAATAAAGTGGTTGACGATTGCTTGATTGAGTTAAAAGATTGTAAGTTCCCTGTTAGGTTGCATGTTATGGCTTTAGGAGGTTTTGATGTGGTCTTAGGCATATATTGGTTAGCTATCTATGAAGCCAATATTGTATGTAGCATGAAGATAATTCATCTCATAGTGCCTGATGGTAGTCATGTTATGGTTCGTGGGGATAAGGTGTGCTATGTACCAAAGGTCGTGTCGATAATCATAGCTGAAAAGTACTTGAGACGTGGGTGTAACGCTTACTTGGCCTATGTAAAAGATGTGGATGCGCCAGAGCCACAGTAATCAGACGTGTTGGTAGTGTGCGAGTTTCCTGAGACTCTTCACGAGGAGTCACTGAGCAAGGCCCGTCGCTAATGCACCGTATCGATTCACTAATGCTTCTGAGACTGTTCACGAGGAGTCAGACTCCATAGTCACCTGGAGGGGGAAGGATGAACCACCCTCAAATCTATTATAAAGAAGGCAATCGCTGATGAGGTCTGCAATGTTAGGTAGAATGTGTTACCCTCAATGGTGACTAAGGTGATTAAAGCAGTCAGGGATAGAGAGAAAGCTGAGAAGGAGGGGAAGGAAAATGAGAAGAATTCAAGAAAGTACACTAGGAGGAATGAGGAATTCAAGAGGAGCCTTCAAACTTAAGGTGGTACTTCATGATGATGACAAAAAGGGGAGTCTGAAAAAGAGATTACAAAAGGGTGCAACTACGGGGCATTTCAATGATGCAAAACCCTGACTTTGACGGTAGCAACAATGTTACTGCCGCTCATCTTTGCATCAGAGAGATAGAAGCGATGCTGGAAATCAGTGTGTGTCGGGAAGATCAAAAAGTTAAGATTGCCAGTCATTCTTTGGTTGACTCAATGTTATGTTGGTGGGACAATATTGTCCAGACTGAAGGAAAGCAATCAATAGCCAAAATGAAGTGGTCTGAGTTTAAGGAGTTGGTGCTGCAAGAGTATAGTCCCCATCGAGGGTTAAATAAGATTGAGAAGGAGTTCTTGTATTTGGAGGCTGGGAACATGACACATCAAGCATTGTTAGGATCTCAGGATCTAGTTTGATCAATTAGATTGGATTTGCAGCGGAATGAGCCCACGAATTAACAAATTTAAACAAGAACACACGAAATTTATCAATGAAACAGTGTTTGTTATAGAGAGAGAATTTCTGCCAAAAGGAATATATTCATTCAATACACGCTTTGGCTGGCTTTTCGCACAGCGTTACAATTAGGTCATCTTTCCTTTTATAAGGGAAGCTGACGTCAGCTCATGTCACTTGACAGTGACATCTAACTGTTATTTAACTACTGAAAGTTAACACAACTACTGAAGATGTCAAACAGTTGACATCTTCTTACAAAAATACCAAGTGTTAATTATTACTACAACTACTGAAAAGAAACTATTGAAACAACAACGACTGGAGAACATGCTCTTCAGTCATTTTACAAGTACTGAAATAGAAAAGAAAACTACTGAAAGGAAACGATCACAACAACTGAAGAATGCTTCTTCAGCTGTTGTGACAAACTCTGAAGGCTTCAGTACTTGGACTTTGTGAACTTCAGTTGTTGTCACCAGCTGATGTCTTCAGCTGATATCTTCAGCTGATGTCTTCAGTCTTTGTACTTCAACTGTTGAACTTCAGTACTTTAGTCTTCAGCTGTTGATCTTCAGACTTTGGTCTTCAGCTGGTGAAGTCTTCAGTACTTAGTCTTCAGCTGTTGATCTTCAGACTTTGGTCTTCAGCTGTCTAAGTCTTCAGTACTTTAGTCTTTAGCTGTTGATCTTCAGACTTTGTTCTTCAGCTGTTGAAGTCTTCAGTACTTTAGTCTTCAGCTGTTGATCTTCAGACTTTGTCAAACAGCTGATCAAGTCTTCAGCAGTTGTTGTGATGACTTGTGGGACTTAAAGGTTTTTCTGATCTGCCTCATTGGTTCTTTTGGTCCAACAAACTCCCCCTGAACCAATGCAGCCAAAACCTTTAAGCTTATTGAATATGTCCCACTTATTATCGCAGAAAGATTGGTCTTTTTGTCTTCTACATCAGCTCAGAAGTGACCCTTGTAAGCACAGGCCTGGGAAGAAGTCTCAATGATCTGTTTGGCAAAGGATGGATGGGAACTCTGTCTTGGGGAACTGGACACAAAGCTGTTACCCCATCCATGAGATCTACTTCCTAACTATGAGTCTGTAAGACTCCCTTGTATAGGCCTCAAGGAAGGTTATTTGTTCCTCCATGGTAAGCTCTTCTACTTCTCCTTCAAAGAGTGACTCTGGCCCATAGTACTCAGAGAGGTATTTGACCTGCTTCCCATTTTTTTAGCTCCACAGTTGTTATGACTCTATATGCGAATTCATCTGGGTGAATACCCTTTAAGAACAACTGGAGCTCATTCTTTCTAACTTCCTCAAGCCTCCTATACACTAACCCCTTTTTCACCATTTTATTCTCCATAATCTTTTGTGGGGTCAGTTTAGCTTTATAGGCTTTCTTGAAGTCATCTAGGATCTCCCAAGGTGATACTACAAAGGCCAGTGAGATCACTTCATCTACAATCTTCTTTACTTGGCCAATGTATCTTGTGGAATATTTTTCTTTTGAATCCTATGAGACACCCTGGGATCAGGCCAAATCCTTACTCTCTCTTTTTGATATTGAAAGGTATGTCTGAGAGTGTATAATCTCTGAGCATGTTTCTTCATATTGATGATTGAAGATGTGGCAACGTATGCTTTGTCGACTCTCTCAACAATTCTCATCATGTGTTTGTGAGCTCTTATTCTTCTAACTTCACTTTCACAATTTGCCTTTGAGATTCAGGAGTAATTGTTGGAGGGTGACTTATGGCCTTAGGCAACTGTATAACAGCTGAGATTGGCAGCCTGTCTTCATCTTCATCATTATTCTTATTCTTCCTCTTCTAGCCTCAGTACCCTTCTCTTCTCTTCTGGGGTACATCATCGGCTATTGGTTTTGTGGGAAGGGAATTGGTTTAGTGGGTTGTGGTTGTGGTGGTTTTGGTGTGGGAATTTTGACAGGCTGTTCTAGCAGTTTGGATGTAAGTGAGGCTTTAGATGTTTGACCAGTTCAGTCCTGCTCCCAGCACCAGCTTCATTCAAGGCTTCAATGACCAGCCTTTGGTATATACTTCAGACGAAAGATCTTGGTGGTTATTGCCAAGATGCTTTCCCTAGACCATGACTTGATTTCAATCAGTGATCTTCCAAGATACTTAGCTATGAACATGATCATGATTTCCAGCCTTTCCCTTTCCAACACACTGTAACTTGCCCATCTTGCTTGGATTTCTTCAATCTCCGATCTTCTAATTTCTAAGTCAATTTTTCAGTGTCATGACCTTGCCTAAACAGCTGATCAATGATGTTATCCATTGATCGGCTGTGTTGGGCATCAGCCTCCTTCACCATTTCCTCCAACTCCTTCTCCTTCTTTCCATTCTTCCTTTTCTTGTATGGACATGAAAGACTTTAGTACTTTCAGTCACTTTCTCCATTTCAGCTTCCTTCTCCATCTCCTTCTCGGTCTCTACACCCAACTCCTTCTCATTTGCCACCTCTATCTCTTTTTCTTTCCCTTTCCCATCTTCAATCCTTTTCGTTTTGCTTTCACTCACTGAATCTCCCCTTTTTGGTTGCATTGGTTGCAAGGGTTGATTGTGAGAAAGCCTTTTGCTCACAACTTCCTCCAGCAAGGGTTGGATAACCGAGGGAAGCCTCTCATCAAGGGTTTAATCACTATATCAGTGATAATTGGTGTGATGAGAGGTAAGGAATTTTGAAGGATAGCAGCTATTTGTTCAGGGGGGTTCTGTCCGTGAGAGATAGTGCCAGAAGTAGAGGCAGGTGGCTGAGTGTTTTCGAGTGGCTCTGTGTATAAGAGACCTTCAGGAAGGTGCCATCTGTTGGTGGATTGGGGCAGAGGACTTAGATCCTGAGACATTTTGGCAATCAGCTCGTTGAGTCTGCTTACCTCATTCTCTAGGATGGTATTTTGGACTAAAACATCATACAAGAAGCCCAGGTCATCATCAGTGTTTGCTGAATCACTTGACCTCCTGATAGAATCAGGATGTACATGCTCTGAGTGTAGATCAGTATGAGCATGTGCCCCTTGTTCTTGGTACTGGGGACTTCTTGCCTCAGGACTATGTCCTTCATTAGCAGTTGCCTCTGGTGAGTCTTATGGATGTACCAACTGCATCCTGATCATATGCTGAAGCAGGAGAAGTGGCAGCCTCACCAGATGTTCGAAATCTGTTTCTACACTTGGAGATGGAACAGTGTAACCCATGTGTTGTGGGTTAGCAGTAGCATTTGGATCCTCCCCCTCAAATGTTGAGGCTATCCCAGTTTTGATTGGTATCTAGGGAGGGGGTGAGGAATGCAACTGAGTCAGCACTTTTGCAACTATTATGGTAGGACTTGGGGGGCGGTTGCAGTGGGTGATGGTGTGAAAGCAGTATGCACCCGGGGAGAGTGGTGCGTTTCAATGGCAACCTCCTCAAATGAGGAAGGTTCCAGATGTATAGGTGCCCCAAATGTGGTTATTGCAGGCTCCTGTTGAGAGGAAGCTAAGCGGTTGAGGTGGGTGAGTACGTGTATCTACTGGGGGTTATGGCCAGTAGATATCCTGCGTTTGTGTTGCAGGGGCATCCTCAGGGGACTCATCTCCCTGAGCAGCCTTTTGGGTTTTTTGTGTGTTGGGTTGGTGGGGACTTTGGATTTGGAGGTGGTGGCTGTGGGTTCTAGCTGCGTGAGTTTTCGCAGCTTGGCTGCCTGTTTGAGTGACTGGTCTGAGTTATGCCTGGAGTATACCTCAGGCAATACAGCCATGGCAGGGACTCCAAGGCCAACAAGTCCCTCAGCTTTCAGCTGGTTCTTATAATGGCCATTATGAACCGAGGATATAATATCCATCACTTAGAAATAGGTTTTGAGGCCATATCCTTAAGTTCAAGAAATATTATTTCAGAAAAATTTAAGTTTTGTTGCTCAAGGACAGAGAAGAATACCTGCTGCCACCTGATTGACATTTGATCCCAAGAAGTCTTAGGGGCTAGACAGACATTCACCATATGAAAAATAAGGCGTTCTGCATCATGGAAATGCTTTTTTAGGATGGTAGAAGCACTAAGGTTACCCTGGTATCCATGGTGGGCAAAGGATAGATCAGTGGTGCCCTTTGAATATCCAGCGCGGAAGGTGGCATCATCCAGTTGTAGGGTTTGGCGAAGGATTGCCGGAGTGATGACCACCTTATGGGAGTTGACGAACGACTGGAGAGACTCGGTGTCATTCTCTCCAGTGGTAAGGCTGACTTTCGTCCAGAACTGATTTAGGGATTCGGAATAAATGGTAGGATTGATAAGGAAGGCCGTTTTGTATAGAGAATGAACCATTAGATCAATGGCAGTATCAAACTTCGTCCAGAAAGGTGATTTGGTAAGGTAGGCAACACAGTTGTGTCGTGGTTTAAGCGCATGGTCGCCATTAATGTGAGAGAAGGTTCGGAGTTTTTGAACGTTAGGTTTGAGATGATGAAGCTCTGTAGGATTAGGTATTTATAGGGTATGGGTTATAAAACAATTGAAGGGTTGGTGTTAATCATCAGTAGTTTTAAACAACTGATGACGTGGTATTAACCTTCAGAGGTTGAAACAACTGAAGTCTTGGTTTTAGGCATCAGCAGTTATAAAACTACTGAAAACCATGGTTTTGACTTCAGATGTTGGAAACAACTGAGGACTTGGTGTTAGTCATCAGTAGTGTGAAACTTCTAAAGACATGGCTTTGTCATCAGTTGTTGTAAACGACTGAAGACTTGGTGTTAGTCATCAGTAGTTGTGAAACTACTGAAGACATTGGTTTTGCTTCAGTTGTTTAAGATGAAACAGCAGTTGTAAAACAACTAAAGAGAAAATTCCCATCAGTATTTTTCGTCAATTCTTAGCTTTTCAGCTGTTTCATACTGTCCTCAACACTTACTCATCAGTCTTTTTGGCTGTTTTCAGTTGTTTCATAGGACATCAGTACTTATCTGTTTTTACTATCATCAGTAGTTATAAACTAATCAGTAGTAATAAGCGAATTAGTACTTATTTGTGACATGTTACTAAGATCTCAGTACTTGTTTACTGAGATCAACTGTAGTTGTCACTTATTCTAGCTGCAGCATACCAAGCCTTAACACTAGGTTTTGGAAAGTTGAACTATCCAAAGGCTTAGTAAAATGTCTGCAAGCTCATCAGCACTAGGCACAAACTTTGGATCAATCAGACATTTTTCAAAACAGTCCTAATAAAATGGTGTCTGATCTTATATGTTTGGTCCTAGAATGCTGGACAGGATTCTTGACAATGCAAAGAGCTGAAGCACTGTCCATCAATAATGGAGTCTTAGTCTCTGTAATGCCATAATCAAAAAGTTGGTTTGAAGCCAGAGTACCTGAGATGTATAACTTGCAGAGCAATGTACTCTGCTTCAGCAGTGGATGTAGCAACAGATGTTTGTTTCTTACTCTGCAAGAAATCAAACAGTTGCCTAGAAATGACATCCACCAGAAGTTGACTTTCTGTTAACTTACACCCTCCATAGTTACTATCAGAAAAAGCAACTAATTTGCAAGAGTGTCCAGTGGAATACCATAAACCTAGAGATTGTGTACCTTGCAGATATCTAAAGATCCTCTGACTGCAATCAAATGAGACTCTTTAGGAGCATCCTGAAATCTAGCACAAACACAAGTTGCAAACATGATATCTGGTCTAGAAGCTGTTAAGTACATCAAGGATCCAATCATACATCTGGAAAGTGTTTCATCACAGCTTTACTTTTTGATCTGCATCCAGTTGAGTGGTGTGGCACATGGGAGTAGAACAGGGCTTACAGTTTTGTAAATAAAACTTATTCAAAAGATCTTTTGTATATTTAGACTGATGAATGAAAGTCCCATCAGCCTTTGTTTGATTTGCAATCTTAAAAGAAAAATGTAATTCTCCCATTGCACTCATTTCAAACTTCTTCTGCATAAATTGGTAAAATCATCACATAACTGGGGATCAGAGGATGCAAAAAAATAATATCATCAACATAAATTTGAACAAGTAGCTTATGCTGATCCACTCTTAATGAACAAAGTTTTATCTATGGAGCCTCTAGTGAAATTATTTTGAAGAAGAAAATTTGATAATGTCTCATACCAAGCTCTAGGAGCTTTTTCAACCATAAAGAGCCTTATCAAGCTTGTATACCCAATCTGGATGTTTATTATCCTCAAAACTGGTGGTTGACACACATAAACCACTTCTTTATTTTACCATATAAAATGCACTTTTAACATCCATTTGAAAAACTTTAAGATTGTGGAATAAGCATAGGCTAAGAACAATCTAATTGCCTCCAGTCTGGCTACAGGAGCAAAGGTTTCATCATAATCAATACCTTCTTCCTGTGCAACCCCTGAACAACCAGTCTGGCCTTGTTCTTAACAATAAGCCCATTTCATATGTTTTATCCTAAACACCCATTTAGTGCCTATTACACACTTACCTAGGGGTAGAAGAACCAGTTCCCACACTTGCTGCTTGTTGACCTGAAGTAGCTCAAGCTGCATGGCTTCAACCCATCCATTGTCCCTTAAGCAATGTGATAGTTCTTTGGCTCTTGCTGACTAATGAAGAGAGCATTGAAGCAGAAATTGGACAATTGACTTATTGTGAAACTCCAGCATTGATATCACCAATGATTTGAGACATTGGGTGATTCTTCAGCTCTTGATAAACAATGAGATCCGTGCAAGTGTTTGTAGGACCTTCAGCAGCAGCAGATGGTGATGCAACTCTTGAAACCAAGAATGAGATGGCAAATCAAAAGATGTACAGGAATCAGAGATCTCATTAGCATTTGTTGTGGATGGAACTGCAGAAGCTACAGGAACATCAAGTTTAGTGGACTCAGGCAGTTGATCACTAAACTTGAATAGGTGAGTGATATTGTATTATCATCATCATCAATACACCAGGTGGAGAACTGTTGATAGGAGCAACAGCTGAAGCCTGATAAGGAACATATTGCAGTATGTCCAAATCAAATAACTCCATAGGGTTTTGTGGAATCTTGTCCTTTGGAGATTCATTAAACTTCACATGCAGAGTCTATTCAACTATCTTTTTCTGTAGTTGAAGACTCTATATGCCTTGCAAGTAGATGAATAACCAACAAATACCATGCATCCACCTTAGGATCAAATTTGTGGAGTTGACCTTTGTGTTGAGAATGAAACAAGGACACCCAAAGGCTCTGAAAAATGAAATTAGAGGAGCCAAATGATGTAGAACTTCATATGGAGTCTTTAACAACCTCTGATTTACTAAGGCTCTATTCTGCACATAGCAAGCTGTGTTAACAGCTTCAGCCCAAAAGGTCAGTGGCAAACAGAGTCAGCCAACATTGACCTTGCAGCTTCAATTACGGTCCTGTTCTTTCTCTCTACTACTCTATTTTGTTCTGGAGTCCTTGGGATGCTAAACTGCCTCTTGATTCCCTTTGAGAGATAAAACTCATCAAGTGTATGGTTTCTGAATTCTGTTCCATTATCACTTTGATACACTTGACAGATAGGGAATACTGCTTCTCAACATACAACACAAAGTTTTAATCGTCTGAGCAGCCTCATCCTTTGAATGCAAGAAGAAAGTCCATACAAATGGAGTAATCATCCACAATTACCAGACAGTATTTCTTCTTTGCCATACTCATTACTCTCACAGGACCAAAGATATCCATGTGTAATAATTGCAAGCAGGCAATGGACTTAGGTTCTTCAATAGGAGGGAATGAGACTTTGTGTTGTTTCCTTTCAAACAAGCGGTGCAGTTGTCTTCACATCTTAACTCCTTCATAGGCAATCCCCTTACTAAACCATGATGTATCAGCTGAATCAAGTTTTTAAGATTCACATGACCCAGCCTTCTATGCCATAGAATAGATTCTTGAGGAGAAGCCTTGGAAAATAGGCAAGGATGGCATTGAGATCTTTTTCTTGGAAAGATCTAAGGCATACACTCTTCCTGTCCTATGGCCCTCAGGAGAGTGTGATCATCCAACACCTTATCAATCAAACTCAGAACTTTGGATGACAGAATCCTGCAGTTCCGACTGGTGAAAAGAGCAACATAGCCTTTATCACACATTGACTGACAATCAAGAGATTGTACTTGAGATTCTCCACATGGTTAACATCATCAAACCTTATTTCACCATTGGAGACAAAGCCTTTGCCAATGATGTAACCCTTAGCATCATTGCCAAAAGAAACAAACCCCTTCTTTCCTCGAGAGTAATCATGAAGAAGAGAGCTGTTCCCTGTCATATGCATAGATCCTCCACTGTCTACATACCAGATGCTACTGTGGCATGCTGAAGAACCCTACAATCATAATAAATTAGTTAGTTTTTGAGACCCAAACCTTTTGGTTTTGGGTCTCTTCACATCAACAGATGGTAAACTAACAGATTTGCTATGAAGACAGCCTGAGGGGATGGAGATGGTGAAGAAGAAGAATCATTTGGCATCGATTTTCTTCTCTGTGGTTTCAACATAGGAGCATCTAATGGTTGACTCTCCCCAATAGATGTTGAACCATCATAACAAGTTGTGTCTGATCCTGTGATAAAGCCTTCAGCTTTTCAGACACATTAGTGCTTCAGATTGATGGATTCCTGTGTTGTACCATCTCCCTTTGAGCAACCTTAGCTGTTGCCTGATTAACCCCTTCCTTTTTGGATTTCTTTTTGGATTTCTTTTTGGATTTCTTTTGGATTTTGGGTTACAGTTTTGATGTTGCTGGTACAAACTTGGTTTCAAACTCATTTATCATTTTATCCATTTTCTTTTTAATCTTCTCATTGTGTTTGAGTTTGGAGCCCTTTTTATACCAGCAATCATGTAGATGATTAAATAAGCCACATATTTCACATGGCTTATTCTTCATCTTAAGTTGATCATCTGCTGAAGAAGATGAACTACTGAAGACTTATTCTTCAGCAATTTGCGACCAGTACTAGCAGTTTTCTTCCTTGCAGTACATGCTTTCTTGACATCTTCTTCAGTAGTTTTCCACCCTTTCTACTGGTAGTTTTCTTCCCTTTAGTACATGCAGTAGTTTGGTTTGTTCTCCAGGTGTTATGACTTGCTCTTTAGTACTTTCAGTACTTTGTGAAATACCACCTGGAGTGATCAACCTTTTGATCATGTGAGCGTCAGCATTTGAACCATCAACATTAGCTGATAGGTTTTGGAGGAATTAATGCTGACTCCAACCTCTGATGGTGCTGTATCAGATAGAAGATCACATGATGAAAAGGATTGTTATTGCTTTCTCCATCAGATTCTACCTCTGCTCTGGGAGTAAAATCTGTAGGAGGAGCAGTGTGATTATAACCAATGCCAAACTTCACATTGGAAGCAGACTGCTTACTAAGAAGCATTTCAAAACCCTTGCAGGAATGTACCCATCGATCACACTCTACTACTGGGTAGCTGCAAGTATTTCCTTGAGGTCTCTGTACTTCTCTAGAAGTACCTCTTCCCTAGCCTTATCATCAGTGATTGGGCATTTAAGTTTGTAAATCTCATCATTCTTATCATTAAGCACAGACTCAAATTCAACTTTTCTTTTGGATAGTATTTGTTCTAGCTCAATGTTCTTGTTAATTAAAGCTACATTTGCTTCTCTAATAGATGCAAATGCGGCTATGCATGTTTCAGAACATAGCTTGGCTTTGGCCTCAGAGGATACCTGTGATACCTGTGGTGTGGAGGCATTAGAGGATGAGGTATCAACAGACTCGAGGGCCATAAGAGCAAGGTTTCCAAAAGCATTGTCACCACCATGTTGACCAGCACCAGAAAGCAGTTGTTCATGACCAGACATATCATCTGATAAACTGCTCCAGTCAACAACTCCTGGGGTGAAAAAGCTGTGTTGTAGAGCTTGAGATTGTTGATGACATTGGGAAGGTTGAGGCTCAGGAAGAGCAGGTGGTTGTTGAGCAATGGGTACTTGAACTTGACTGGTTTGTGGCATGTAATAACAGGGATATGGATATGACATTGGACCCTGAGGGACAAAATATGCAGGAGATAGAGGTTGTGATTGATGACCAGAACTAGCAGGATGTTGCCCTCTGTTTTGTTGAATATTACTTGGAAAAGTCACAAAGGGTGCAGAGGAGTTAGATCCAGATGATCTACACTCTCTTGCAAAGTGCCCAAGCCTGTGGCATTTGTGACACCTCAACTTACTCTTGTCAAAACCAACTTTGGTTTTTCCAGAGAGTCCAGAAAATTTCCTACCAATTCTCTTGTAGAACCTCTGAGATCTGATATTAATCAAGGCCATTTGGCTCAGAATCCATCTCTTCTAAGTAATCATCAGTTATACCTTTCAAGTCATCCATAATGAAGCACAAATTGTCACTATTATAGCCTGACTGACTATGAACACTCACAAATGCATGATTAGAACTATTTGAAGAGAAATTTATATGCTCATCATAATTACTTTCTCATGCAGCATATTCTGACTCATGACCGACCAAGGCAGTATTCCCTGGTACAAAGTCTTCAGTGATGCCAGTTTCCTTTTCTGCTCTATCTCTCTTTCAAATGTAAGCAGTTACCCATGAAGTTGGGTGAGAGATAGGCTATCCAGATTTGCATTAGAGCGTAGGACAATTGTATATGTGTCCCATCTCTCAGGCAGTGATCTGAGGAATCTGTGGTTCATCTGGCTATTAGTGTATTCATGTTTGACGATTTTCAGCTCAGAGATCAAACATGAAAAACGCCTAACCTGTTGAGTCAGAGTCTCACCCTTCCTATGAGCAAATGTCTCATATTGTTGGGCAAGTATTTCCCTATTGTTTGCTAAGACCTCATCAGTACCACCAAATTGTTCTACCACCAAATTGTTCTTTCAGTGCCCTCGAGAGGTCATGAGCAGTTTCATGATGCATAAGCCCAGAATAGATTTCATTAGGCAGTGCCATGGCGAGAATTCCATGAGCTTTAGCATCAATCTCAAACAGTTTTCGATCCTCATCAGAGTATTGTTCCTTCTTCTTCGGAACCATTTGGTTGGTTTCCAGATTGTTCACCATAGGCTTATGTGGAGCATGTACCACAGATGTCCAACAACCTGAACTATTAACAGACAGGTGATGGAGCATTCTTCGTTGCCATATGTTATACTCAGTCCTAACCAGCATCGGAGGCTTGGTTGAGGAACCAGTATTGTGAGGGTCATTAGAAGGAGTAGTCATATTCAGAATTTAGACAAATTCAAGGTAAACAAATTAAATCTAGTTCAAAACCACTTAGAACCTCAAACAAAGTAGCCAGAAGCAACATAAACTCAATCTCTATAACCGATTGTTGCAAATTTGCTAATTCGATCAAACGTAGATAGCAAAAGAACAGTTTCAATGATCAATTCTTAAATCGATCAATGATTAACCTGCTCTGATACCATTTGTTAGGATCTCAGCATCTAGTTTGATCAATTAGATTGGATTTGCAGCAGAATGAGCCCACGAATTAACAAATTTAAACAAGAACACACGAAATTTATCAATGAAACAGTGCTTGTTATAGAGGGAGAATTTCTGCCAAAAGGAATATATTCATTCAATACACGCTTCGGCTAGCCTTTCGCACCCCGTTACAATTAGGTCATCTTTCCTTTTATAAGGGAAGCTGACGTCCGCTGATGTCACTTGACAATGACATCTAACTGTTATTTAACTACTGAAAGTTAACACAATTACTGAAGATGTGAAACAGCTGACATCTTCTTACAAAAATACCAAGTGTTAATTATCACTACAACTACTGAAACAACAACGACTGAAGAACATGCTCTTCAGTCGTTTTACAAGTACTGAAATAGAAAAGAAAACTACTGAAAGGAAACCATCACAACAACTAAAGAATGCTTCTTCAGCTGTTGTGACAAACTCTGAAGGCTTCAGTACTTGGACTTCGTGAACTTCAGTTGTTGTCATGAGTTGATGTCTTCAGCTGATGTCTTCAGTCTTTGTACTTCAGCTCTTGAACTTTAGTACTTTAGTCTTCAGCTGTTGATCTTTAGACTTTGGTCTTCAGCTGTTGAAGTCTTTAGTACTTTAGCCTTCAGCTGTTGATCTTCAGACTTTGGTCTTCAGCTGTTGAAGTCTTCAGTACTTTAGTCTTCAGCTGTTGATCTTCAGACTTTGTTCTTCAGCTGTTGAAGTCTTCAGTACTTTAGTCTTCAGCTGTTGATCTTCAAACTTTGTCAAATAGTTGATCAAGTCTTCAACAGTTGTTGTGATGACTTGTGGGACTTAAAGGTTTTTCTGATCTGGCTCATTGGTTCTTTTGGTCCAACAAGTGTACACCTCCAAGTTCAATGAACTTGCAAGACTTGTGCCAGACATGGTGACACTTGCATCCAAGAAGATCAAGAGATACATGTAGGGTTTACGTGTGGATATCAAGAGGAACATAATTGCAACTAGACCAGGCACGTTTAGGTCTGTGGAGGGATTTAGCTGGGAGGTTGTACGTTGAGAGAGATCCGGTACCTTAACAAAAGAAGGTGGAGAAATGGAGTGGGAATAAGAATGGAAATGGGAAGATGTTCTGAGGTGATAACTTCAGGAGTGGAGAGAAGAGGATGAGAGTTGAGGATGAGTCAGGGAGACGAGGAAATACGGGCGAGGCTGGTGTTTGTAGAAAATGTAGAAGGGGTCATTTAGGGAAGTGCAGAGTTAGGACATGCAAATGTTCCAAACGTGGAGGCGAGGGCCACTATGTCAAGGAGTGCAGGGCGATTAAATGTTACAAGTGAGAGGGGATGGGACACTTGGGAAGAGATTGTAAGAAAGGATAATCAAAAAGACTAGGAATGGTTAAAGTTGGAGATAAGGGAAAGGGTGATGGTTCTAAGGCGTAGGCGAGGGCATTCACATAACTCTTGAGGAGGCCAGGGCAGATCCGGAAGTAGTTTCAGGTATGTTTCTAGTAGACCATGAATATGCTTCTATGCTCTTTGTATCAAGTGCTAGTAGGAGTTTTGTGTCTGCTGGCTTTTTTCATTTGTTGCATGATAATAGTAGAAAGTTAGATGAGCCTTTCTATGTAGAAACAACCAATGGTAAATTCACTAAGGTAACTGAAGTGGTTGAGGAATGACTGATTGAGTTAGAAGATTGTAAGTTCCTTCCAGGTTACATGTTATGGCCTTAGGAGGTTTCCATGTGTTGTTAGGCATGGATTGTTTAGTATCTATGAAGCCAATATAGTATGTAGCAAGAAGATAATTCGTCTAACAGCACCCGATGGTAGTTCTGTTACGGTTCTTTGGGATAAGGTGTGGTGTGTACCGAAGGTCGTGGCAACAACCATAACTAAAAAGTACTTGAGACGTTGGTGTAGTGCTTACTTGGCCTATGTAAAAGATGAGGATGCACCAGAGCCACAATTATCAGATGTGCCGGTAGTACACGAGTTTCCTGACGTCTTTTTGAAAGACCTGATTGGTGTGCCACCTTACCGTGAAATCAAATTCTAGATTGATTTGCTACCGGGGGCATAGCCCGTCGCTAAAGCATCGTATCAATTAGCTCCTTCGGAGATGGTAGAACTAAGGGACGAGTTGCAAGATTTATTGGATAAGGGCTTTATCCGACCGAGTATCTCTCCATGGGGTGCTCTGGCTTTATTCATCAAGAAGAAAGTCGGTAGCATGCAGATGTGCATTGACTATGAATTTCTAAGACAACGTTTCTTAGGCATTATGGACACTACAAATTTCTCATCATGTCCTTTGGTTTAACCAATGCGCCAGATGCTTTTATTGACATTTTGAATCGAGTATGTCATCGATGTTGGATAAATCAGTAATAGTGTTCATCGATGATATCTTGATTCATTCAAAAAGTGAAGAGGAACATGCCGATCATATTCGAGAAGTATTAAAGACACTCAAAACTGAGAAGTTATATGCTAAGTTCTCTAAATGCGCATTTGGGCTTCGAGAAGTTCAATTTCGGGGTCATGTGGTTAATCTTGAGGGATCAGGGTGGACCCTATGACGGTTGAAGCGGCGATGCAATGGGAACCTCGAAAGACGCAATCCGAGATTCGCAGTTTCTTAAGCGTGGCAGGTTACTATAGGAGGTTTATCTAGGATTTCTCCAATATACCTTCTCCTTGGACTAGCTAACCTGGAAGGAGTTGAAGTATGAATGGGATGATGATCAAGAGAATGCCTCCCTAGAACTAAAGATGAGGTTAACTCAATCCCTTATCTTGACGTTCCCTAAAGGAACAAGGATCTAGTAGTCTACTCTGATGCCTCGTATGCAGGATTAGGTTGCATGTTAATGCAGTGAGGGAAGGTGATAGCCTATGCTTCTAGACAATTAAAGGTCCATGAGGCCAATTATCCTAGCCATGATTTGGATTTGGTTGCGGTGGTATTAGCATTGAAGATTGGAGGCACTACCTGTATGGGTGAAGTGCACCAGAACATAAAAGTTTGAAGTATTTCTTCAAACAAATGGAACTCAACATGAGGTAGAGGAGGTGGTGGAACTGATCAAGGATTATGATTGTGAAATTCATTATCATCCAGGCAAAGCCAATTTGGTTGTTGATGCCTTTAGCTAGAAGGGACGACCTGAACCAATTCGTGTGAGCGCTTACCAGATAATCATGATGCCTGATGCAATGAAACAAGTGAGGAGTTTCAAGATGAGGCATTGAGAGATGACAAAGTCAACTCTTAAAGGATGAAAGGATAGGTTTCAGATTTGGGGGAAAACACCTTGGGTGTTAGAACCCGATCTAGGCGAATGTGAATCCTTCGCCATAGGGATCTGAGGGGGATAATCATGGATGAGGATCACAAAACTCGATTTTCCATTCATCCCGGAGCCATGAAAATGTATCAGGATCTGAAAAAATATTACTAGTGGCCGGGAATGAAGTGTGATGTGGCAATGTACATGAGCAAGTACCTGACTTGTTTGCAAGTGAAGGTAGAGCACCAAAATCCATATGGGAAGATCCAGCCTTTGCATATTCATGAATAGAAATGGGAACACATCACAATGGACTTCATGACCAAGCAACCTCGCATGACAAGGGGACACAAAGCGATCTAGGTTATTTTTGATCGTTTAACAAAGAGCGCGCATTTCCTACCCATTCGCGAGACATTTTCCTCTAAGAGGTTGGCAGAAATGTTTATCAAGGAGATCATGGCCCATAACGATATGCCAAAGTCTATCGTTTCGGATAGAGACACATGGTTTACGTCCAAGTTCTGGAAGAGGTTTTATGACTCAATGGGGACTAGACTTCATATTAGTATGGCTTATCAACCCCAGACGGATGGTCAGTCGGACAGAACGATTCATACATTAGAAGACATGCTAAGAGCATGTGTAAACGATCTTGGAGCAAGTTGGGATCAACATTTACCGTTGGCAGAATTCTCATATAATAATAGTTACCATGCGAGCATCGGTATGCCATCTTATGAGATGTTGCATGGTAGGAAGTGCAGAACTCCATGTGTTGGGGTGACATCGGGCAAAAGGAATTGGGAAGTATTGAAGTGATTGAGGTGACACCCAAAAAGTTAGATAAGATTAAGGCATTCATGAAAGCTGCAAAGGATCGCCAAAAGTCTTATGCTGATAAAAGGTGTAGACCAATAGAGTTTGAGGTTGGTGACAAGGTTATGCTCAAGGTATCTCCCTGGAAAAGGAACATCATCTTTCAAAAACGGGGAATGTTAAGCCCAAGGTTCATAGGGCCATTCCGTATTGTTACGAGGGTAGGGGAAGTGGCCTACAGATTAGAACTACATGATGAATTGAGTGGAATTCACCATATGTTCCATGTATCTCATCTTAGGAAATGTCTAATAGAAAATATGCAGTTGTACCATTAAAAGACATTGAACTCGATGAACGACTGAACTATGTAGAGCAGCCGGTGGCCATACTTGATTGGAAAGAGAAGCACTTACGTAATAAAGTGGTTCCGCTAGTACGAGTACAATGGAGACACAGAAATGTATTAGAATCTACGTGGGTGATCGAGGAGGAGATGAGGAAATTTTATCCTCAATTGTTTGATAACTGACAAATTTCAAGGACAAAACCTAAGTAAGTACAAGAGACTTATAGCACCCCAAAAAGTCATAACGAGTAATCTAGGATAATGGGCTTAATTAGTGGGTATTTAATAAAGGAAGGAAATGTTATGGGCTAAATCAGCTTGTGGGCAAGAGCCTAAGTGATTAAGGGCCTATAATCAGCCCTTTAACCCATCTAATCAGCCATCATCTTTCTCATTTGAACCCTAGCCTCCCAAATCCATAGAGAGAGAAAGTGAAAAAGCCTCAATATTTGGAGCTTCAAAGGTTAACAGATTGAAGATCTGGGTGTTGCAGCATCAAACCATAAGAAAGGAGCAACAAATCTAGGTAAGAATTAGCATCTAAACCCTTCTGTAGATCAAACCCACATTCTAGGGTTTTGGGTTTTAAAAAGTTCCAAAGAATCACATAAAGGTCAAATTTTTACGTATGAAAACATGTAAAAAGCTTAGATATAGCCTCATGGTTGATAAACTAAGAGATTGGACGTAAAAAGTTGCGATTTTGGGATAAAAATAGACTGGTCATAATTTTTATGCGATTTGGGAAACTGTTTGTGCATCCAGCGAAATTGAATATTCAAGTTGTGAAACTGTGAGTTTTCTGTAGCTAATTTCACAGCCATAGGATTCAAACAAAAGTTGGGCAAAATTGCCATGCGAAAATGGCAATGAGACTGCCGGCGAGACCGACGGCGAGACTGGCGGCGGCGAGACCGGGGGCGGCGAGACCGGCGGCGGCGAGAGACGGCGGCGGCGAGAGACGGCGGCGGCGAGACCGGCGGCGGAGAGGACCGGGGGCGGCGGAGACCGGCGGCGGCGAGACCGGCGGCGACGAGACCGGCGGCGAGACCGGCGGCGTGACCGCAGCCGGCGAGACCGCCGGCGAGACCGCCATGCGAAAATGGCAATGAGACTGCCAGCGAGATCGGCGGCGGCGAGGACCGGCGGCGGCGAGACCGGCGGCGGCGAGACCGGCGGCGGCAAGACCGGCGGCGGCGAGAGACGGCGGCGGAGAGACCGGCGGCGGCAAGACCGGCGGCGGCGAGACCGCCGCCGGCGAGACCGGCGGCGTCACCGCAGCGGCGAGACCGCCGACGAAGCTGCTTATCTTGTAGCGAAATTAGGCAAAAATTAACCTCTTTAAGTGTTAACTTATCTGCAGGCTATGTAGTGTGATCCTAGCCTAGAGGTTACTTAAGGTATCGAGGTGAGTTCTAGATCCCGTTATTTATAAGTGTTTCCTTTTTTGTACTAAAAAAACGTTTTTAAATGACTGATATTTTACGAGGTTAAAAAGAAGACTCATATTTTACGAGGTTTAAAAAGAAGAATGATTTTTCTATAAGGAAATGTGTTATATAAATACTTAAAAATAAAAAACTTTCACCCTGACCTTGTAGCCCAGCCAGGGGCATTGCCCCTTGTACCCCACTAAGGGCTGCTGCCCCTAGAAACCCGCTATCAGGGGCTGCCGCCTCGAACCCCCGCTATCCTGCGGAGGGTTGGTTATGTTTTATGATGACTAATACTTGGTATGTTGTGTTGTTTATCTGCAAGTATTATATATTAAAGTGGAAGATGATATTAATGAAAAGTGAAACTTAATGTATGTTACCCCAGGCACGTTTGATGATGAAAACTCTTGCTAGCACTATGATAGATTTCACTTATGTGAGTCCGATGTATGATGATACATCCGTATTCTTGAGTGGGCTATGTTCCTTGCAGTGTGGATCAACTGTGGGGGTTAGCTACCGTTTTCATGTGTACCAACAGGGATCGACATTTGTTGTCGATCAACAGGGAGCTCTTGCCTTGTGCAAACTCGTTTATGATGAAGTGAAAGATAATGAACAAAGAAAGATAATGAAAATGCATATTAAGATGTAAATGATTTGTATTATGATTTATGCATAGTCATTATAGGGCGAATAAAGCTTATTGTTTCTTAGAGTAACCAAAACCAGAACTCACTTGGCAGAGCTGACTTTTATGCAAAATAATTGGCGGGTAAAGAGGTGATGCTAAGTATGGCACCTAGGAGCTACTTGGAGAGCTATGGATAGCATTCATGTTTATAATATCTTTTATTGTAATTCAAGAAAAAGTACTATGTTTTATTTACAAATAAAGGACAAATGTACGATTACAATATCAACTGCAAGTTTTAAGTGAATGTTTGTTTATTTTCGCAGCTTTGTTTTGTTATTAAAATGATTTTTTGCTTTGATTAACCAAATGTGAGGCTTCCGGGAATGGTGCTTTACAAGTTGGTATCAGAGCCAAAGTTTAAGAGAATCGGGTAAGTAGTTTTAAAAACCTTAACTTAAAATGAAAATGGGACCGAATTAAGCATGCTAATACAAGTAGGTACATGCCATCAGGTAAGGAGTTTTCAAGTAAAATTGGGATTATATGTGTGTGCTATGTGATTTATGTGCTTCTAGATTTGAATACTGGCATGTGCTAGGATAGTGATTGCTTGGGACAGGAGGGTAAGTTAAGTAGTTAATCATACTTGGCCACTATAATTAAGGACTTACCGTACTTATAATGATCTGAAGAGTTATCTTGAATAACCATTTTGGTGTTTGAATCTTATATGAATCAGTTATGGCTGGTAGAAAATCAGGGAAGGAAACCTGAGGATGTGCTCGTGGCAGGCATACTACTGAGTCACATATCACCCAGAGCAAAGCTAATGCTCCAGAGATTGTTTAGGAGGAGTCGGACCTCCATAGTTACCCGAAGGGGGAGGGATCAGCCACCCTCAAATCTACTGTGAAAGAGTCTATCGTTGACTAGGTCTATAATGTTATACAGAATATGTTACAATCAATTGTGATTAAAGTAGTTAGGGATGGAGAGAAAGCTGAGAAGAAGGGGAAGGAAAATGAGAAGAATTCAGGGAAGTCCACTAGGAGGATTGAGGAATCCAAAGAGGGGCCATCAAACCCTATGGTGGTACTTCATGATGAAGACAATGATGAGGAGTTTGATAAAGACACTACTGAAGGGTGTAACAACAACGCTACTGCCGATCACTGTTGGGTCTGGGAGATGGAAGTGATGCTAGAAATAAGTGAGTGTCAGGAAGATCAAATGGTTAAGTTTGCCACTTATTCTTTGGTTGACTTAACATTGTGCTGGTGGGAAAATATTATCCAGGCTAAAGGAAAGTGATCGATAGCCAAAGTGAGGTGGTCTAAGTGTAAGGAGTTGGTGCTCAAAGAGTATTGTCCCCATGGAGAATTAGACAAGATTCAGAAGGAGTACTTGTATTTGGAGGCTAGGAACATGACTCATGAAGAGTACACCTCCAAGTTCAATGAACTTGCAAGACTTCTTCCAAACATGGTGACACCTGCATCCAAGAAGATCAAGAGATACATGCAGGGTTTGCTCGTGGATATCAAAAGGCACAAGATTGCAGCTAGACCAGGCATGTTCAGGTTTGTGGTGGATTTATCAGGGAGGTTATACGATGAGAGAGACCCGGTGTCTACACAAAAGAAGGTGGAGAAATGGAATGGGAACAAGAATGGTATTGGGAAGAGGTTCAGAGGTTATAAGTTCAGGAGTGGAGAGAAGAGGATGAGAGTTAAGGATCCGTCAGGGAGACGAGGATATACGGGAGAGGCTGGTGTTTGTAGAAAATGTTGAAGGGATCATTTAGGGAATGCGGAGTTGGGATAGGCAAATATTTCAAATCTGGAGGCGAGGGAAACTATGCTAAGGACAGTAGGGTGATTAAATCTTACCAGTGCGGGGAGATGGGACACTTTGGAAGAGATTGTAAGAAAGGAAAATCAAAAGGATCAGGAACGATTAAAGCATGTGATAAGGGAAAGGGTGATGGTTTGATGGCGAAGGCAAGGGCATTCAACATCACTCGTGTGGAGGCCAGGCAGATCCAAAAGTAGTTTGAGGTATGTTTTTGGTAGACCATGAATATGCTTTTGTGCTCTTTGATTCTGTTGCTAGTAGGAATTTTGTGTCTGCTGCCTTTTGTCGTTTGTTAGTTGATAAAAGTAGATAGTTAGATGAGCCTTTCTATGTAGAAACAACCATTAGTAAGTCCACTAAGGTAACTGAAATGGTTGAGGATTTCCTGATTGAGTTAGAAGATTGTAAGTTCCCTCCTAGGTCGCATATTATGGCCTTAGGAGGTTTGATGTTGTGTTAGGAATGGATTGGTTAGCTATCTATGAAGCCAATATAGTATGTAGCAAGAAGATAATTCGTCTAACAACACCCGATGGTTGTTCTGTTTCGGTTCGTGGGAATAAGGTGTGTAGTGTACCGTAGGTCATATCGCTAATCACAACTGAAAAGTACTTGAGACGTGGGTGTAGCGCTTACTTGGCCTAGGAAAAAGATATGGATGCGCCAGAGCTACAGTTATTAGACATGTCGGTAGTGCACAAGTATCCTGACGTCTTTCCTAAGGACTAACTGGTGTACCACCTGACCGCGAAATCGAATTCCAGATTGGTTTGCTATAGGGAGCACAGCCCGTCGCTAAAGCACCGTAACGATTAGCTCCTTCAGAGATGGTAGAACTGAGGGACCAGTTGCAAGATTTATTAGATAAGGGCTTAATGCGACCTAGTATCTCTCCATGGGGTGCTTCGATTTTATTCGTCAAGAAGAAAGGCGGTAGCATACGGATGTGCATTGACTATCACGACGTGGTTGACCGTGAAGTACTGGTATCCGTTACCGAGGATCGACGACGTGTTCGATCAACTTCAGGGTGCCAATTGGTTTTCAAAGATAGACCTGCGGTCTAGTCACCACCAACTGAAGGTGAAAGAACAAGACATTCCTAAGACAACATTTCGTACACATTATGGACCATACGAATTTCTCGTCATGTCCTTTTGTTTAACCAACGCTTTTATTGACATTATTAATCGGGTATGTCAGCCAATGTTGGATAAATCGGTAATAGTGTTCATCGATGACATCTTGATTTATTCAAAAAGTGAAGAGGAACATGTCAATCATATTCGAGAAGTATTGGAGACGCTCAGAAGCAAGAAGCTATATGCTAAGTTCTCTAAATGCGCATTTTAGCTTCGAGAAATTCAATTTATGGGTTATGTGGTTAATCCCGAGGGGATCAGGGTCGACCCTATGAAGGTTAAGCGGGGATGCAATAGGAACCTCCAAAGATGCCATCCGAGATTCGCAAATTCTTAGGCCTGGCAGGTTACAATAGGTGGTTTATCCAGGATTTCTCCAAGATAGCTTCCCCTTTGACTAAGCTAACCCTGAAGGACTTGAAGTATGCATGGGGTACTGATCAAGAGAGTGCTTTCCAAGAACTGAAGATGAGGTTAACTCAAGCCCCTGTCTTGAATTTACTTGAAGGAAACGAGGATCTGGAAGTCTACTCGAATGCCTTGTATGTAGTATTAGCCTATGCAACGAGGGAAGGTGATAGCCTATGCTTGTACACAGTAAAGGTCCATGAGGCCAATTATCCTATCCATGATTTGGATTTGGTTGTGGTGGTGTTTGCCTTGAAGATTTGGAGGCACTACCTGTATAGGGTGAAATGCACGATCTTCAGTGATCATAAAAGTCTGAAGTATGTCATCAAACAAAAGGAACCCAACATGAGGCAGAGGAGGTGGTTGGAACTAATCAATGATTATGACAGCAAAATTCATTATCGTCTAGGAAAAGCCAATATGGTTGCTCATGCCCTTAGCAGGAAGGGACGACCCGAACGAATTCGGGTGAGGGCTTAACAGATAATCATGATACCTGATGTTATGAAACAAGTGATGGACTTTCAAGTTGAGGTGTTGAGAGATGACAGAGTCAACTCTGAATGGATGAAAGGACATGTTTCAGATTTAGGGGAAAACATCTTAGGTGTTAGAACCCAATCTGGGCGAATATGGAGCCCTCTCTATGGGGATTTGAAGGGAAGATCATGGATGAGGCTCACAAAACTCGGTATTTCATTCATCCCAGTGCCACGAAATTGTATGAGGAAAGATTACTGCTGGCTGGGAATGACGTGTGATGTGGCTAAATACGTGAGCAAGTGCCTGACTTGTTTGCAAGTGAAGGCAGAGCACCAAAAGCCAAATGGGAAGATCCAACCTTTGGATATTCCTGAATGGAAATGTGAACACATCACAAAGGACTTCATCACAAAGCTACCTCACACAACGAGAGGAAGCAACGCGCTTTGGGTGAGTTTTGATCGTTTATCAAAGAGCACCCATTTCCTATCCATTTGGGAGATGTTTTCCTCTTAGAGGTTGGCGGAAATGTTTATCAAGGAGATCATAGATCGTCGTGACGTGCCGATGTCTATCGTTTCGGATAGAGACATACGATTTTACGTCCATGTTCTGTAAGAGGTTTCACGACTCAATAGGGACTAGACTGCATATTAGTATCGCTTAACACCCCAGACGGATGGTCAGTCAGATTGAACGATTCAGACATTAGAAGACATGCTACGAGCGTGTGTATTAGATTTTGGAGGAAATGGGTTTTGGGCTAAATTAGGCTTATGGGCAAGAACCTAATTATTAAGGGCCCGTAATCAGCCCTTTAACCCATTTAATCAACCACCATCTTCCTCATTTTAACCCTAGCCTCCCAAATTCATAGGAAGAGAAAGTAGAATGAGAAAATGAAAAAAAAACTCAAGATATGGAGCTTTAAAGGTTAAGAGATTGAAGATACGGGTGTTGGAGCAACAAACCATAAGAAAGGATCAACAAATCCAGGTAAGAATCAGCATCTAAACCCTTTTGTAGATCAAACCCGGATTCTAGGGTTTTTGGTTTTAAAAAGTTGCAAAAAAATCACATAAAGGTCAAATTTTTACGTATCAAAACATGTAAAAAGCTTAGATATAGCCTCATGGTTGATAAACTAAGAGATGGACGTAAAAAGTTGTGATTTTGGGTTAAAAACGAGCTGGTTCGTAATTTTTATGCGATTTGCAAAACTGTCTGTGCATCCAGTGAAATTGCATATTCAAGCTGCGAAACTGTGAGTTCCCTGTGAAACTATAGTTTCGCAGGTAATTTTGCAGCCATGGAATTCCAATGAATGTTGGGCAAAACTGTCATGCGAAACTGACATGTAAGGCCCTGTTCCCAGGACGCTCACAGCTGGTCAATCATCGCACAAAAACATATAATTACATTAACTTTACTAAAATCGTGCAGTGGAAACACTTTAAAAAAATTTCATTTCTTTTATATAAAAACTTTTGCAAAATAATACGTCGTTCATTACAAAATGTAGTTCGTTCGTATTCCAATGCAAAAACGTTATACAAAAGAATGCCATTCAAAAATGCCAAGTAGCCGCCCCGCGCCATCCTCAGCAATGCTCACCTACCAACTACAAAATGCATAAAAAGTCAGCGTTGCTGAGTGAGTTCTAGTTTTATAAAAACATTGCATTACCTTCCATTGGTTAAAATATTTTCATTACATACATCAAGGTAATCATTATTATCTTCATCATCGTTCGTTTCGTACATTTCGCACGTTTCGCACATTTCGTACTTATCACACTTTTCATACACTATTATCTTTCAGTTCTATCTAGGTCCTGTCATGTGTTTAACCCCCCCTCTAGAGCACCAAGCAATTCATCTAGGGTTAAGCGAAAAGGATCCCATATCGCAAGTATGGAGTGGTCACTAGGACAGACTCTAGCTATGTGTGTGAACTCTTATGGGTTCACCAAGATCGCACGTTGTATAACACACAGTAGTTAAGAAATCCCACGTATTGGAGCATTCACCAAGACTGAGCTGTTACTGTGTGTATGAACCCTTATGAGTTACCCAAAATCACATGCTATAGACACACATTGTCACTTTCATTCATTAATCATCTGTAAAGGCTCGTTCTCGGGACGCTTACAGCTGGTCATTCATTGCACTCAAAACATAATAAAATGTACATTAATTTTGCAGCGGAATTTAAAACTTTCATTATAATAAAAACATGTCAATTACAATATCTCTTTTCATTTCAAAATACAATACATGTCAAAATATGGATGCCAGCCTCAAAACGCTCCCAGTAGCTTATGCATCCATGCCTGCAACTCCTCAGCATCAACATATACCTGCCAACTATCATGCATACAAAAGTCAGCGACGCTGAGTGAGTCCTAGTTTTATAATAAAACATACTTTTCTCTGTTAAAACCATTCTTTACTTTATTTCAAAACATACTATACTTTACAACCGTTTGTGATCATGCATCATACGTACATACATATAATATCATTATTATCTTAGTCATTATTCATTATCGTTCACTTCTCTTTCTCGATCCGGTCAGACTTACTCTCTTCGTGGCACTCAGCCACGATTACTGAGGTCGAATGACAAGGATCCAGTTCACTACATTATTACGATAATTCATTTACGCTCATTCATACGTTCATTCTTTACATCATTATCTTTGCTCATTACTCTTTATTACTCGAATCTTGTCTCTTGCAATATCCCCGACTCATGCTCAAAAGCTGATGCTATGCCGGGGCCTGCTCACAAACCCTCGACTCATGTCCGAAGACTGTCACAGCACCGGGATACGCGACAAAGATCCCATATGAGTCAATCACAAAGATTGAACTCCATCTGAGTCTGTTGCAACACAAAGTCGCTCATCTCATTATCTTGTCTCATGGACAAAGACCTCTGTCAAGTCTGTTGCAACACAGAGTCGCTCACCTCATAACTATGCTTGGCTTTATGCCACACCCCCGAACTTATACATAACTCGGTAACAACACCCCACCGAAGTGGTAACACACCCCCACTGAAGTGGGTAACAACACCCCACCGAAGTGGGTAAAACCCTCTTAGAAATAGGTAACACCCCCATAGAAATGGGTAACACCCCCATAGAAATGGGTAACACCTCTGAAGGTCAGTCACAAAGACTGGAACACTTTCGTGCACACTTTAGGATTTGCTGAACCTCACGTGGTAGAGCTTAAGGCATTAAGAGTCGTGCACCTCTGTACATATTGCTTTCAAGCCTCTCTATACTTCTCTCTTTATTCATTTATTCACGCATGCATTCATTCATTACGTTCCTCTTTTCATTATCATCCACTTTACGTTACATAATACTTTCATTACATTTATTACTTTCAACGCAAAGCCAAGGGAAGACATACATACATAATAAGGAACATACACATAATCATAAACATACACCATCACCAACACAGGCACATCATACATGCATATCACACCAAACATAAGCCATCACATCATAACCAAGCCTATCTCCCCATTTTACCCCTTAAAATCCATTTAGAAAACCTCAAGTCCAAATTGGGCACATGGGACCTTCCAGGCGCATGAGCATAAAAATTCTAAGTATAAAACAGTCTGGGCGCATGGGCAATGTTTGGGCGTTTCTGCCTTGTTCAGACGCATCACCAATCACTTAGCCATTTCAAGCACTTGGGCATATGGGCACTGTTTAGGCGCATGGCCAATACTTAGCCGTTTCAATCACTGGGACGCATGGGCACTGTTTAGGTGCATGGTCCACACTTAGCCTTTTCATCACTTGGGCGCATGGGCACTATTTAGGCGCATGGCCAAAACTTAGACGCATGGGTCACTGTTTAGGCGCATGGCCAACACTTGGGCGCATGGCCAACACTTAGACGCATGGGCCACTGTTTAGGCGCATGGCCAACACTTGGGCGCATGGCCAACACTTACATGCATGGGCCACTGTTTAGGCGCATGGACAACACTTGGGCGCATGGCAAACACTTGGGCGTCTGGTCTCTAATGCTGGATGCATGGACAACTGTTTGGGCGCATGAACCACTGTTCATGTTCATTAGACATTATGAAATCTTTTCTATGTCACCAATTTCACCCGATTATCATTCTAAGCATACCCAAACACAGATCTAACATACTAAGGCCATCTAAGCATGCTAAACATCATCACTAACCCACTATCATCACAATAACATACATTCATACATACAACATTCGAACATAAGCTGTAAACCCACATTTCTTTCAAAATGTTTACTTAGTATGCATAATAGCCCTAAACAGTTAAAAATCAGTAAAAGAGGGGTTGGAGAAACTCACCTTGAGCAGCTTTTGAACAACACCCTTCTAGTTCAAGACCTACTTCGATTCAGCTCTTTGAATCTCAAAAACAAACTCTAAACAACCAGAACTTCGGTCAAGAACTCAATACTCAGCTGAAACCGAGCTCAAACAAGAGAAGAGTTACGTTTTTCAGCTTCTTCTTCCTCTTTCTATCTCTAGAACGTGGCTCTCTTTCTTCTTCTTCCTCCGAGAGCAAAGCTGCTTTCTACTTTGATATGGGCGACCTTGCCCTTTAAATCTTAAAATAATAAGATTTGTACTTTGTACACTTTTTCCCCTTCCATTTGTGCACAATTTCCATTCCTTCCACTTACTTTTCTTTTCCTTCCGTTTAAATAGAAATTTCGGGGTGTTACATCATCGTACGTTACATTATCATTCGCTTCATTCATCACATAAATTCATAACTCTTTCCGAATCAGTGTCATCACCTATACCCCAAACGTATGCACACAGCGGGTACTGGGCCGAAGATCATAAAATGACTTGCACATCGCACATAGCCTGGCACAGCCCCGGGGCAAGCGACAAAGATCCCTCTGCTCTATATACCCCCAACATTGTGCATGCTCAAATATTAGGCCGAAGATCATAAAATGACTTCCACACTACACATAGCCTGGCACCGGCATCGAGGTGGGTAACCATTATAACCACATATACAATACCCCCACATTATGCCTACTCGAGTTCTGGGCCGATGATCATAAAATGACTTCCACACTGCACATAGCCTGCACTAGCATCGAGGTGGGTAACCACCATAACCACATACACAACACCCCCACATTATGTACACTCAAGTACTGGGCCGAAGATCATAAAATGACTTCCACACTGCACATAGCCTAGCACCAGCATCAAGGTGGGTAACCACTAGAACCACGTATACAACACCCCCACATTATGCATACTCGAGTACTGGGCCGAAGATCATAAAATAACTTCCACACTCAACATAGCCTGGCACCAACATCGAGGTGGGTAACCACTATAACCACGTACCATACCGTTGGTCAGTCACAAAGACTAGAACCCCTGCGTGTATCCTTACGGGTTAGCTAAACCAGATGTAGTTGAGCTTATGACTTCATAGAGTCGTGCACCTGTACATATTGCTTGCAAGCCTTTCCATACACTCATTCATTCATTAATGCATGCACACCATCCTTATGTTTCTTTTTTCATTATCTTCCACTTTACGTTACATAATACTCTCATTACCTTCATTAACATTCAATGCAAAGCCACGAGAAAGATAAACATACGTAATAATAAGGAACATAAAAATACACAACATCAATCACACAAGGCAACATCGCACATCCATAACATACATCATGCATAACATACAACATGCACAATCACACATCATCATCATCATCAGCTCATCATCATACATCACCTTAAATCATCCATGCCCATCGCATCATCTACCACCCCAAAGGTCCGAGCCTACATCTGCACTTTCCTGAAAGTCATAGAATACTATGGTCATTCGGGCGTATGGACCCTATTCGGTCACATGGTCTTCCGTGCGTATGAGAACACTCAGGCAAATGGACCTCCGGTCGCATAGCTTCCAATCGCATACTTCCCATGCGAATGAACCTCAGTTGCATGACATCGGAGCGTATGGACCTCAGTCGCACCACTTTCATGCATATGAACCTCAATCGCACCACTCACATGCGTATGGACTCCAGTCGTATGACCCTCAGTCGCATGACCTTCACCCGCATTTCCTTCAGTCGCATGACCTTCATCCGCATTTCCTTCAGTCGCATAGCCCTCATGCGTATGACCCTCAGTCACACCACTTTCATGCGAATGAATCTCAGTCGCACACCTTTCGTGTGTATGGACCCAGCCGCACCTTATTTGGATGCATGGACCTCCATTCGCATAGCCCTAGCTGGTGCAGAATGCAGTTCATCCCGAACTGCAGCAGCTAACTTCGACCTCCAAACTCTTCCAAACCTCTTTTAAGCACAATTCAACCATTCTAAACCTTAGGTAAATATGCCACGATTTCATTCAAGCACAACCAAGCACAAAATCAAGCCCCAAGGAATCACACACATACACACATAATGGGTTTACACCTAAATTCATGAAAAATGGTTTTCAGATGTGTTCTAGCCCTAAAATCATTCAAATACGTGTAAAAGAGGGGTCCTAGAACTCACCTTAACAACCTCGTCGAGTAGAGCTTCGATTTGACCCGCTACACGATGATATTCACGCTCGAATCTACCCGAACCAAGCTTTTCTCCTCTTTTTCACCTTCTCTTCTCCCTTGGCTGAGTTTTTGGCAAGAATGGGGAGGGTGTGGGCTGCCTTCCCCTTTTATACTTCCACTCATCCAAGTTTCTTCCCGTTTGACAAGTTTGGTCCCTTGATTTTGGACTTTATTTTTTTTCTTCTTTCGTCGGCTTCAAAGAAATTTCCAGGTGTTACAAGGTCGGCAGTTGATTTGGCAGGAAGGTTGAATGATGAGAAACTATGGTGGTGGATGAAGGTAGCAAGAAAGGGGTAGTGACCGGAATTGGAAGGGGAAAAGTTTGGTCGAGGTGGTTCCCCGATGAGTAACAAGAAGGAAGGGGTAGACGACCGCGTGTGGTCACATCTGGTACAGGGTCGAAGAAGTGTGGTAGATGTGGAAAGGAACATATTGGAGAATGTAGGCTGGGATCAAACTTATGCTTCAAATTTGGGAAAACGAGGCATATAGCAAAGGACTATCGTACGGTCCGGTGTTTTAACTGTGGCATGGGGGGCCATATGAGTAGAGACTGTAAGAAGCCGAGGGTTGAGGGTTTTAGGGTGAAGAAGACTTGAGGTGAAGGGCCGATGGCGAGCGCCAGAGCGTTTATGATGACACACAAGCAGGCTAGGACGGACCCTAATGTTGTGTCAGGTATGTTTCTAGTAAACCAAACTTTATCCTCTATGTTATGTGATTCTGGTACTAGTAAAAGTTTCATTTCAACTACTTTCTATGCTAAATTGTTTGTTAGTAGTAAGAATATTGATACGGCCTTTGATGTAGAAACTACCATAGGTAAGTATACCAGGATTTCTAAGATGATAGAAGGATGTGATATGGAATTAGAAGGGCATAAGTTTCCAGTTAGACCATTCGCGATGACCTTGGGCGGGTTTGATGTAGTTCTTGGGATGGATTGGTTAACGGATTACAAGGCGAACATTGTGGTCACAAGATGATGATTCATTTGACAGCGCTAGACGGGAGTATGGTGACGGTTTATGGGGATCGGGTCATGACGATCCCGAAAGTAATCTCAATGGCGGTGGTGGGAAAGTGCATGAGGTGTGGATGTAGTGCCTACTTGGCTTATGTGAATGATGCAGAAACACAACACCACAACTATCTGATGTACTGGTTATGTATGACTTCCCACATGTGTTTCCCGAAGATTTACCAAGAGTGCCACCTGACCACGAAATAGAGTTTCAGATTGATCTGATAGCGGGTTCCCAACCTATTGCCAAGGCACCATATCGGTTGGCTCCAACTGAGATGAAAGGGTCGATGGAGCAGTTGCAAGAACTGCTTGATAAGGGGTTTGTTAGACCGAGTATCTGTCCTTGGGATGCTCCGGCTTATTCGTGAAGAAGAAAGATGGTAGTATGAGGATGTGTATTGACTACCGTGAGCTGAATAAGTTGACGATAGAGAACCGATACCCCTTGCCAAGAATTGATGATTTGTTTGATCAGCTTCAAGGTGCTAGTTGGTTTTCAAGGATAGACCTTTGATCGGGTTACCATCAGCTAAAAGTGAAAGAGCAAGATATTCCTAAAATAGCTTTTCGCATGTATTATGGTCACTATGAGTTCCTCGTTATGTCATTTTGTTTGATGAACACACCAGCTGGTTTTATGGATCTGATGAAATGAGTGTGTCGGCCGATGTGGATAAATCCATTATTGTGTTTATCGATGATATCCTGATTTATTCCAATAGTGAAGAGGAGCATGTCAGTCACATTAGAGAGGTGATGGAGAAGTTGAGAAGGGAGAAGTTGTATGCTGAATTTCCCAAATGCGAATTCTGGTTGCATGAAGTTTAGTTTTTGGGTCACACTGTGAATCCTAAGGGGATTATGGTGGACCCGACAAAGGTGGAGGCAATGATGCAATGGAAGTCTCCAAAGACGCAATCCGAGATTCGTAGTTTCTTGGGTTTGGCGGGCTACTACAGGAGATTCATTCAAGACTTCTCTAACATCGTTTCTCCACTAAACAAGTTGATCCAGAAAGATGTAAGTTTGTATGGGGTCAAGGTCAAGAGAAGACATTTGAGGTGTTAAACGCGAGGTTGACTCAAGCTCCTGTTCTGTCATTACCCGATAGAAGTGAAGATCTGGTGGTTTATTCTGATGCTTCCTACTCGGGGTTAGGGTGTGTGTTAATGCAGAGAGGAAACTTTATAGCCTATGCATCCCGACAGTTAAAGGTTCATGAGGTTAATTACCCTACTCATGATTTGGAGCTAGCAGTTGTGGTCTTCGCGTTAATGATTTGGAGGCACTACTTATACAATACAAAGTGCTCTGTATTCACCGACCACAAGAGCTTGAAGTACTTCTTTGAGCAGAAGGACCTGAACATGACGCAAAGGAGATGGTTGGAGCTCAAAAAAGACTACGACTGCGAGATCCATTACTATCCGGGCAAAGCTAACGTAGTGGCGGATGCCCTTAGCCGGAAGGAGAGACCCGAACCGATTCGAGTGAAAGCTTATAAGTTGATCATGACCTCGGATGTGATGAAGCAAGTCAAAGAGTTTCAAGATGAGGCATTGAAAGAAGATCATCTTAACTCCGAAAGAATGAGAGCTCTGGTTGCGGAATTGGGTGAAAACACACTTGGTGTTAGAACTCGATTTGGAGGAATGTGGATTCCTCGTTTTTGGGATCTACGCGTGAAGATCATGGACGAAGCTCACAAGACTCGATACTCTATTCATCCTAGTGTTACAAAGATGTACCAAGAGATAAAAAGATTATTCGTGGCTGGGTATGAAGCGTGATGTGGTGGAGTATGTGAGTAAATGCCTTACTTGTTTACAAGTGAAAGCGAGCACCAAAAGCCGTATGGGAAGATCCAACCTTTGAATATACCGGAGTGGAAGTGGGAGCATATCACCATGGATTTTATTATGAAGCTACCACGTTCCCCGAAAGGATATGATGCCATATGGGTGATAGTTGATAGTTTGACGAAGAGTGCTCACTTCCTATCGATTTGCGAGACGTATTCATTCGAGAGGTTGGCAGATCTTTTCATTAAGGAGATCATAAATCATCATGGTGTGCCGGCGTCTGTTGTGTATGATCGTGACACCCGGTTTAGATCAAAATTTTGGAAGAAATTCCACGACGCGATAGGGACAAGGTTACATATTAGCATGGCCTATCATCCTCAAACGGATGGTCAATTGGAACGGACGATTTAGACGCTGGAAGATATGCTCCGGGCATGCGTCATTGATTTTGGAGGAAGTTGGGATGACCACTTACCGTTAGCTGAGTTCTCATATAACAACAGCTATCATACCAGTATTTTTATGCCCCCTTATGAGATGCTATACGGAAGGAGATGTAGGACACCCGTCTGTTGGGGTGATATTGGTCAGAAAGAGTTAGGAAGTGTCGAGGTGATCGAGGCTACAACTGAGAAGCTTCAAAAGATCAAGGCCTTTATGAAGGCAGCCAAGGATAGGCAGAAGTAGTATGCTAATAATCAACTTAGACCGATTGAGTTTTAGGTGGATGATAGGGTTATGTTGAAAGTCTCACCTTGGAAGGGTATCATTCAGTTCAAAAAGTGGGGCAAGTTGAGCCCGAGATACATAGGGCCTTTTCGAATCATTGCTAGAGTAGGAAAGGTGGCCTATAGATTGGTGTTACCGGATGAATTAAGTGGAATTCACCTAACATTCCATGTATCCCATCTGAGGAAATGTTTAACAGACGAGGATATGGTTGTACCACTGGAGGATATCGAGGTAGATGAACACTCAATTATGTGGAGCAACCAGTGGTGATCATTGATTGAAAGAGAAGAGGCCGAGGATAGAGTGGTTCCTCTTGTGCGTGTACAGTGGAAGCACAGGAAGGGATACGAGTCTACATGGAGACTGAAGAAGAGATGAACAGCATTACCCAAGATTGTTTGATGAATAACAGGTTTGTGGGATGAAACCTATTTAAGGGGGTGGACTTGTAATGCCTGGTTATTTTTAAAGACAAAGAAAGAAAGGATAAAGTGATGAAAAAGAAGGAAAAGAAATAAAACCCAAGTCTAGGGGTTAAAAGTGACAAAAAGGACAAAATCTTTGAAAAGTTGGTGAACAAAGGTGATGGCCGCCCACTCTTGCACATCAACTTTCTTCTACGGATTCTAGAGAGTGAAAGTGCAGAGTTTTCGGGTTTTGAAGAAGAACAAGAAGAAAGATCGAATTCAAGGTAAAAATTCATGGTTTTATGTGTTCTTAACTAGCCTTGCCTCGGGTGTATGCTTATGTTGTTTTATATGTTCAGTTGTTTGTGTTTTTAGTGGGTTTCTAGTGGGTTGAACTCAATTGCAAACAAGTTTGGGAGAACCCATATTCAAGAGCTGCAAAGGTGAGTTCTAGAACCCCTCTTTTACATGTTTTAACTGATTTTGGGGCTGGAAAAGCATGAACTTATGTTCTGGTAAAACTGGGTTTTTAACCGTATGTATGAATGTGTGTATGATGATGTTATGATGTGATGTTGGACTATGTTCATGCTTTATGATGTTATGGTTGTGTTTCTAAGGCTTAGAATGTATATTTATGCTTAGAACATGATAGATGGGTTTTGTTGACTGAATCTGATGATAAGTGTGCCCTAGGCTGCTCATACGCCCAAACAGTAGTCCATATGCCTATGTTTGGAAAACTGCTAAGTGTTGAGAAATGCGGATGAACAATGAACAAATACGATGGAGTCAATGCGGATGAACATTTACCACTAAGTAAGTCAATGCAGATGAGTAGTGGGAAATGCCGATGAACAGTTAATGTGGATGAACATTTACCACTAAGTAAGTCAATGCGGATGAGTAGTGAGAAATGCGGATGAACAGTTAATGCGGATGAACATTTACCACTAAGTAAGTCATGCGGATGAGTAGTGGGAAATGCGGATGAACAGTTAATGCGGATGAAGATTTACCGCTAAGTAAGACAGCGCGTATGAGTATGGGAATGCGGATGAATAGTTAATGCAGATGAACGATTACCACTAAGTATGTCAATGCGGATGAGTGGTGGGAAATGCGGATGAAGTAAAAGAAATGTGGATGAGTATTGATGAATGCGGATGAGGCTTATGTTAAGACTCCCACCTCAACAATTAGAATGCCGTTCCACTAAGTGTATCTTCATTGGATATCCTAGAGATTCTATGGGATATTATTTCTAGGATCCATTAGAATAAAAGGAGTTTGTTGCCAAGAAGGCTGAGCTCTTAGAAGCTAAGTTTCCAATGGAAGGAACTAGCAGTAGACAGTGGATCTTGAGGAATTAAGAACCACAAACTGATACACGTTTGGTTGACACTAGCACTCAACATGAGGATGTTGAGGATGATCAAATAGTTGATCAATACACACAAAACGTTCGCAGATCTGGTAGAATTAGTAATCCACATGAAAGATATGGATTTTTTATGGATGGATGTTATGTGATACATACCGATGAACCAACCACTTATCGTGCTTCAATGTCCAATTTGGATTGTGACAAATGGCTTGAAGCCATGAACATTGAGATGCGATCCATGTATGACAACCAAGTATGGGACTTGGTTGAACCACCTCTTAACTCCATGATAGTTTGAAGTAAGTGGGTTTTCAAGAAGAAAACAGATATGCATGGAAACTTGGATACTTATAAAGCTAGATTTGTAGCAAAGTTTTCGCTCAAACTCAAGGGGTTGATTATTGAACCTTCTCGCCTGTTGCGATGCTAAAGTCTATTAGGATATTATTTGCCATAGCTGCTCATTATGATTATAAATTTGGCATATGGATGTCAAAACCGCTTTTCTAAATGTATATCTTGAGGAAGATGTCTATATGGTTCAGCCTGAAGGTTTTGTCGATCAAGAACATCCTAACAAAGTATGCAAGTTAAAGAAATCAATCTATGGATTGAAGCAAGCATCAAGAAATTGGAATCACCGTTTTGATGAAGAGATAATCAAATTTGGGTTCATCAAAAACACTGATGAAGCATGTGTATATAAGAAAGCTCGGGGAGCATCATCAGTTTCCTAGTATTGTAGTTCGATGACATTGTACTATTTGCAAATGACATTCCAGCCTTGGAGGGTGTAAAAGCCTGGCTTGGAAGCTATTTCTCCAATATGGATCTTGGTGATGCCGCCTATGTTTTGGGAATAAAGATCTATAGGGATAGATCAAGGCGGTTGATAGGTTTAAATAAAAGTGCATACATTGATAAGATCTTGAAAATGTTCAAGATGGAAAACTCTAAGAAAGGTACAGTACCTATCCAAAGAGGAATGATATTGAGTAGGACTCAATGTCCAAGAACAAAGGATGAGCAAGACAAAATGAAAGGAATCTCGTATGCGTCTGCTATAGGATCCATCATGTATGCAATGATATGCACTAGCCGGACGTGTCGTGCACTTTGAGCATGACAAGCCGATACCAGCAAAATCCTGGAAGCAGTCACTGGATGGCTGTTAAGAATATACTTAAGTACCTAAGGATGACCAAAGATATGTTCCTAATCTATGGATCTGGTTAGGAGGAACTCGTAGTAAAGGGTTACACGGATGCGAGTTTCCACACTGATCGGGATTATTCACGATCACAATCGGGGTACATTTTCATCTTGAATGGAGGACCAATCTCTTCGAAGAGCTCTAAGCAAGATGTGGTGGCATTATCAACTATAGACAGAATACATCACCGATTCATTAGCAGCTCAAGAAGCTGCATGGTTAAAGAAATTCATTACCGATCTAGGGGTAGTCCCTTCCGTTTAGGACCCCCTAGAAATCTTTGTGATAACAAGGGTGCGATTGCTCAAATCAAGGAACCCCGTGCACATCAAAAGACTAGACACATTGAACGGAGATTCAACTACATAAGGGATGAAGTTGAAAAGGGTAAGATATGTATTCGTAAAGTTTACACGGATCAAAACATTACAGATCTACTCACGAAGCTTCTTGAAAAGGCAAAGCATGAAAGTCATACTTGTGCCATGGGACTTCAATATTCTAGTGACTGGATTCGATCTTTAATTTTGTATTTAGATATTGTAACCCTTTATTACTTGAAAGAATTATTTGGTTAAACTAGTCCAGCTAATATTCCTATTTTGCATGTTTAAAATCCATGAGTAAATCATTTACTCAGAACGTCCGCAGTCGTTCATACTTGTGGGAACAAGTATGAAGGTAAGACTATTATGCACTTGGATTGGTAGATATTCATATGGATGCATATAGAGCAAAAGGTTGCTGCCAAAGTTCATAAATATTTGTGGGATACAAACATTGGATTGACCTGCATCTCAAATATTACTACATGGGATCTTCCTGATTGTTCATAAGTAATTTTGAGTAAAGGCGAACATCATTTGGTGTCCTCTGACCTGAGATACATATTGGGTTTTGATATTTACCGAATATTATACTTTGACTTAGTTCTTCGTTGTTCTGAAACATGACAGTACATAAGTTTGAGTTTAGGTATGATGTAAGGTAATTGTGAGAGGCGTATCTAGTCAAGATGGGATTTGTCCCTCTTATTCGTTGAGAGTAAGATGTCTAAGGCCTGATAAAGTCAAATCAATGGAGAATGATCATTATGTGTCTCTAGGATTTAACATGACATCTGTGACAAAAGGATAAATGATTGATTCACCTAAAACATTTTGAATAAGGTACTTGAAGAGGATGTGTTATTGAATGGCACTTAGTCATACGTATTAAGGGTAGTAAACCATTGTTAGGCGGTATTTACTGCTTGCATCAATCTTCTATGAATCTTATGCAAGTGGGAGATTGTTGGATCTTGTATGCCCAAGACACATACAAGATTGATGTTGTTTGTACGTTTGATCCAAGTCGGGTCAAACCCAATAACAAGCTATACAAAAACAAATAAATATTTATTTGTTGATGGGATCATACAAATAAATATTGACACCAATTTAGAAAATGGGTTTTCTAAAACATTGCTTTTGTAATAGAACAACATTATATGGATAATTTGTTCATGAGAAATTATTTGTTTCATTATTTAGGTGAGTTAAATAGTAACAAATCAAATGTGGTAATGTTAAATTAAAAGAGGTTTTAGTTTTATAAACTTGTGGGTTAAAAGTGTAACTTTTTTATAAAAATTGAAATGGGGGCAACCCATTTCAAAAGTGATTTCGGCCGCCCATTATGGGCATTAGGAATCATTTTTAGTTGTAGTTTATGAGCTTAATATAAATGTCTGTCATGTCTTACACATATGTAATGAATGAGTTGAATGAAATACAATATGTGATTGATGCTTATAATGTTTAATGTTTCATTGTTATTGTGTGATAAAGTATAATGAACTAACTATATAGGTTTGAGGTTGTTGTGCATAGTTCTTAGTCAATAATGATTGAGAAATGTGTTCAAACTTAGTCGTATGAGTCTTCATGTGAATGGACCATGCTAATGGACCATACGCATGAATACATCATGCTAATGGACCAGTCATACGACTGAACTAGGAGACTGGATGAGTCGCATGATTGAGACATAAGATTGACTCAGTCGTGCGTATGGATCAATCGCATGATTCAATTGCACTACTGAACCATGCTAATGGTTCAATCGTACGAATGAAAGTCTATAACTTATAAATACCACCTAATTATATGAATTTGAGACAGTTGAAGAATTTCGACACATACTCATAACCTAGTTGTCCAGAGCGTCCACAAAGCCTGTTCCAAGTTCATAGTTCGCATCTGATCTTGTTCTACTCGTTTTTAACATTTCTTTAATCGTTAGATTGATCGGGATTGCATTCTCACTGATTGGATCGCCAATCAAATAGGATTCTGCACTATTTGATCTGGTTTCACGCATTATCATTAGTACTACGTACGTACACGGTCCTAACAAGTGGTATCAGAGCCAGGTTCTTGATTTTATGTGTGATTCGATTAGTTTCGGTGTAAAAATCATGTTATTCATTCAAAGGAGTCACCTTTTTGAGTAAAATAGTGTTTTCGACGTCTCCAGTCTCAAAGTTTACGTTTTTCGACATACGACAGATTAGGGTTCTGAAAAATCGTTTTTTTGTGTCAAAGTGTCAAAAACCTTCGATTTTGCAAAAACAGCAGCCTTCAGTCGCACGATTGGCCAATCACACGACTGAACTCAATCGCACACCTCTTTCGCACGATTGAACTCAGTCGCTCACTCATTCGTACGACTAAACAACCCCATTCGTTTGTCTCCAGTCGCACACTCCATACGTACGACTGAGTCCAATCGCACGATTGAATTCATTCGCACACTTTAGTCGCATACTTCATGTGCACGACTGAACTACTCCAGTCGTTTGAGTCCATTCATCCATTTCAATCGCATGACTGAATCCAATCGCCCGATCCATTTCAATCGCACCAGCTTATAATCTTCTTATCAGCCTCCTTCTTACTCAACCCTTCCATATGTTGGAAAAGGGGAGTTATTTCTTCTGGCTCCTTCTCTTTAGCGAACCATTCATCTCTATCCATCTCAAATACATCTTCATCATTCTCTCCCTTCTTGGCTACATAAATTAGCATACTTCATGTGCACGTTAGATGATTACCCATAATGGAAGCAGCAATTCGAGATTTATTTAAATGGAGTTGATTCCAATCTTTGTGAATCAATTGAGATAGGTGTCACACCCCCGCTGAGAGCAGAACACGGGGATGTAACGGGACGGGATCGTCATAACACATGGGAAGAGATAGAGATGCAATATAATAAATGATGACAAGCGTGTCATGATGACACCGACAACAAGGGGACTTGTGTCATGCTTAGTCAATATCACGACAACATCGCCATAAGCATATACATGTTAAATGATTAACATAAATAAAGACGATAATATTGTATGCAATTCCCACAACCCCAGAACAAGTAACTAAAGTATAATTTTTAAAGCAACTACAACATAGTTTTTCCAAAAGACAAGTTTAGTCTCAAAATGCACCCTAGGGTCTCCACTAAGGCAGCACACCTAGATCTTCAGGTAGCATGTTCACCTGAAAATATATGCTCAAATGGTCAACAAAATTGTTGGTGAGCTCGCAGGTTTAAAAGTAAATAAGTAACTGATGCTGTATAAATGTTGTTGTGGAATACCGTGAATACAGTTATAAGTAAGAAAAATCACATGACATGAGCTTTACAACCAAACCTAACGACATACACAAAGAATCTTGTCAGAATATATTCAGCTAAGGCCCGTTCCTCGCGACTGTTGGTACTAACTAGTATACCAACAACAAGGGTGGGGGTGTCACCCAAGTAGTACTACCAATACCTATCCGCGATTCCACACTGGAATTAAATGGTTGTAAGAAAGAACCACACAACAGACAAGCATGTATCAGATAGGTACTCACAAAACAGTAGCACGTCGATTCCAAGTATGTAAATTGTATGTAAGTTGTACAGCATAGAAAACGGGTGAGCATACTTTCCCCCAAGTTTTAATGATTGAAAAGTGGTATAAGCATAAAGGGGCCATGAAACTCACTTGTTAAGTGGTAAGTATGAATGATTCAAAGTCCCCGACAGTTGTATGCAATAAAAGGTCAAACACCTATTGATTTATTGTTAAGCATTAATGATATGATAAAGTACACAGTAATGTTCAGTCGGTTGGGGTTGTATCGGTTCGGTCGTGGAACACACACACAAACAGACACACGTATTAGATCTTATGTAGATCCATGTACTAGACATCATTGTCATTGCTAGTGATATTGGGTAAAAGATCCATTATTATAGGAAAGTATTTATCAAATATTAGTTGTCACAAATTGGTTGTTGATAATTTGTAAAACGTTAGGTTGATATGATTTGTAATAGTATTTGTGGCCTTGATAGCATTGACTTTAATCTTTGTGGTCGAGCAATGACATTTTTATTGATGTTACCTTATCATCACACGAAATTCAAGAAGGAAATTCACACACACACCATCATTATTCACACAACAAAACCAGACGCTCGACTCAACACTCCATTCATACGAATCAACCTTCAATCGTACGAATCAGCTTCATTCGTATGATTGAACCTTCATTCGCACGACGGGTATTCAGTCGTACCACACTGCACTCAATCATATGACTTAACCTCCATACGCATGAATCAACCTTCATTCGTATGAATTAGCTTCATTCTTACGACTGAAGCTTTATTCGTAAGATTGGCCTTCAGTCGTGCGATGCACGCACAATCGCACACGTTCATTCAGTCGCATGACTCAATCGCACACAACATTCATCCGCACTGAATCAATCGCACACAACATTCATCCTCATTGACCCAATCGCACTGATTCATTCGATCGCACGATCAGTTCCATGACATCTCCAGTCGCACAACTCAGTCGCCTGACTCAGTCGCACGACTCACCCAGTCCCTGGCTCAGTCGCATGACAGACACAGTCGCTTGAACTGCATGTTCGCGACTGCTGAAGTGCAGAGCAGCCTTCGGCTGCTCCGAGCACGACTTTTACACTACAAGGACTCCCAGAAACACACTACAAACACACACAAACAAGAAGCACACGCAGGAAGACATCACACGCACCCACACGACCTCTTGTGGTCAGGTTGAACCCAAATACCCGAAACCGTAGAAATGGACAGCAGTAAAACGAGCAAGAAAGGGACAACCAAGGTCGTCTACTTGCAAGGATGGAGTAGACTAGGTTATTGATGAAGTCTAGATGACGAAAACAAGACGTAACAGGGCGGTTTTGGTGCAAGATGAAGAAGATGTGAAGTGAAGAAGAATGAAGAAGATGAAGTGAAGAAGATGAAGTGAAGAAGATGAAGTTAGGGCTGGAAAATAGGGTTTTTATACCCATCCAGAGTTTGCAAAATGTCAATTTTAGTCCCTGCACTTAGCCCCCGAGTTCCCAAAGTTTGTTTCAGTTGAAAACGACTTTAAAAGTGTTTGTTATTTTATGTTAAAAGTGTATTTAATGATAATTGGCACCTAAATATTAATTTTATTATTGACAATGATTTTATAAAAAGGATATATTTAGTGACAATAACGATGAAATTTGTAAAAGTTTTAAGCATTGAACACGTTCAAGAAGGAAACACAAGCACAAAGATAATAAGGCAAGTAGGAAATCCACACAAGGAGTTAATAAGATGAGGAATGAATGATTAAAGGAAAGTTAATGGATAATCACGTTAATTGACGGACCTTGTGGTGACGGATGTCACAGTATCCTCCAGTTGAGAGAATTTCGTCCCGAAATTCAGCTGGAGTTAGGTCCAAGAGTGTCATCCTCGAACAGATGTGGATATCTAAGTTTCAACTGATCTTCCCGTTCCTATGTAAACTCTTTCCCTCGTTTCGAATTCCATCTCACGCGAACGATTGGTATCCTACCGCGCTTCAATTGCTTGACCTTTCAATCCATGATCTCAATGGGTTCCTCAACAAAATGAAGCTTTTCGTCAATCTTGATGTCCTCAATTGGTGTGTGAAGTGATTCGTCAGCAAAACACTTCTTGAGGTTTGACACGTGGAAAGTATCATGTACGCCGCTGAGTTCTTGTGGTAACCTTAATCGATAAGCCACTGGACCAATTCTTTCTGTAATCTCGAATGGTCCTACGTATCTTGGGGCTAACTTCCCTTTCTTTCCAAACTAAACAATTCCTTTCCAAGGAGAGACTTTGAGTAAAACGTGATCTCCAATGTTAAATTCTAGAGGCTTCCGACGGTTGTCGGCATAGTCCTTTTGGCGATCTCTAGCAGCTTTTAGTCTGTCTTTGATTAGAAAAATCTTGTCTGTTGTTTCTTGAATGATCTCTGGGCCTATTAGTTGACTTTCACCAATCTCGGCCCAACAAACGGGAGATCTACATTTTCTTCCATACAACACTTCAAATGGAGCACATCCAATGCTCGTATGGTAGCTGTTGTTGTAAGAGAACTTAGTCAACGGTAAGGAGTGTCCCAAATACCACAAAAGTTGATTACACACGCCCTCAACATGTCTTCTAGTGTTTGTATAGTTCATTCACTTTGGCCGTCTGTCTGAGGGTGATAGGCTGTGCTCATATCTAATCGAGTGCCCATCGCTTTCTGCAGTGTAACCAAACTCGTGAAGTAAATCGGCTGTCGTGGTCAGATATGATTGACACGAGTACTCCGTGTCTTTTCACAACCTCTTTTGTGTACAATCTCGCCAATTTATCCATCTTGTAGTCTTCTCAGATCGGCAAGAAATAAGCTGATTTCGTCATCCGATCCACTACGACCCATATCGAATCTTGCCCGTTGCTCGTTCTAGGGAGTTTGATAATAAAATCTATAGCTATGTTCTCCCATTTCCACTCGGGAATTTCAGGTTGCCGCAATAATCCCTGTGTTTTCTGATGTTCAGCTTAACTTTCAAGCATGTCAAGCATCTGCTTACGTACATAGCAATGTCTATCTTCATGCCTGGCCACCAGTACAGATCCTTGAGATCGTGGTACATCTTGTCTGCACCTGGATGAATAGAATATCATGTCTTGTGTGCTTCATCCATGACCAGGGTACGTACACCTCACCATCTAGGTACCCATATACTATCTATGAAGTACTGTACACCATCATCCTTGCAAATCATTTGTTTGTCCAACCCTCAGAATTCTTCTCCCGCAAGGTTTTCTTCTTTCAACGCCTCACTTTGTGCAATTTGGATTTGAGCTATCAAATTCATTTGAATAGTCAATCCCAACGCTCGAGCACGTAGTGGTTTCACGCGTTCTTTGTGGCTTAAAGCATCAACCACCCACGTGGCTTTCCCGGATGATACGGATTTCACAATGGTAGTCACTCAGAAGCTCTACCTAATGTCGGTGACGCATATTAAGTTCCTTCTGATCCAGGATATGTTCAGGCTCCTATGATTAGTGTAGATGATGCATGTGGTTCCATACAGGTAATGCCTCCATATCTTAAGTGCATACTACAGTGCCCAACTCCCAATCATTGGGTTATATAGTTCCTTTCGTGCACCTTAAGTTGTCGCAAAGTGTCGGCAATCACCTTATCCTTCTGTATTAGTACACATCCCAATCCTTGATGTAAAGCATCACAGTATACCACAAAATTATCAGTCCCGTCTGGGAGGGACAATATTGGTGCATTGCATAACTTCTCTTTCAACGTGTGGAATGCTTGTAAACTTCTTGTCTTTCTGAGTCAGAAGTGTTAATGGTTGAGTGATCTTTGCAAAGTTCATGATGAAATGGCGATAGTTGTTGAATTCCTTATGCCCAAGACACATACAACATTGATGTGGTTAGTATGTTATGATCCAAGTCGGGTCATACCCAATAACAAGCTTAGCAAACACCAAACAATATTTAATTGATATATGATCATAAATTAAATATTTACACCAATTAGATAATGGTTTTCTAAATAAATTGTGTGAGAAAGAACAACTTATATGGATATTTTGTTCATGGATATTATTTATAATGTTATTTAAGTTGGTTAAATAACATCAAATAATAATAGTGTGTTTAAGTTTATAATTAAGAGGTTAATTATGCAACTTATATTGTAACTAGTTCCTTTTAGTGGGTGTTTTAAAATGGGGGGAAACCCATTTTAAAACTACATTTCGGCCGCCCTCTAAGGGTATTATGTGTCATTTTGTTGTCTTGGAACAACACACATTTAGAACTAGACACACTCTCCTATTTGCTTCTTCTCTCTCATACATGCATGAAGGGTTTTTTCTCTCATCTTAGAAGAAAGACAAGGCTGGAAAAGGGTGTTTCAGCAGCCTCCTTTTGCGATTTGGTGTGGAAATCCTAACAACAAACGTGTTCTTGCTATAGAGCTTGGGGTATGCACACTTGAGAGGACCTCCTTTGGTGCCTTAGTCGTTTCTTGAAGTACATCCTCTTCAATCTCGCCCGTTTTGCTGCTGAAAGGTAGTTTACGGCAGCCTCTTTATGGCTGTCCATAATGTATGTTTGTGTTTACATAGCTAGTCTTATTCTCATATAAAAGATCCTATGTTTATGGGTTTGTTTATAACTTTTTAATATCATGACGAAACCTGAAATTTCAGTTCATTAGCTAGTTATAATGCTTGTTTCCACTGCGTTTTCACTAAGTTTAAATGGTTAAACTATGAATCTTGTCATAACAACCCCAACATTGGCATCTAGAGCCGGTTTTGTGGATAGCTATCTTGTTTTGTCCTTGTTATATTTTGTTTTATGGGACTTTGAAACCCCTTTTAGGGGCTGCTATGGTCATGTTTATGAATCCCCAACTTTCAAAGTTATATCACACATGCTTGTGATTAAACTTTGAAAGACATGTATGTTATATTTGTTGTTTGTTTGGGCATGACAAAACCCGAAATTTCAGTTTATGTTGGCTGAAATTTTTTGTTTTTTAAGTGGGATTCATTGTTGGTTTGGATGATATGATCATTGTTCATTATGGTGCATAACCTAGCCCTTGACCTTTTGTTGTTTGGATGTTTGTAATGTTGTATTCATTCATTCAATTGGGTTGTATAATCTTTGTTGTGTTTTGTTTAAAGTGTAATTTATTTATTATTGGGCTGTAATAAATAGATTAGGTACTTTTCATATTACTAGAAATCTTGTATTAGGACATAATCTTGTAATATGAAGATGTACGTGTTAGAAGCACAAAGGGAAGACACATGAAACATGGAGCATTTGGATGCGCTTTCAAGTGGGAGGTTCATGGAACTTTTGTGATGTGTTTTGACCCTTAGGAATGTCCTATGGTCCACACTTGTGATGGCATACAAGTGTGGCCACTTTAGATGCTATGGTTACGCACTTATTTGGTTGATTCATGATTGTTTGATTATGGTATTATGGTTGATGTCTTTACATATGATGTTTGCTTAACTATCCTTCAATGATCATAACAAACTATCTAAATGGGCTTTAATCATTAAAAGGTAATAAAAGGTTATTAAAATTGTTTAATGATTTCAAAGATTAAATGGGGTTTTAATCAATGTACCATAAGGTATCTTGTTTTGAAAACATACAAATATGTAAATATAATGTTTTCTAAACTTGTATTATAATATCTCTATACCTTTTGTAAAAAAATTAAGATCAACACCGTCCTTTTACACCACACTTGAATCGCTTGGGAACTCTTAGTGGGATAAAGGTCACCTAACCATTTTGAGGGAACTTGTGACTTGAGGTGAGAATGCCATATTCGTGGGATAAAGGTCACCTAACCGCTTATTTTGGCAAACTCACACATGTGTGTAAGTAGGGTGTCTTGATTTGCAAACCATGTCAAATGGATCACCTACGATATGGTTTCCAAATGGTGTTGATGGGATTAATATGCCGACTTTACATATGATGTTTCAAGTCGATCCCATACCTCTAGAAGTTGCAAATGGTTGCAATCGTCAATTGTTGACCACCTTATTAATTTAAATCGTGGGATAAAGGTCACCTAACCACCATTTAAATGTAATGTTGGATTCTAGATTCATCCACGTCCGCCCAATCTTTATGAGCGATTCTCCAAAAGGAAAGTCTAAATCATAACAATTTTATCGATTGGTATCGAAACTTGGGAATCGTTCTCAAGCAAGAGAAACGCTCATATGTTTTAGATGACCCTGTCCCCGATCAACCTAGTGAGGATGATGAGAAGGCCTATAATGATTGGATAAAGTACACTGAGGACTCTGTCCAAGTGTCTTGCCTTATGTTGGCAAGCTTGACTCCGGATCTCCAAAAGGAGTATGAGCATCACAGAGCTTATGACATGATAACCCGACTGAAGGAAATGTTCCAACAGGAAGCGAGGGTTGAGCGCTTCGAAACGGTTCGAGCGCTCCATGCATGTCGTATGGACGACAACCAATCAGTTTCATCTTATGTGCTTAAGATGAAAAGTCACATTGACCGCCTCGAAAGGCTAAACTGTCCCGTCTCAAAGGAATTGGCCACGTATTTGATCCTCAATGGCCTTACCAAAAGGTTTGAGACGTTCGTGTTGAACTACAACATGAATGCATCGGGCAAAAGCATTAGTGAGCTTTACTCTATGCTCAAAATGGCCGAGGTGGCCATGGGTAAAAGGGTTTTACCCGTTCTCACCATCCATGAAGGTGGGAACAAGAAAAGGCCTCATCCCACACCCAAGGCAAAGGTTGCCAAGGGTAAGGGACCCGTAATGGGAAAAGGGAAAGGGGTGGCAAGGGTGCCACCCAAAGCACAGGAGAAGAGGCAAAATGTTGCTTCTAATCACCCATGCTTCAAGTGTGGGGAGATTGGACACTGGGCAAGAAATTGTCGTGTGCATCTCCAAGAGTTGAAAGCAAAGAGGGATGCCGGGCAGACCTCATGTACTACATACATGATCCATATTGATTTAAACTTAATATCCTCCAACACATGGGTATTAAATACCAGATATGAAACTCATATTTGCAACTTGTTGTAGGGGTTCAAAAGAAGTAGCAACTTCAACAAAGGTGGTGTTAGCCTCTATATGGGCAATGGGGCTAAAGTTCAAGTTGAAGCCCGTGGTGACTACATCTTGAAACTTCCAAATGGTTTGGAAGTAATTTCGTACAATGTTTTGTATGCTCCTACTTTGACTAGGAACATTATTTCCGTAGCCTTATTAAAACATTTTGTATATGTATTATCATTTATTGGAAATGAAATCCATGTTACTTTGAATGACATGTTTTACTTTAAAGCTATTCCCATTAATGGTATCTATGAATTGGTTCATGAAAATACATTGAATGATACCTTATTGTACCAAACTAGTACCAAGAAACTCAAATCGGATTTGAGTAATACTTATATTTGGCATTGCCGTCTTTGTCATATAAACAAGAAAAGAATACAAACATTACAAAAGAATGGTCTTTTAAAAACAAATGAATGTGACTCATTGATGTATGTGAGTCTTGTTTACAAGGTAAAATGACCAAGGCACCTTTTAGTGGCAAAGCCGAAAGGGCAAAGGATTTATTAGGTATCATACATTCGGATGTATGTGGTCCTTTTAAACCTATGACAAGGTACAATGAAAGATACTTCATTACCTTTACTGACGACTATAGTCGATATGGGTATGTGTACTTGTTGAGACACAAAGATGAAGCTTTTGAAATGTTCAAGATCTTTCAAAGTGAAGTAGAAATCAACTCAATAAGTCAATTAAAATTCTCCGCACCGATAAAGGAGGTGAGTACCTGAATGATGCTTTTAGGGACCATCTTAGAAGTTGTGGGATTGTCTCACAAATATCTCCACCGGGAACACCACAACATAATGGCGTGTCCGAGCGGAGAGATCGAACTCTATTGGATATGGTTCGATCTATGATGGCTAGAAGCTCATTACCTGTATCATTTTGGGGTTTTGCTCTGCTCTCTGCGGCCCGTATTTTGAATATGACCCTAACCAAGAAAGTGGAAATGACACCTTATGAAATATGGCATGGAAGGGTTCCATCATTTTCATATTTGAGGGTGTGGGGGTGTGAGGCTTATGTGAAGGCTCCCACCTCGAACAAGTTAGAAAGCCGCTCCACTAAGTGTATCTTTATTGGATATCCAAGAGATTCGATGGGATATTATTCTATGATCCCATAAACAAAAGAAGTTTGTTGCCAAAAAGGGTGAGTTCTTGGAAACCAAATTCCTTATGGAAGGAACTGGTAGTAGAACTATGGATCTTGAAGAGGATCAAGAACCGCAACTCGATACACGTTTAGTTCACACTAGCACTCAACATGAGGATTTTGAAAGTGATCAAATAGTTGATCAATACATAGAAAATGTTCACAGATCTGGTAGAACTAGTAATCCACCTGAAAGATATGGATTTTTCACTGATGGATGCTATGTGATAGATTCTTATGAACCAATCACATACCATGATGCATTGTCCAATTCGGATTGTGACAAATGGCTTGAAGCCATGAACGTTGAGATGCAATCCATGCATGACAATGAAGTATGGGACTTGGTTATACCACCTCTTAACACCAAAGTAATTGGATGTAAGTGGGTTTTCAAAAGGAAAACCGATATGCATGGAAACCTGGATACTTATAAAGCAAGATTTGTAGCAAAGGGTTTCACTCAAATTCAAGGGGTTGATTATGATGAAACTTTCTCACCTGTTGCAATGCTAAAATCTATTAGGATATTGTTTGCCATAGCTGCTCATTATGATTATGAGATTTGGCAAATTGATGTCAAAATGGCTTTCCTAAATGGATATCTTGAGGAAGATGTCTATATGGTTCATCCTGAAGGTTTTGTGGATCCAAAACATCCTAACAAAGTATGCAACTTAAAAAATCAATCTATGGATTGAAACTAGCATCGAGAAGTTGGAATCACCATTTTGATGAAGAAGTAATTAAATATGGATTCATCAAAACGCTGATGAAGATTGTGTATATAAGAAAGCTAGTGGGAGCATCATCACTTTCCTAGTATTGTATGGTGATGACATACTACAATTTGGAAATGACATTCCAACCTTGGAAGGTGTAAAAACCTTGCTTGGAGGTTGTTTTTCCATCAGGGATCTCGGTGAAGCCGCCTATATTCTGTGAATAAAGATCTGTAGGGACAGATCAAGGCGGTTTATTGGTTTAAATCAAAGTGCATACATTGATAAGATCTTGAAAAGGTTCAAGATGGAGAACTCTAAGAAAGGTACGCTACCTATTCAAAGAGGAACGATATTGAGTACGACTCAATGTCCAAGCTCAAAGGATGAGCAAGATAAAATGAAGGGAATCCCATACGCATCTGCTATTGGATCCATCATGTATGCAATGATACGCACTCGGCTGGACATTTCATGTGCCTTAAGCATGACAAGCCGTTATGAGCAAAATCCTTGAAGCAATCATTGGATGGCTGTTAAGAACATACTTAAGTACCTAAGGAGGACTAAAGATATGTTTCTAATCTATGGATCTGGTGATGAGGAACTCGTTGTAAAAGGTTACACGGATGCGAGTTTCCAAACCGATCGTTATGATTCACGATCACTATCTGGATACATTTTCATTCTGAATGGAGGAGCCGTCTCTTGGAAGAGCTCTAAACAGGATGTGGTGGCTTTATCAACTACAGAATAAAAATACGTCGCCGCCTCATTGGCAGCTCAAGAAGCTGCATGGTTGAAAAAATTCATTGCCGATCTAGGGGTTGTCCCTTCCATTCAGGACCCCCTAGAGATCTTTTGTGATAACGAGGGTACGATTGCTCAAATCAAGGAACCTCGTGCTCATCAAAAGACTAGGCACATTGAGCGGAGATTCAACTACCTACGAGATGAAGTTGAGAAAGGAAAGATATGTATTCGCAAAGTTCACACAGACCAAAATATTCGGATCCTCTTACGAAGCTCCTAGAAAAGGCAAAGCATGAAGGTCATACCTGCGCCATGGGACTTCAATATTCTAGTGATTGGATTTGATTTGTGATTTCGTATTTGGATATTTGGAACTCTCTTACAACTTGGATAAAATTATTTGGTTATAATATTTCAAAAAATGTTCCTATTTAGCATGTTTAATCCATGGGTAAATTGTTTACTCTAAATGTCCGTAGTCATTCATACTTGTGGAACAAGTATGAGGGTAAGATTATTATGAGTTTGGATTGGTGGATATTCATATGGAATGAATATAGAGTAAATGGTTGCTGCCAAAGTTCATAGATATTTATGGGATACAATATTGGACTGACTCGCATCTCAAATTTTACAACATGGAATCTTCTAGATTGATCATAAGTAAATTTAAGTAAAGGCGAATATCATTTGGTATCCTCGGCCTGAGGTACATACTGGGTTTTGATATTCACTAAGTGTTATACCTTGTGCTAGTTCTTCACTGCCCTGAAATAATGGATAGTACGTAAGGCTATGTTTAGACGTGACACGAAGTGTTTGTGAGAAACGTATGTATTCAAGATGGAATTTGTTCCTCTTATTCGTCGAGAGCAAGATGTCTAAGGCCTAATAAGTTAAATCAACTAGGGATGATCATTCTGTGTCCTTGGATTTAACATGACATCAGTAACAAAAGGATAAATGATTGATTCACCTAAATCATTTCAAGTTGGATACTTGAAGGGGATGATGTTGTTGAATGTCTTTAAGTCATGTGTATTGAGGGTAGTAAACCGTTGTTAGGCGGTATTTACTGCTTCCATCAATCTTCTATGAATCTTGTGCAAGTGGGAGATTGTTGAATTCTTTATGCCCAAGACACATAGAACATTGATGTGGTTAGTACGTTATGATCCAAGTGGGTCATACCCAATAACAAGCTTAGCAACACCAATAATATTAATTGATGATATGATCATAAATTAAATATTTACACCAATTTAGATAATGGTTTTCTAATAAATTGTATGTGAGAAAGAACAACTTATATGGATCTTTTGTTCATGGATATTATTATAATGTTATTTAAGTTGGTTAAATAACATAAAATAATAATAGTGTGTTTAAGTTTTATAATTAGAGGTTAATTATACAACTTATATTGTAACTAGTTCCTTTTAATGAGTGTTTTAAAATGGGGGAAACCCATTTTAAAACTACATTTCGGCCGCCCTCTAAGGGTATTATGTGTCATTTTGTTGTCTTGGAACAACACACATTTAGAACTAGACACGCTCTCCAATTTGCTTCTTCTCTCTCATACATGCAAGAAGGGTTTTTTTCTCTCATCTTAGAAGAAAGACAGGGCTGGAAAAGGGTGTTTCAGCAGCCTCCTTTTGCGATTTGGTGTGGAAATCCTAACAACAAACGTGTTCTTGTTATAGAGCTTGGGGTATGCACACTTGAGAGGACCTCCTTTGGTGCCTTAGTCGTTTCTTGAAGTACATCCTCTTCTATCTCGCCCCTTTTTGCTGCTGAAAGGTAGTTTATGGCATCCTCTTTATGGCTGTCCCTAATGTATGTTTGTGTTTACATAGCTAGTCTTATTCAGATATAAAAGATCCAATGTTTATGGGTTTGTTTATAACTTGTAATATCAAGACGAAACCTAAAATTTCAATTCATTAACTAAGTTATAATGCTTGTTTCCGCTGCGTTTTCACTAAGTTTAATTGGTTAATCTATGAATCTTGTCATAACAAATCCCAACGATAGTATCCGGCCAATCCTAAGAATTGTCGTATCTCTGAAGGCGTCTGAGGTGTATCCCATTTCTTCACTGCTTCAATCTTGTCGGGATGTACATGAATCCCAAAAACTTCACTTCCCGCAACCAGAATTCACACTTCGAGAACTTGGCGAAAAGATTCTCTTCCCGTAACAGGTCCAGTATTGCCCGAAGGTGTTCTTCATGATCCTCTTTCGATCGGGAGTAGTTAAGTATATCATCTATGAATACGATCACAAACTTATCCAGATAAGGTTTGCACACCCGATTCATTAGGTTCATAAACACGGCTGGTGCGTTAGTCAACCCGAATGGCATGACCAGAACTCATAGTGCCCATAACGAGTTCTAAACGCTGTTTTCGGTATGTCCTCCTCGAAAACCCTCGCATCTTCCTTCTTTTCAACCACATGAGCCAGAAAAGCGTAGCATTATTTTTGTAAACTTCAGCGTGCTTTCATGCAGGAGATAAGCTTTAAGTTTCTTCCTGGTCGTTCTCCTTGAATTCTGAGTACCTCCCTGTTTGGCATGGGGATTCGTACCACCTTATCCCGACAGACGATCTCAGCTTCGTGTTTCGATAACCAATCTATTCCCACAATCACATTGAAACTTCCTAACTCAAAGGGTATCTAGTCTATATCGAAGGCATGGTCCTCCAATATCAAGAAGCACTTTCTAATAATTTCATCAGCCTAAACAACCCTACCGTTGGCCATTTCTATGGAGTAGCTAGTTTCTAGCCTACTAGGACTCAAATCAAGCAATTGCACAAACTCAGAAGATATAAAACTATTATCTACTCCAGTATCAAAGAATATAGATGCGCAGTGTTTATTGAGTAAGTGCGTACCCGTGACAACGTTCGGGTCCTGTCGGGCATCGTTGGCTCCAATGACGAATGCACGTCCCCGAGCTGTATTCCCTTGATTACCCGGGCCTTGATTTCCAGCTATGGCCATCAACGGTTGCTGGTTGTTCCCTTGTTAACCTGGGGCCCGATTCAGTTTGGGGCACATGTTTCTATAGTGGTCAGGGCTTCCACACTCATAACAGCCCTAGCATTCCCGGCGGGGTTAACCATGTTGACTGGTGCCACCAGATTCGGCGTTGTTCTGCAGTCTTTTGCTAGATGCCCCGGGCATCTACAGTTTGCGCACACCCGGCATGACATTGCTGGGGGATGATGGAAGTTGCATCTATCGCATTTGGGGTGCAGCCCAACATACTCTCTCTTGCCTTGTGTCACGGCCATAAAATTTCTGGTTGTCTTGGCCCTTTTATCAAATTCCCGGCACTCGACTGTCTTGTTTCCCTAGCATCTCTTCTCTTCTCAGCTCCCCTTCCCAACACCCCTGTTCTTACCATCTCATCAGTTAGAGCGCCAGCCTTCAGAATTGCGCTCTGTATCGTAGGAGGAGACGCTGCTGTCACCATTGCCCAGATTTGAGGCGCAAGTCCCCAAATATACCTCTCAATCCTCTTTGATTCTGGAGTGACAGATGTGGAACCAATCTTGCCAACTCATGAAAACGATCAGTGTAAGCGGCTTGCCCAGCCTCCACCATAGCATGATTCCAGAATTCATGCTCCAGTTTCTGCATCTCATTGAGGGGGCAGTATTCCTCGGTGATTAAAGCCTTAAACTCAGCCCATGACATCTGCATCACCGATTCTCTTCCACTAACCTATATCTGGGTGTTCCACCAAGTTAGTGCCTTGCCTTGTAGTGAGCACGTGGCATACTTGACTTTCTGGCTGTCGAGGCACTCACTGATGTCGATCATTGCCTCCATTTTCTCAAGCCACCTGGTCAGGGCTATCGCTCCACCTTTTCCATCAAACTCTTTTGTTTGCAGGCCACAAACTCTGTTAGGATCAGTGATCTATGTTTGATTGATTAGAGAGTATAGCAGCGGAATTCTAACAATGAATTAGCCAATTCACAAGAACGAAACGTATTCAATGAAGAACAAAGACGGTTATAGAGAGAGAAAATTCTGCAAATATATTTCATTGAATATTCGCTTTCCTGGTAACGGAATGTCACAATTACAATTAGGTCGACACCTCTTATATAAGAGATGTGACGTCTGCTGATGTCACTTGATAGTGACATCTAACAGAATTATTTCAACTGAAACACAACTACTGAAGATGTCAAAACAGCTGACATCTCCTTACAAAAATACTAAGTGTTATCGGTTATTATAACTACTGAAAAACATAAAACTACTGAAACTACAACGACTGAAGAACAAGCTCTTTAGTCATTTTACAAAACTACTGAAAGTAAAAACATAAAACTACTGATATCACAACTACTGAAGAAGTACTCTTCAGCTGTTGTGACAAAGTACTGAAACTTCAGTACTTGATCTTCAGACTTGAACTTCAGACGTTTCATCAGCTGATGACTTCAGTAGATATCATCAGCTGATGTCTTCAGTCTTTGTCTTCAGACTTTGTACACCAGTTGTTGATCTTCAGCACTTGTAACTCTTCAGCTGTTGTACTTCAGTACTTTGGTCTTCAGCTTCAGCACTTGGTTCTTCAGCTGTTCAGCTCAGCACTTGTGTTCTTCAGCTGTTCAGCTTCAGCACTTGTGTTCTTCAGCTGTTCAGCTTCAGCACTTGTGTTCTTCAGCTGTTGAACTTCAGCACTTTAGTCTTCAGCTGTTGAAGTTTCAGCACTTGTCAAACTGCTGATGAAGCTTCAGCAGTTGTTGTGATATCATGTGGGACTTAGAGGTTTTCTGATCTTGGCTCATTGGTTCTTTGGGTAGAACAAACTCCCCTGAACCAATGCAGCCAAAACCTCTAATTTATTTATTTTCCCACTTATTGTTGGCAAAAAGGTTGGTCTTTTTCCTTCTTGATCAGTAGAGAAGATGACCCATATAAGCTCCGGCCTAGGAAGAGATCTCAGATATTTGTTTGGCAAGATATGAATGGGAACTCTGTTTTGGGGAACTGGACACAGAGTTGTTATCCCATTCATGAGATCTACTTCCCGTGTATAAGTCTGTAGGATTCTCTGGTGTATGCTCTGAGAAACATGATTTGTTCTTCCATGGTCAGGTTCTCGGCTTCACCATCAAACAATCCTTCTCGCCCATACAGCTCTGAGATGTACTTGGCCTGTTTACCATTTTTGAGCTCAACTGTTGTAATCTGTCTGTATGCAAACTCATCAGGATGAGTCCCTTCAAGTAACAGACTGAGCTCATTTTGTTTGAAGTTCTCAAGCCTCTTGTAGACTAACCCCTTTTTATAATTCTGTTCTCTAACATCTTTTGGGTGGTTGTTTAGTCTCATAGGCCTTCTTGAAGTCGTCGACAATCTCCCAGGGTGATACTACAAGGACCACTGTGATCTCTTCATCTACGATCTTTTGACTTGGCCCTTGTATCTCGAAGGAATGTCTTTCTTTACAATCCTGTGAGCCACCCTAGGATCAGGCCATACTCTCACCTTTTCCTTCTGATATTGAAATGTGTTGGCAAGAGTGTACAACCTCAGAGCTTCTTTCTTCATACTAATAATTGATGACGAAGCAGCATAAGTTTTGTCAATGCTTTTCAGCATTTCATCATCATGAAGCTTTTGCTGCTGTTCTTCTTCAATCTTTACTCTCACAGCTTCCATCTGTGAGGTGGGAGTGATGGGCATGGGTTTGGCTTTTGCCAATGTTAGAACTGCAGACAGAGGCAGCCTATCTTCTTCCACGTCATCCTCTTCTTCTTCTTCTTCTAGCCTCACCACCCTTCTCTTCTTCTTCTTAGGTGCATCATCGGCTGTTGGTTTAGATGGTAAGGGAGTTGGTTTTGTGGGTTGTGGTTGTGGTTATTTGGAGAGGAATGTTGACAGGCTGAGTTAGCATTTGGATGTGAGTGTTGCTTTTGAGTATTTGGCTAGCTCAGTCCTGCTCCATGCTCCTGCTTCATTCAAAGCTTCAATAACAAGTCCTTTAGTATGCTTCAGATGAACAGATCTTGGTGGTGATTGCCAAATACTGTCCCTGGACCAAGCTTTGATTTTGATCATTGATCTTCCCAGATATTTTGCAATAAATCTAATCATGACATCAAGCCTTCTCGTTCTAACACTTCATAACTCGCCCATCTATTCTGGATTCTTCAATCTTAATCGTCGAATCTCAGAGTCAAGTTTATCGGTGTCATGGCCTTGCCTAAACAGCTGATCAATGATTTGTCCATTGATCTGTATGTTCAGCACAGCCTCTTTTTATCAATAGCTCCAAGGCTTTTCTCTTTTTCCTTCTCTTTATCAGTCTCCACATCACCTCCAACTCCTTTTCCACTACTCCCATCTGTTTCTTTTTCCTCTGTACTCCTCTTCTTTTTCCTTTCACTGAATTATCTCCCCTTTTTGGTTGCATTGGTTGCAAGGGGTTGATTGCCAGAAAGGTGTTGCCCACACCTCATCTATCAAAGGGTGTATTACAGAGGAAAGCCTCTCATCAATGGCTTTAATCACGATGTCAGTGATTATACGTGTGATGAGAGGAGGGAATTTTGAAGGACATCAACTATTGCTCAGGAGGGTTCTGTTCTGAGAAATAGTGCCAGAAGCAGAGGCAGGTGGCTAGTTGTTGGAGTGGCTCAGTGTTTGGGAGACCTCAGATGAAGGTGCCATCTGTGGGTGGTAGAGGCAGATGGTCTTTGTTCCTTAGAAGTTTTGGCAAGCAGCTCTTTGAGTCTGCTCACCTCCTCCTCCAGGATGGTGTTTTGGGCGATTACATCGTAAAGAAGCCCAGGTCATCATCAGTAGATACTGAATCACCTGACCTCCTGATAGGATCAGGATGAACATGCACTGAGTGTAGCTCGCTTGTAGCATGTCCCCCTTTGTCTTGGAACTGGGGACTTCCTGCCTCAGGATGTGTCTGTCATCAGCAGTTGCCTCTGGTAAGGTCTTAGTAATGGTACCAACTACAACCTGATCAAATGCTGACGCAGGAGAAGTGGCAGCCTCACCAGAAGTTCCAATCTCCATTGCTACACTAGGAGAAGGAACAGTGTAACCCCTATGCTGTGGGTTCTTAGCTGCACTTTGGTCCTCCCCCTCAATGGTAGAAGTGTTCCCAGTAGTAATTGGTATCTGGGGAGGGGGTGAGGAGTGCAACTGAGTCAGCACTTGTGCAACAAGCAATGTAGGACTTGGGGGGCGGTTGCATGGGGAGATGGGGTAAAAGCAGTCTACACCTGGGGAGGATGGTGCGCTTCAATGGCAATCTCCTCAAGTGAGGAAGATCCCAGATGTGTGGGTACCCCTTGTGTGGGTGCTGCACGCTCCTTTTGAGAGGAATCCTGAGCGGCTATGGCTGGAAGAGTCCTTATATCCACTAGGGGGTATAACCAGTGGATATAGCCTGCGTTTGTGTTGCAGGGGCATCCTCAGGGGACTCATTTCCTGAGTAGCCTTTTTGGTTTTCTTTTTAGTGGGTTTGGTGGGGACTTTTGATTTGGAAGTGGTGGCTGGGGGTTCCAGCTGCGTGGGTTTGCGCAGCTTGGCAGCCATTTTGAGTGATTGGTCAGAGTTGTGCCGGGAGTATACTTCAGGCAAAACAGCCATAGCAGGGACTCCCAGGCCAACAAGTCCCTCAGCTTGAAGCTGGTTTGTAATTATGGCCATTATGAACCGTGGATATAATATCCAACGGTTAGCAGTTTGTTTTTGTGCCATATCCTTGAGCTCTGAAAATATTATTTCTGAAAAATTTAAAGGCTGTTGCTCAAGAATGGAGTACGTTACCTGCTGCCACTTTGTAGACATTTGATCCCAAGACGAAGTCTTAGGAGCCAAACAGACATTTACCATGTGAAATTAGACGTTCAGCATCATGGAAATGTTTCTTCAGTATGGTGGAGGCACTAAGATTTCCCTGATATCCATGGTGGGCAAAGGATAAATCAGTTGTGCCCTTTGGATATCCAGCAGGAGAAGTGGCATCATCCAGGTGTAGAGTTTGACGAAGTATATCGGGAGTGATGACCACTTCGTGGTTGTTGACGACCGACCGGAGAGACGCTGTGTGTTCTCCCCAGTGGTGAGGGTGACGTTCATCCAAAACTGGTTAAGGAATTCGGCATGAAGGATGATTGAGAGGAAGGCCGTTTTGTAGGGTGACTGGACATAAGATCAATAGCATTTAAGCTTAGCCTACATTGGGCCGTTAGAGCCTGTTACACAGTTTGTTCGTGGATTATCGAATTAGCCAGAATGGCGATTGGTGAGGTAAGCTACACAGTTGTGTCGCGGTTTGATTTGCATGGACGCCATTTGGAGAGAGAAGTTTGGAGAGGAATGTTAGGTTTGAAGAAGATGAAGCTTTGAAGGATTAGGTCAGGGATATTTATAGGGTACGGGTTGAAAAGAAAACGACTGAAGGATTTGGTGTTAGTCATCAGTAGTTTTAAACGACTGTTGACATGGTATTACCCTTTCAGACGTTGAAACAGCTGAAGTCGTGGTTTTAGGCATCAGTAGTTAGAAAACTACTGAAAGCATGGTTTTGACTTCAGATGATGAAACAACTGAGGACTTGGTGTTTGTCATCAGTAGTTGTGAAAACTACTGAAGACAGTGGTTTTGTCATCAGTTGTTGTAAACAGCTGAAGACTTGGTGTTAGTCATCAGTAGTTATAAAACTACTGAAGACATGGTTTTGCTTCAGTTGTTTAGAATGAAACAGCAGTTGTAGAAACAACTGAAGAGAAAGTTCTCTTCAGTAGTTTTCGTCAATTCATAGCCTTTCAGCTGTTTCATACTGTCCTCAACACTTACTCATCAGACTTTGCATCTGCTTTTCAGGTGTTTCATAGGACGTCAGTACTTATCTGTTTGTACTGATTTCAGTAGTTGTAACTACATCAGTAGTTGTAACTACATCAGTAGTTTGGAACAGATAAAGTACTTCAGTACTTGTGAGGCATTTAGCCGTCAGTAGTTATAAAAACTACTGAAGGTGAAAGGACTCATCAGTACTTATATGTGACATGGTTACCATGATCACCAGTAATATTACTGAAATCATCAGTAGTTGTCACTTATTCTAGCTGCAGCATACCAAGCCTTAACACAAGGTTTTGGAAAGTAGAACTATCCAAAGGCTTAGTAAAAATATCTGCAAGCTCATCAGCACTAGGCACAAACTTAGGATCAATCAGACCTTTTTCAAAACAATCCCGAATAAAGTGATGTCTGATCTCTATATGTTTGGTCCTAGAGTGCTGGACTGGATTTTTGACAATACACAGAGCTGAAGCACTATCCATTAATAATGGAGTCTTAGTCTCTGTAATGCCATAATCCAGAAGTTGGTTCTGAAGCCAGAGTACCTGAGAAGTGCAACTTGCAGCAGCAATGTACTCGGCCTCAGCAGTTGATGTAGCAACAGATGTTTGTTTCTTACTCTGCCAAGAAATCAAACAGTTGCCTAGGAATTGACAACCACCAGAAGTGACTTTCTAGTTAACTTGCACCCTGCATAGTCACTATCTGAAAAAGCAACTAATTTGCAAGAGTGTCCAGTGGAATACCATAAACCCAGAGATTGTGTACCTTGCAAATATCTAAAGATTCTCTTGACTGCAATCAAATGAGACTCTTTAGGAGCAGCCTGAAATCTAGCACAAACACATGTAGCAAACATAATATCTGGTCTAGAAGCTGTTAAATACATCAAGGACCCAATCATACATCTGTAAAGTGTTTCATCAACAGCTTTACCTTTCTGATCAGCATCCAGTTGTGTGGTGTTGCACATGGGAGTAGAACAGGGCTTACAGTTTTGTAAATCAAACTTATTCAAAAGATCTTTTGTATATTTTGACTGATGAATAAAGTTCCATCAGCCTTTTGTTTAATTTGCAAGCCTAGAAAGAACTGTAATTCTCCCATTGCACTCATTTCAAACTCTTTTTCATTAATGTTGTAAAATCATCACACAACGGGGATCAGAGGATGCAAAAATGATATCATCAACATAAATCTGAACAAGTAGCTTATGCTGATCCACCTTCTTAATAAACAAAGTTTTATCAATGGAGCCTCTAGTGAAATTATTCTTAAGAAGAAAAGTAGAAAGTGTCTCATACCAGGCTCTAGGAGCTTGTTTCAACCCATAAAGAGCCTTATCAAGTTTATACACCCATTCAGGATGTTTATTATCCTCAAAACCTGGTGGTTGACACACATAAACTTCTTCCTTTATTTTACCATATAAAATGCACTTTTGACATCCATTTGAAAAACTTTAAGATTGTGGAATGCAGCATAGGCTAAAAACAATCTGATTGCCTCTAGTCTGGCTACAGGGGCAAAGGTTTCATCATAGTCAATACCTTCTTCTTGTGAAAACCCCTGTACAACCAGTCTAGCCTTGTTCTTAACAATAAGCCCATTTTCATCAGTTTTATTCCTAAACACCCATTTAGTGCCTATTGCACACTTACCTGGGGGAAGAGGAACCAGTTCCCACACTTGCTGTTTCTTGAACTGAAGTAGCTCAAGCTGCATAGCTTCAACCCATCCATTGTCTCAAAGCAACATGGTAGTTCTTTGGCTCTAGCTGACTGATGAAGAGAGCATAGAAGCAGAAGTTAGACAATTGACTTCTTGTTGAAACACCAGCATTGATATCACCAATAATCTGAGACATGGGGTGATTCTTCAGTTCTTGATAAACAATGAGATCTGTGCAAGTGTTTGTAGAACCTTCAGCAGCAGCAGATGTTGATGCAGACTCTTGAAACCAAGAATTAGATGGTAACTCAAAAGATGTAGAGGAAACAGAGATCTCATCAGCATTTGTTGTGGATGGAACTGCTGAAGCTACAGGAACATCAAATTTAGCAGACACAGGCAGTTGGTCACTAAACTTGAATAGGTGAGTATTGATATTATCATCATCATCATCAATACCACCAGGTGGAAGACATGCTGCAGAAGATGATTTATCCACAGGATCTGCAACAGCTGGAGGTTGATAAGGAACATATTGCAGTATGTCCAAATCAAACAACTCCACAGGGTTTTGTGGAATCTTGTCCAAAGGAGATTCATTAAACTTCACATGCAAAGTCTCTTCAACTATCTTTGTTCTGCAGTTGAAGACTCTGTATGCCTTGCAAGTAGATGAATAACCAACAAAATACCCTGCATCCACCTTAGGATCAAATTTATGGAGTTGATCCTTTGTGTTGAGAATAAAACAGGGACACCCAAATGCTTTGAAAAATGAAATTAGAGGAGCCAAGTGATGGAGAACTTCATATGGAGTCTTCATCAACCTCTGATTTACTAAGACTCTATTCTGCACATAGCAAGCTGTGTTAACAGCTTCAGCCCAAAAGGTCAGTGGCAAACCAGAGTCAGCCAGCATGGACCTTGCAGCTTCAATTAGGGTCCTGTTCTTTCTCTCCACTACTCCATTTTGTTCTGGAGTCCTTGGGATGCTAAACTGCCTTTTGATTCCCTTTGAAAGATAGAAGTCATCAAGTGTATGGTTTCTGAATTCAGTTCCATTGTCACTCCTAATACACTTGACTGGAAGGGAATACTGCTTCTCAATATACAACACAAAGTGAATAATCTTCTGAGCAACCTCATCCTTTGAATGTAGAAAGAAAGTCCATACAAATCTGGAGTAATCATCCACAATTACCAGACAGTATTTCTTCTTTGCCATGCTCATCACTCTCACAGGACCAAATAGATCCATATGCAGTAATTGCAAGCAGGCAGTGGACTTAGGCTCTTCAATAGGAGGGAATGAGACTTTGTGTGTTTTCCTTTTAAACAAGCAGTGCAGGTTTCATCACAGTGGAACTCCTTTATTGGTAAGCCTCTAACTAAACTATTGTGGATAAGCTGATTCATGTTTTGAAATTAACATGACCCAGCCTTCTGTGCCACAGTTTAGATTCTTGAGAAGAGGCTTTGGAAAATAGGCAAGGATTGCCTCTGAGATCTATTTTCTTGGAAAGATCTAAGGCATACACTCTTCCTGTCCTGTTGGCTCTCAGGAGAGTGTGATCATCCAACACTTATCAATCAAATGCAGAACTTTGGATGACAGAATCCTACAGTTCTGACTGGTGAAAAGAGCAACATGGCCTTTATCACACATTTGACTGACACTCAAGAGATTGTACTTGAGATTTTCCACATGATTAACATCATCAAACTTGATTTCTCCATTGGAGACAAAGCCATTTCCAATGATGTAACCCCTAGCATCATTGCCAAAAGAAACAAACCCTCTTTCCTTGAGAGTAGTCATGAAGAAGAGAGTTGTTCCCAGTCATGTGCATAGATCCCCCACTGTCTACATACCAGATGCTACTTTGGCATGTTGGAGAACCCTGCAATAATAAACAATCAGTTAGTTTTGGAGACCCAAACCTTTTTGGTTTTGGGCCTGGTCTCATCAACAGATGGTAAACTAACAGGTTTATTGGAAACAACAGCCTGAGAGGAAGAAGATGGTGAAGAAGAGGAATCCTTTGGCTTGGACCTCCTTTTCTGTGGTTTCAACATAGGAGCATCTAATTGGTTAACTCTACCAATAGATGTTGAACCATCATAACCAGCTGTGTCTGATTTTGTGATAAAGCTTTCAGCTCATCAGACACATTGCCAGTGGAGTTTGATAAGTTCCTATGTTGCACCTTCTTCTTCTGAGCACTCTCAGCTGTCACCTGTTTAAACCCTTCCTTTTGGATTTCTTTGAGACAAGGGTTACAGGATTTGATGTTGCTGATACAAATGTGGTCTCAAACTCAGTTTTCATTTTTACCATTTTCTCTTTAATTTCTTCTTTATGTTTGAGTTTGGACCTCTTTTGTACCAGCAATCATCTGTAAGATGATTGAACAAACCACATACTTCACATGGTTTCTTCTTCATCTTAGGTTGATCATCAACTAAAGAGGGTGAAGAACTGAAGACTTGCTCTTCAGTGCTTTGGAAGCATTGTTTGCTTTCTTGACTTCCTCTTTAGTAGTCTTCAAACTCTTTCTACTGACAGTTTTCTTCTTTTCAGTACTGGCAGTAGTTGGAGTTTGAACTTCAGGTGTTAAATCCTGCTCTCTAGTCCTTTCAGGACTTTCAGAATTAACTCCTGAGTTGATCAACTCATTGATCATGTGAGTGTCAGCAGTGGAACCATCAACATCAGCTGATAGGTTCTGAGAGGGCTTGGTGCTGACTTCTACTTCTGATTGTGCTGTATCAGAAAGTAGATCACATGATGAGATGGATTGGTTATTACTCTCACCATCAGATTCTACCTCTGCTCTGGGAGTAAAATCTGTAGGTGGGCAGTGTGATTGTAACCAATGCCAAACTTCACATTGGAAGCAGATTGCTTACTAAGAAGCATTTCAAAACCTTTGCATGATTGTACCCATCTATCACACTCTACCTGGGTAACTGCAAGGGTTTCTTTGAGATCTTTATACTTCTCTAGAAGTATCTCTTCCCTAGCCTTATCATCAGTTATTTGGCATTTAAGTTTGTAAATCTCATCATTCTTATCATTAAGCACAGACTCAAATTCAGCTTTGCTTTTGGAAATTATTTGTTCTAGCTCAATGTTCTTGTTGATTAAAGCTACATTTGCTTCTCTAATAGATGCAAATGCTGCTATGCATGTTTCAGAACATAATTTGGCTTTTGCCTCAGAGGATACCTGTGATACCTTTGTGTAGAGGCATTAGTGGATGAAGTATCAGCAGAATCCAAAGCCATAAGAGCTAGATTTCCAAAGGGACTTTCACCACCATGAAACAGTTGTCATGACCAGACAAGTCATCTGGTAAACTGCTCCAGTCAACAACTCCTGGGGTGAAGAAGCTGTGTTTGAGGTTGAGTTTGTTGATGAGATTGGGAAGGTTGTGGTTCAGGCAATGCTTGTGGTTGTTGTGCAATTGGAGCTTGAACAGGATTTGGTTGAGGCATATAATAGCAGGGATAAGGATATGACATTTGACCCTGGGGAACAAAGTATGCAGGAGATCTAGGATGTGAATGATGACCAGAACCAGCAGGATGTTGCCCTCTGTTTTGTGGACTAGTACTAGGGAAAGTCACAAAGGGTGCAGAAGAGTTAGATCCAGTTGATCTACACTCTCTTGCAAAGTGTCCCAGCCTTTGGCATTTGTGACACCTCAACTTACTCTTGTCAAAACCAACTTTGGTTTTGCCAGAGAGTCCAGGAAATTTCCTGCCAGTTCTCTTATAGAACTTCTGAGATCTGATATTAATCAATGCCATTTGGCTCAGAATATCCATCTTCTAGATCATCATCAGCTATTCCTTTCAGATCATCCATAATGAAGCATAGATTGTCACTATTACTGCCAGAATGACTCTCAATACCAACAAATGCATGATCAGAACTATTTGACGAGAAATCAATATGCTCATCATAATTGCTTTCAGATGCAACATATTCTGACTCATGACCAACCAAGGCAGTATTCCCTGGTACAAAATCATCAGTGAGCTTTCCTGATGAGGACAGTTTCCTCTTCTGCTCTATCTCTCTTTCGAATGTAAGCAGTTTCCCATGAAGTTGGGTGAGAGATAGGCTATCCAGATTTGCACTGGACCGTAGAACAATAGTGTATGTGTCCCATCTCTCAGGCAGTGATCTGAGGAAACTGTTGTTCATCTGGCTATTGGTGTATTCCTGTTTCACCATTTTCAGCTCAGATATCAAGCAGGAAAAACGCTCAAACTGTTGAGTCAGTGTCTCACCCTTCTATGAGAGAATGTCTCATATTGTTGGGCAAGGATTTCTCTTTGTTTGCTAAGACCTCATCTGTGCCACCGAATTGTTCCTTCAGGGCATTCCAGAGATCATGAGCAGTTTCATGATGCATAAGCCTGAATAGATTTCATTAGGCAGTGCCATGGCCAGAATTCCATGGGCTTTAGCATCAATCAAATAGTTTCCGATCTTCATCAGAGTATTGTTCCTTCTTCTTCGGAACCATTTGATTGGTTTCCGGATTGTTCACCATAGGCTTATGTGGTCCATGTACCACAGATGTCCAACAACCTGAACTGTTAACAGACAGGTGATGAAGCATTCTTCGTTGCCATATGTTATACTCGGTCCTAACCAGCATCGGAGGCTTGGTTGAGGAACCGGTATTGTGAGGATCATTAGAAGGAGTAGTCATCTCAGATTCAATCAAATTCAATTAAGCTAAAACAGATTTAGAACAAAACACAACAACCAATTGACCAAGAGAGATCTCAAAATAAATGAACGAAAGCGACAGAAATTCAATAATCTATAACCAGTTCTTGCGAATATGCTAATTCAATCAAACACAGATATCAATTAGCAGTTTCAATGATCAATTGTTAGATCGATCAATGATTAACCTGCTCTGATACCACTTGTTAGGATCAGTGATCTATGTTTGATTGATTAGAGAGTATAGCAGCGGAATTCTAACAATGAATTAGCCAATTCACAAGAACGAAACGATATTCAATGAAGAACAAAGACGGTTATAGAGAGAGAAAATTCTGCAAATATATTTCATTCAATATTCGCTTTCGTGGTAACGGAATGTCACAATTACAATTAGGTCAACCCTCTTATATAAGAGATGTGACGTCTGCTGATGTCACTTGATAGTGACATCTAACAGAATTATTTCAACTGAAACACAACTACTGAAGATGTCAAAACAGCTGACATCTCCTTACAAAAATACTAAGTGTTATCAGTTATTATAACTACTGAAAAACATAAAACTACTGAAACTACAACGACTGAAGAACAAGCTCTTCAGTCGTTTTACAAAACTACTGAAAGTAAAAACATAAAACTACTGATATCACAACTACTGAAGAAGTACTCTTCAGCTGTTGTGACAAACTACTGAAACTTCAATATGATCTTCAGACTTGAACTTCAGATGTTTCATCAGCTGATGACTTCAGTAGATATCATCAGCTGATGTCTTCAGTCTTTATCTTCAGACTTTGTACACCAGTTGTTGATCTTCAGCACTTGTAAACTCTTCAGCTGTTTACTTCAGTACTTGGTCTTCAGCTTCAGCACTTGTGTTCTTCAGCTGTTCAGTTTCAGCACTTGTGTTCTTCAGCTGTTCAGCTTCAGCACTTGTGTTCTTCAGCTGTTCAGCTTCAGCACTGTGTCTTCAATGTTGAACTTCAGAACTTTAGCTTCAGCTGTTGAAGTCTTCAGCACTTGTCGAACTGCTGATGAAGCTTTCAGCAGTTGTGTGATATCATGTGGGACTTAGAGGTTTTCTGATCTTGGCTCATTGGTTCTTTTGGTCCAACAAACTCCTTGTACGAACACCCCAATTAGCATTAACAACCCCAGTCTCAATAACAACCATGTCTCATTACCGGCTGTACACCATTTTGGTCTCTGGTTACCTCGTCCTAGTCGGGTTCCTGTTATCGTCTATCATTGCACCACAACCCGTGGGGGTGGGGATTTTGAAGAGCATCGCTCAATGGGCCACAAGTCGGGATCAGTGCGGCCAGCTGTTGAGCGATCAGAGCTGCCACATCAGTGTTTCCTATTCCCTGATTGTTGCTGGCAGGGCCTCATTTGTTCTTGGTGCTCTACCTCTGCCTCTGCCTTACCTAGCCCCTTGGGGCTTCACTTCCGCGACTATTGGGGGGGGTAACTCTTCGAGGCGGCATTTCTAATCATAGAAGTAGTAAACACATAAGCTTTAACCATTCAAGGCATATATTAACCATACCACTCATCAAGGTCCAACATTCCAAGTTAATATCACACTTGTTGTTACCACAGGCATACACGTCATGTAATTCTCACACCATGTATAGGAATCTTCCAACAGTAATCCATAATAATTGCAAACCCATGCATAATCACGTTAGTCTAGTGAAGGTTGTCTATTTCCTCTTCTTTCGAGGTTTCAGACATAACGTCCTTGTTGGACCAAAAGAACCAATGAGCCTGATTAGAAAAACCTCTAAGTCCCACAGACATTACAACTGCTGAAGAAGATCACAACAGCTAAAGACATCAGCTGATTACAAGGTCTGAAGACAAAGTCTGAAGACAAGAACTAAAGACTACTACTAAAGACAAAGTCTGAAAGTAAAGAACTGAAGACAAAGTCTGAAGCTATCAGCTGAAGACAAAGTTTGAAAGTAAAGTACCGAAGACAGAGTCTGAAGCTATCAGCTGAAGACAAAGTCTGAAAGTAAAAGTCTGAAGAACAAAGACTGAAGACGAAGACTGAAGACCAAAGTGATCAGTAGTTGTCACAACAGCTGAAGTTATCAACTTCAGTAGTTGTCACAACAGCTGAAGTTATCAACTTCAGTAGTTGTGATGGTTTCCTTTTAGTACTTGTAACTTACTTTTCAGTAGTTATAGTTTCAGTAGTTTAGTTTTAGTAGTTTTATGTTTTTGTACTTAAGTATTCTCTGAGTTGTAATCAGTAATTGAGAACATCCTCAGTAGTTTGCATAGTTTCGGTAGTTTGAATAATTCTGTTAGATGTCACTATCAAGTGACATCAGCAGACGTCACATATCCTATATAAGAATGTTGACCTAATTTTAAAGTGGACATTGAGCCACCACGAAAGCATATGAATGAAATATCTCTTTTGCATAATACTCTTTTTCTATAACCATTTACTGTTACATTGAATATCAATTGTGTTCTTGTGAATTGTTTAATTCGTTGTTCGTACTCCACTGCAATGCTCTCTAATTAATCAAACTTAGATCACTGATCCTAACAAATGGTATCACAGCAAGGTTAATCAATGATCGATCTATCAATTGATCATTGAAACAGCTATTTGATATCTAAGTTTGATTGAATTAGCATATTTGCAAGAATTGGTTATAGATCATTGAATTTCTGTTGCTTTTGTTTATCTGCTTTGAGTTTTCTCTTGGTTCATATTGAGTTTGTTGTGTTTTGTACTAAATCAGTTAAAACTTAATTGAATTTGGTTGAATCTGAGAATGACTACTCCTTCTAATGACACTTATAATACTGGTTCCTCAACCAAGCCTCCGATGCTGGTTAGGACTGAGTATAACATATGGCAACGAAGAATGCTTCATCACCTGTCTGTTAACAGTTCAGGTTGTTGGACATCTGTGGTACATGGTCCACACAAGACTATGGTGAAAAATCCGGAAACCAACCAAATGGTTCCAAAGAAGAAGGAACAATACTCAGATGAGGATCGAAAACTGTTTGAGATTGATGCTCAAGCGCATGGAATTCTGGCCATGGTACTGCCGAATGAAATCTATTCTGGGCTTATGCATCATGAATTTGCTCATGACCTCTGGAATGCATTGAAGGAACAATTTGGTGGAACAGATGAGGTCTTAGCAAACAACAGAGAAATCCTTGCCCAACAATATGAGACATTCTCTCATAGGAAGGGTGAGTCACTGACTCAACAGTTTGAGCGTTTTTCCTGTTTGATCTCTAAGCTGAAAATGGTCAAACATGAATACACTAATAGTCAGATGAACAACAGATTCCTCAGATCACTGCCTAAGAGATGGAACACATATACCATTGTCCTACGCTCCAGTGCAAATCTGGATAGTCTATCTCTCACCCAACTCCATAGGAAACTGCTTACATTTGAAAGAGAGATAGAGCAGAAAAGGAAACTGGCATCATCGGGAAAGCTCAGTGATGACTTTATACCAGGGAACACTGCCTTGGTTGGTCATGAGTCAGAATATGCTGCATCAGAAAGCAATTATGATGAGCATATAGATTTCTCCTCAAACGGTTCAGATCATGCATTTGTTAGTGTTGACAGTCAGTCAGGCTGTAATAGTGACAATTTGTGTTTCATTATGGATGATTTATAGGTTTATTGCTGATATGACTTAGAAGAGATGGATATTCTGAGCCAAATGGCCTTGATTAATATCAAATCTCAAAAGTTCTACAAGAGAACTGGTAGGAAATTCCCAGGACTCACTAGCAAAACCAAAGTTGGTTTTGACAAGATTAAGTTGAGGTGTCACAAATGCCACAGGCGTGGACACTTTGCAAGAAAGTGTAGATCATCTGGATCTAACTCCTCTGCACCTTTTGTGACTTTTCCAAGCAATAGTCCACAAAACAGAGGGCAACATCCTGCTAGTTCTGGTCATCATTCACGACCTAAATCTCCTGCATATTTTGTCCCTCAGGGTTCAATGCATATCCATATCCCTGCTATTACATGCCACACCCAAATCCAGTTCAAGTTCCTAATGCACAACAACCTCAAGCCCTATCTGAGCCTCTACCATCTCAATCATCTTAATCACAACCTCATCATAGCTTCTTCACCCCTAGTATTGTTGACTGGAGCAGTTTACCAGATGATCTCTCTGGTAATGAGCATTATTTGCTGGTGTTGGTCAACATGGTGGTGAACATCCTTTTGGGAATCTAGCTCTCATGGCCCTGGAATCTACTGATAGTTCATGCTCCAATGCATCTTCATCACAAGTAACCCAAGGTTCTTCAGCATGCCAAAGGAGCATCTGGTATGTAGACAGTGGAGGATCTATGCATATGACTGGGAGCAGTTCTCTTCTTAATGAAAGAAGGGATTTGTTTCATTTGGTAATGATGCCAAGGGTTACGTCATCAGGAAAGGATATGTGTCTAATGGACAAATCAGGTTGATGATGTTAATCATATGGAGATTCTCAAGTATAATCTGCTAAGTGTCAGTCAGATGTGTGATAAAGGGCACGTTGTACTTTTCACAAGCCAGAACTACCGGATTTTGTCTTCCCCAGTTCTGAGGCTGATTGACAAGGTATTGGATGAACATACTCTCTTGAAGGCTAATAGGATTGGAAGAGTGTATGCCTTGGATTTCTCAAAGAAGATTGATTTGAAGGGTCATCCTTGCCTATTCTCCAAAGCCTCTCCTTAGGAATCTAAACTGTGGCATAGAAGTCTGGGTCAGGCTAATGTCAAAAACATGAATCAGCTGATCCACAATAGTTTAGTGAGAGGTCTACCAATAAAGGAGTTCCACTGTGATGAAACCTGCACTGCTTGTTTGAAAGGAAAACAGCACAAAGTCTCATTCCCTCCTATTGAAGAACCTAAGTCCACTTCCTGCTTGAAGTTACTGCACATGGATCTATTTGGTCCTGTGAGAGTGATGAGCATGGCAAAGAAGAAATACTGTGTGGTAATTATGGATGATTACTCCAGATTTGTATGGACTTTCTTCTTGCATTCAAAGGATGAGGTTGCTCAGACGATTATAAACTTTGTGTTGTATGTGGACAAGCAGTGTTCCCTATCAGTCAAGTGTATAAGGAGTGATAATGGAACTGAATTCATAAACCATACACTTGATGATTTTTATCTATCAACAGGAATCAAGAGGCAGTTTAGCATCCCAAGGACTCCAGAACAAAATGGTGTAGTGGAGAGAAAGAACAGGACCCTAATTGAAGCTGCAAGGTCTATGTTGGCTGACTCTGGTTTGCCATTGATCTTTTGGGCTGAAGCTGTTAACACAGCTTGCTATGTGCAGAATAGAGTATTAGTAAATCAGAGGTTGATGAAGACTCCATATGAACTCCTACATCATTTGGCTCCTCTAAAATCATTCTTCAAAGCCTTTGGGTGTCCTTGTTTCATTCTCAACACAAAGGATCAACTCCACAAATTTGATCCTAAGGTGGATGCAAGGTATTTTGTAGGTTATTCATCCACATGCAAGGCTTACAGAGTCTTCAACTGCAGAACAAAGTTAGTTGAAGAAACCTTGCATGTGAAATTCAATGAATCTCCTAAGGATAAAATTCCACAAAACCCTGTGGAGTTGTTTGATCTGGACATACTGCAATATGTTCCTTATCAACCTCCAGCTGTTGCAGATCTTGTGGATAAATCATCTTTTGCGGCAAGTCTTCCACCTGGTGGTACTGAAGATGATGATGATATCAGTACTCACCTTTTCAAGTTTAGTGACCAACTGCCTGTGTCCACTAAACTTGATGTTCCTGTAGCTTCAGCAGCTCCATCCACAACAAATGTTGATGAGATTTCTGACTCCTCTACATCATTTGATTTGCCATCTCATACTTGGTTTCCAGAGTCTGGATCAACATCTGCTGCTGCTGAACCTGCTACAAACACTTGCACTAATCTTATAGTGTACCAAGAGCTGAAGAATCACCCCATGTCTCAAATCATTGGTGATATCAATGCTGGTGTCTCAACTACAAGTCAATTGTCCAACTTCTGCTTCTATGCTCTCTTCATCAATCAACTAGAGCCAAAGAACTATCATGTTGCTTTAAGAGACAATGGATGGGTTGAAGCCATGCAACTTGAGCTACTTCAGTTCAAAAAGCAGCAAGTGTGGGAACTGGTTCCTCTACCCCCAGGTAAGTGTGCAATAGGCACTAAATGGGTGTTTAGGAATAAAACTGATGAAAATGGGCTTATTGTCAAGAACAAGGCTAGACTGGTTGTACAAGGGTTTTCACAAGAAGAAGGTATTGATTATGATGAAACATTTGCCCCTGTAGCCAGACTAGAGGCAATTAGATTGTTCTTAGCCTATGCTGCATTCCACAATCTTAAGTTTTTCAAATGGATGTCAAAAGTGCATTTATATTGTAAAATAAAAGAAGAAGTTTATATGTGTCAACCACCAGGTTTTGAGGATAATAAACATCCTGATTGGGTGTATAAACTTGATAAGGCCCTTTATGGGTTGAAGCAAGCTCCTAGAGCCTGGTATGAAACACTTTCAAATTTTATTCTTAAAAATAATTTCACTAGAGGCTCCATAGATAAAACTTTGTTTATAAAGAAGTGGATCAGCATAAGCTACTTGTTCAAATTTATGTTGATGATATTATTTTTGCATCCTCTGATCCCTAGTTGTGTGATGACTTTACAAGTTTAATGAAGCAAAAGTTTGAAATGAGTGCAATGGAAGAATTACAGTTCTTTTTAGGCTTGCAATTCAAACAAAAGGCTGATGGAACCTTCATTCATCAGACAAAATATACAAAAAATCTTTTGAATAAGTTTGATTTACAAAACTGTAAGCCCTGTTCTGCTCCCATGTGCAACACCACACAACTGGATGCAGATCAGAAAGGTAAAGCTGTTGATGAAACACTTTTCACATGTATGATTGGTTCCTTGATGTACTTAACAGCTTCTAGACCAGATATTATGTTTGCAACGTGTGTTTGTGCTAGATTTCAGGCTGCTCCTAAAGAGTCTCATTTGATTGCAGTCAAGAGGATCTTTAGATATCTGCAAGGGACACAATCTCTAGGTCTTTGGTATTCCACTGGACACTCATGCAAATTAGTTGCTTTTTCTGATAGTGACTATGGAGGGTGTAAGTTAACCAGAAAGTCAACTTCTGGTGGATGTCAATTCCTAGGCAACTGTTTGATTTCTTGGTAGAGTAAGAAACAAACATCTGTTGCTACATCCACTGCTGAAGCAGAGTACATTACTGCTGCAAGTTGTACATCTCAGATACTCTGGCTTCAAAACCAATTATTGGATTATGGCATTACAGAGACTAAGACTCCATTATTAATGGATAGTGCTTCAGCTCTGTGTATTGTCAAGAATCCAGTCCAGCACTCTAGGACCAAACATATAGAGATCAGACACCATTTTATTAGGGATTGTTTTGAAAAAGGTCTTATTGATCCAAAGTTTATGCCTAGTGCTGATGAGCTTGCAGATATATTTACTAAGCCTTGGATAGTTCAACTTTCCAAAACCTTGTGTTAAGGCTTGGTATGCTGCAGCTAGAATAGGTGATAACTACTGATGATCTCAGTAAACAAGTACTGATGATCATTAGTAAACATGTCACAAATATGTACTAATTCTGTTAAACGAAACTGATGCAGTTACAACTACTAATGTAGTTATAACTCCTGATCTTAGTAAAAATAGATAAGTACTGATGTCTAATGAAACAACTGAAATCAGCTAAAAAGTCTGATGAGTAAATGTTGAGGACAGTATGAAACAACTGAAAAGCTATGAATTGACAAAAACTACCGATGAGAATTTTCACTTCAATCGTTTCCACACACTGTTGTTTCACTCTAAACAGCTAAAGACAAAACCAAGGTTTTCAGTAGTTTCACAACTACTGATGACTAATACCAAGTCCTCAGTTGTTTACAACAGCTGAAGACAAAACCAAGGTTTTCAGTCATTTCACAACTACTGATGACTAAAATCAAGTCTTCAGTTGTTTTCAAATGTCTGATAGTTAAAACCACGTCTTCAGTTGTTTTCATAACAACTGATGCCAACACCAACACTTTCAGTCATTTTCTTTTCAGCCTTTTCTTAACCTATAAATACCTGCATTTATAGACAAACGTTTCATTAGCCGTTTTCAAACCTTTCTCTCTCAACAATGGTGACCATGAAAATCAAACCCTGACACAACTGTGTTTCCTACCTTTCGAAATCGGTCTTCTGGAACAAATTTGACACTGCCATCGATCTTATGGTGGATTCCCCATACAGAACAGCCTTTCTTCTGAATCCTACCATATATCCTGACTCCTTATCCCAGTTCTGGACCAACGTCTCTGTAATAACTGGTGAGAATGATAGACAAATCACTCTCCAGTCGTTGGTGAACCAGAAACAAGTGCTCATCACCCCCGACATCATTCGCCAAACCCTAAATGTGCATGATGGCACCTATCCTAGAGAATACCCGAAAGGCATCACTGATATGTCTTTTATCCATAACGGGTATGAAGGCGACTTAAGTGCTACAACTATACTTAAAAAGCACTTCCATGACGCTGAACGACTTATCTTTCATATGGTGAATGTCTGCCTTGCATCAAAGTCATCTTCTTGGGATCAGATGTCTTCCCGATGGCAATAGGTATTGTTCTCTATCCTTGAACGCCAAAATCTAAATTTTTCTGAGATAGTGTTCATGGAACTAAAGGATCTGGCTCGGAAACCTGTGGCAAACAGATGGATACTTTATCCCAGGTTTCTGATGGCCATTATTTTGAATCAATTACAATCTGATGGCCTTGTTGGTCTTGGAGTCCCTGCTCCAGCTGTTTTAGCTGAGGTATACTCCCGACATAACTCAGACCCTACTCTTAAAGGGGCTGCCGGATGCTAAAACCCAAGCAGAGGGAACCCCCAGCCTCCACTTCCAGATCCAAAGTCCCCACCAAACCCAAATCCAAAAAGCCCAAAAAGGCTACTCAGGGAGATGAGTCCCCTGAGATTGCCCTTGTACCACAAACGCAGGAAATACATACTGGTTATAACCCCCCAGTTATGTCCAAGACTCAACCTGCTGAAGCCGCACAGGTATTCTCTCAACAGGATCTTGTTGCAACCACAATTAGGGATCCCACATTTCTGGAACCTCTCTCAATTGAGAGGGTTACCATTGAAGAGCACCTCTCTCCCCGGGTGCATTCTGCTTCAGACCAATCTCCACATGCAACCGCCCCTCAAAGGCCAACACTGATCGTTGCTAAAGTGCTTAGTCAGTTGCATTCCTCACCCCCTCCCCAGAAACCACTTATCACTGGGAATACCTCAACCATTGAGGGGGAGGACCAAAATGCTTCTCATAACCCACAGCATAGGGGTTACATTGTTCACTCTCCAAGTGTAGAAATGGAGAATAGAACATCTGGTAAGGCTGCCACTTCTACTGATTCAGCAAATGATCAGGATGACGTTGGTAACATCTATAAGACCTTACCAGAGGCAACTACCAATGAAGGACACAGTCCTGAGGCAGGAAGTCCCCGGTACCAAGAACAAGGGGCACATGCTTTTACTGATCTACATTTAGAGCATGCACATCCTGATTCCATCAGGAGGTCAGGTGATTCAGCACAAACTGATGATGACCTGGGCTTTTTCTATGATGTATTAGCCCAAAATACCACCCTTGAGATTGAGGTGAGAAGACTCAAAGAGTTGTTAGCCAAAATGTCTCAGGATCAAAGTCCATCTACCTCACAAACCCCACAGATGGCACCTTCAATTGAAGGTTCCCCAAACACTGAGCCAATTCACATAACTGAGCCACCAGCCACTGCTTTTGGCACCACCTCTCAGGGACAGAACCCCTCTGAGTAGATGGTTGCTATCTTTCAAAACTTCTTACCTCTCATCACTCCCATCATCACTGACATAGGGCATAAAGCCATTGAGGAGAGGATATCCTCAAATCTATAACTCCTCATTGATGATGCTGTTCAAAAATCTCTTTCTGCCTTTCAAGCCCCTGATCCCAATGCAACCAAAAAGGGGGAGACTTTCAAGTCTAAGGCAGTGAAAGAAAAGAAAAGAAAAAGAGTTGATGATGAGAATGAACCTGCAAAAAAGAAGGAGGTGGAGAAAGAACTGATCTCAGAACACCTGATCACATATAAAAGAAAGAAAAGTGCTGAGTCAAAAGCTGATGAAGATAAATCCTTAGAAGATCTTGTCAAAGATGCTGATGAAGCTCACAGTAGATCCATGGATAAAATTATAGATCAACTCTTTTGACAAGGTCATGACACAACCACACTAGACACTGAGATCAGAAGGCTGGAAATAAAAAAATTCAAGCTAGATGGGCCGGTTATAGTGTGTTGGAAAGGGAAAGATTGGAGATAATGATCAGATTCATTGCCAAATACCTTGGAAGATCATTGATAGAGATAAAGGCCTAGTCCAGAGACAGTATCCTGGAGATAACCAAGAAGATCTGCTCTACCGGAGGCTATAATAAGGGGTTGATAATTGAAGCACTGGATGAAGCAGGTGCAGGGAAGAGAACTGAAATGGCAAAGCTCTCCAAAGCCAAACTCACCACCAAAATGCTAAGTCAGTCTTCTCACACTCCCACTCAAACACAACCCTTATCTCTAAAATCTCCCAAATCTATCCCTAAACCAAAGCCACTCACTACTCAACCCACAAAACCAATCCCTTACCCCAAAAACCACCTCAAACCTACCCAGTGATGCACCCAGAAGGAGGAGAAGGGTGTTGAGGGTAGAAGAAGATGAAGAAGAGGATGATGATGATGATAGTCTGCCAATCTCTGCTATTCTCAAACTCAAATCACCTGAGCATAGAAGTTGACAAGTGATTACTCCTGAGTTGCAAATGCAGATGGTGAAGGTAAAGATTGAAGAAGTAGAACAACAGAAACAACATGATGAGAAGTTTCTCAAGATGGTTGATAAGGATTTCCCCCAGTCCTCATCCGTTCAAGAAATGAAGAAACAGGCTCTGAGGCTGTACACTCTTAGACATACCTTTCAACATCAAAAAGAAAGAGTGCGGATCTGGCCAGACCCCAGGGTAAGTTCTAGAATTCATAAGAAGAATATACCAAGTAGATATCATGGCCAAGTGAAGAAGACCTTGAATGCTGCAATTACATTGGCCATGGTTAGTCTCACCCTGGGAAATCATTGAAGAATTCAAGAGAGCTCACAAATCCAAGACAACCCCTCAATCTATTCTTCAGAACAAAATGATCAAGAAGGGTGTTATACAAAAGACTTGAAGATCTTCAGAAGAGTGAACTCCAGTTGTTGCTTGAAGGCTCTCACCCTGATGAATTTGCTTCTAGAGAGATAACAACTGTGGAGTTGAAAAATGGAAAGACAGTGAGATACCTGTCTGAGTATTATGGCCCAGAGTTCTTCTTCGAAGGAGAAGCAGAAGAACTCACCAAGGAGGAACAAGTTGTTCTCCTTGAGGCCTATGCTAGTGAGTCTTATAGACTCATTCATAGGAATTAGGTTTCATGGTTAGGATAAGACTCTGTGTTCAGTTTCCCCAAAACAAAGTTCCTTTCCATACTTAGCCAATCAAATGATTAGAAACCTTTTCCTGGCCTGTGCTTAACTGATTACCTCTGAAGCTGATCAAGAGTGTGTTTCTGCCAAGAATAAGTGGGATCATCAATAAGTTTAGAGGTTTTGGCTGCATTGGTTCAGGGGGAGTTTGTTGGACCAAAAGAACCAATGAGCCTGATCAGAAAAACCTCTAAGTCCCACAAACATTACAACTGCTAAAGAAGATCACAACATCTGAAGACATCAGCTGATTACAAGGTCTGAAGACAAAGTCTAGTGAAGTTGTCTATTTCCAACCTCTAATCCATCATAATAATTGCAATCCCATGCATAATCACGTTAGTCTAGTGAAGGTTGTCTATTTCCTCCTCTTTCGAGGTTTCAGACATAACGTCCTTAGGATAAATCTCAATGTCCAAGGTCAAGCGCATTAGCATGATCTGTGGAGATCTCTTCGGGTTTAATACTCGGATTTGATAAAACAACTCGGCGCACAGAGGGAACAGAAGATCCAATAGAAGCATCCCATAAGGAGTGAGCACAAGGGCTCTCTCATAGGTGAAAAGATCACAAAACGGATAGATAAACGAATCAAGTAAAGAGGAACACAAACACGAGATATAAAATGCACACAACCCTAGCATGCAAATCTACATGAAGGTTCCTAGATTATAGTCTAGGTCAAGTGAATTGCCTAATTCTCTATAAACAATAGCTCTAATACCAGTCTGTCACACCCCCGCTGAGAGCGGAAACACGGGGATGTAAAGGGACGGGATCGTCATAACACATGGTAAGCGATAGAGATGCAATATAATAAATGTTGACAAGCGTGTCATGACGACACCCGACGACAAGGGGGCTTGTGTCATGTTTAGTCAATATTCAAGACAAAATGCTAAATGATTCATATAAATAAAGGTGATAACCTTGTATGCAATTCGCACAACCCGGGAACAAGTTACCAAAGTATAATGTTTAAAGCAACTACAACATAGTTTTTTCAGGAGACAAAGTTTAATCTTAAAATGCACCCTAGGGTCTCCACTAAGGCAGCACACCTAGATCTTTAGTTAGCATGTTCACCTGAAAAGATATGCTCAAAATAGTCAACAAAGTTGTTGGTGAGCTCGCAGGTTTAAAAGTAAATAAGTAATTGATGTTGTATAAATATTTTTACTGAATACCGTGAATGCAGCTGTAAGTAAGCAAAATCACATGATATGAGCTTTACAACCAAACCTAATGACGTACACAAAGAATCTTGTCGGAATATATTCACCCAAGGCCCGTTCTTGGCGACTGTTGGTACTAACTAGTATACCAACAACCAGGGTGGGGGTGTCAACCCAAGTAGTACTACCAATACCTATCCGTTGGTTCCACACTGGAATTAAATGGTTGTAAGAAAGAACCACACAGCAGACTCAAGCATATATCAAATAAGTACTCACAAAACAGTAGCACGTTGATTCCAAGTAAGCATGTATCAAATAAGTACTCACAAAACAGTAACACGTTGATTCCAAGTATGTAAATTGTTTGTAAGTTGTACAGCATAGAAAACGGGTGAGCATACTATTCCCCCAAGTTTGTAAATGATTGAAAAGTGGTATAAGTATATAAAGGGGTCAAGAAACTCACTTGTTAAGTGGTAAGTATGAATGATTCAAAGTCCCCAATAGTTGTATGCAATGAACAGTCAAACACCTATTGACAGTTATTGTTAAGCATTAATGATATGTATAAAGTACACAGTAATGTTGAGTCGGTTCGGGTTGTATCGGTTCGGTCGTGGGTAACACACACACAAATAGAAACACGTAATAGATCTTATGTAGATCCAAGTACTAGACATCGTTGTCATTGCTGGTGATATTGGGTAAAAGATCCATTATTATAGGAAAGTATTTATTAAATATTAGTAGTCATAAATCGGTTGTTGATAATTTGTAAAACGTTAGGTTGATTTGATTTGTAATAGTATTTATCGCCTTGATAGCGTTCACTTTAATCTTTGTGGTCGAGCAATGACATTTGTATTGATGTTACCTTATCATCACATGATATTCAAGAAGGAAATTCACACACACAACATCATCAGTCACACATCAGAACCAGACTCTCGACTCAACACTCCATTCGTACGAATCAACCTTCAATCGTACGAATTAGCTTCATTCGTACGATTGGACATTCATTCGCACGACTGGTATTCAGTCGTACCACACTACACTCAATCGCACGACTTAACCTCCTTACGCACGAATCAACCTTCATTCATACGAATCAGCTTCATTCATACGACTGAACCTTCATTCGTACGATTGGCCTTCAGTCGTGCGATGCACGCACAATCACATACGTTCATAAGGTCGCATGACCCAATCGCACACGACTTTCCTTCGCATTGACTCAATCGCACAAAACATTCATCCGCATTGACTCAATCGCACACATTCATTCAATTGCACGACTCAGTTGCATGACATCCCCAGTCGCACAACTCAGTCGCCCGAATGACTCAGTTGCATGACTCAGTTGCACAACTCACCTAATCGCACGGCTCAGTCGCATTACAGACCCAATCACCTGAACTGTAGGTTAGCGACTGCTGAAGTGCAAAGCAGAGCACGAGTTTCACACTACAAGGACTCCCAGAAACACACTACAAACACACACAAACAAGAAGCACACGCAGGAAGACATCACACGCAGGAAGACATCACATGCACCCACACGACCTCTTGTGTTCGGGTTGAACCCGAATACCCAAAACCCTAGAAATGGACAGCAGTAAAACGAGCAAGAAAGGGACAACCAAGGTCGTCTACCTGCAAGGATGGAGTAGACTAGGTTGTAGATGAAGTCTAGACGACGAAAACGAGACGTAACGGGGCGGTTTTTGGTGCAAAGATGAAGAAGATGTGAAGTGAAGAAGAATGAAGAAGATGAAGTGAAGAAGATGAAGTTAGGGCTGGAAAATGGGGTTTTTATACCCATCCAGAGTTTGCAAAATGTCAATTTTAGTGCCTGCACTTAGCCCCCGAGTTTCCAAAGTTTCTTTCGGTTGAAAACGACTTTAAAAGTGTTGTTATTTTATGTTAAAAATGTATTTAATGACAATTGGCACTTAAAAATAATTTTATTAATTACAATTATTTTATATAAAAAGGATATATTTAGTGACAATAACGATGAAATTTATAAAAGTTTTAAGCATAGCACACGTCCACGAAGGAAACACAAGCACAAAGATAATAAGGCAAGTAGGATATCCACACAAGGAGTTAATAAAGATGAGGAATGAACGATCAAAGGAAAGTTAACGGATAATCACGTTAATTGACGGACCTTGTGGTGACGGATGTCACAATAGGTTATAGTATGCCAGTCGGTGCTCATGGTTTTAAGTTAACTTTGGGAGGTATGACTGACAGTCAGAAAGCTAAGTATAATGCTGAAAAGAAGGTGTATGCCTTGTTGACTCAGTCGATACCAAAAGATATCTTTCATCAGTTTTCTGAGAACAAACAGGCGAAAAAGTTATGGCAGGCTTTGGAGAAAAGATACGATGGGAATGCAATGTTAAAGGAATTGAAGGAAAAGGCTCTCAGAAAGGAGTGTGATAACTTCTCTTCAATAGGGAAAGAAAGCTTGGATGATATTATTGACACATTCTACCATCTGATGAGTGAGCTACACACTCATGGGGTAACGACGTCTATGGAAGATAAAGTGTCAAGCTTTGCTCATGGGTTGCCGGAGAAATGGGACTCGTTTGTGTCTAACTTGAGACAGAACAATATACTTGCAAAGTTATACATAAATGACTTCATCCTGAAATTGAGGGAGGAGGAACTAAGGATGAAGTACAGGTCACAGAAAGGATCCTATGACCAGAATCCTTCACTCTATAACTCATCCCCCACTCCAACCAGTTCAGGAGCACCACTTCAAAGTGCCTTTGTGTCTAGTTCAGCAGCTCCTTCCCAAACCACCGCTTCAGGACTAGAAACGTCAGGGTCATCTACTACCCAATATATAGTGCCCGAAGCCAACACTACAAAGTTAAAGACCGAAAATCTCAAAATATCACTTTGGAAGTAGCAAAGGAGCACTTGGATCTCCTAGCAGCTGTTGTCTATTCCTACGATGGTCTAGTTGTAGGGAAGATCGGAAATTGCCATCTTGCAAATGAAGATTACGAGCAGGTGGACAAAAATGAACTAGAGAGAATGGATATAATATGGGCTTTGGCTAGTGCTATGAGAAGGGCAAAAGAGTTTATGAAAAAGACAGGACAAAATTTGGTAGCCACAAAAGACACAACCTTTGGTTTCGACAAAACCAAAGTTACCTGCTTTAATTGTGGTGAAAAGGGGCATTTCAAACGTGAATGTGTAAAGTCCAAGAAAACAGATAACGAAAATTAGTTCTCAACCTTCAACTGTCGGGACAAGGACAGAAGTGGAAATACCTTATCAAGCAAAGAGACAACGGCCTTGACTGCTCAAGGTGACGAAGGGCATGATTGGACTTTCAGTTTTGTGTCTCTGGGTGAATTCAAATATTTCTTGTGTCGAGGGATTGGATGATGGCTCTACAAGTGAAGGCAAAATCATAGTTGAACATATAACATCAGATAATGAAGAAGCTGTGAATGTTGTCAATCACCTGATTAAAGAAGAAATTAAAACGACATGTTCAGAATCTCCAGCATCCGAAGAGTCAAACTCTGCATTGATGGCTAATTCAACCGAGTCTTCACAGGTAAGTACAAAAGACCAAATCTTTGAAAATCATGCTTGTATTGAATGTAACAAATTTAGAGAAAGCATAGATTTAAAATTTTCTAGGTTATTAGACCACAATAATAGCTTAGTAAATCACTTACAACTATGCACAAAAGCTAATCATATTTTGAAACAAAATGAGTGCAGTTATAAGGAAAAAATAGAACTTTTAGGTAAACAACTAAGGGAAACCGAAGTTGTTGCTTTTAATCAAGATAATGATATAAAGTTTTATTTAAATACTTTAGAAGGAACAAAGAAAGAAAAAGCAGTTTTAGAAGTTGAAGTCAACTCTTTAAAACAAAAACTACACAGTTGGACCAGTTCTTTTCACATAGTTCAACACTTAGTGAAAAAACGAAATAACGGGGACGGGTTGGGTAACAAAGTAGTTCCACCACCACATGAGATCCTGCTAAATACAAAATGTAGACCTATAAATAACAACCCAATCAAGGGATCATGTGGTGACCACTCCTCTAGTTAGTGACCCTGATTCCACGGGTAAACCAGTGGAATCTGTCACTAAACAGATGGAGGCTACTTTGAAATCAAAAGACAAGATGCCTGTTGAAAATTTAAATGATGAATTTAAAAAGGTTAATGTAAGGTCAGGTTCACAAAAGTCTATTTCAGAACCCAAACCGACTAAACCAGTTAACCACAAATATGCTAGTCATCAAAGTCCAACCAAAGGGCATGCTAACGATGTTAAAAATGTCAAAACAATTAATTTTGTTAATAAAGGTGATACATCTAAACTAGAAGTGACTAAATCCAACCAGACACATGTCACCCCAGTATCATATTCAAGCCCACATAAACAATTTCCTCAACATGTAGAAAGGAGATCTTGCTACAGTTGTGGAAAGAAAGGACACATCTCTTCTAACTACCCTTATTATCAGACCCCCAATCAGAAAGCTGAACTTTATGATACTAAACCAAGTTCTTCGAAAAGGAGTTGTATTACTCCACCAAAAATAATTAATGAACCCAATGGTCAAACTATAACCTAGTCGTCTGTTTATCACAAACATGCCTTACACAAAACTGGCTTATGGAAGGAAAAGTCAAGTCCATTGTCTAATAATGACAACAAGAAGAAAAATGATATTCCCTCACCCTCAAATGGACAGTGGGTTGCGTTCATGATGTGTGATTTCTGTGGGTCACCCAAGCTAGTTAACGCTTTTGGGTCCCAAACCTAAACTGATAATTTCCTCTCAATGTGCAGGGTGTCTGTTACAGTGCTATCACAAATACCTATATTGTTGATAGTGGGGAATCTAGGCACATGACAGGAACCTGTCTCTCCTTTCAAATTTCAAACAAATTAAAGGGGGACATGTATCATTTGCCGGAAATAAAGGAGGATACATCACCGCTCAAGGCGAATTGGGAAACCAGAAAGTCAAGTTTGATAAGGTCAATTACGTTCAAAAACTATAGAATAACTTGCTTTTAGTATCCTAGATATGTGACAAAGGATTCAAAGTTGTTTTTGACAACAAGAAGTGCTATGTATTAAAGAAGGATTACGTTATCCCGGAGGACCAAATCTTAGTGTCAGCTTCAAGATATAATGACTTGTATGTCTTGAATGTATCAAAGGCCTCCACAACTGATCATCAACTTCAATGCTTCTTGTCAAATGCAACAGAGAGGGACTCCATCTCCTGTCATAGGAGAATGGGACACATAAATCCACGGAAGATGAATCATCTGATCCAAAATGATTTAGTGAATAGAGTAAATGTCAAGAATTTTAAACTTTTAGATTTTTGTGTAGCGTGCAAGAAAGGTAAACAAACCAAGAAGTCCCACAAGGCAAAGAAAGTATATTCCATTGACCTGCCTCTCAAACTTCTACAAATCCTGTCAGCACCAAAAGCATTGCTGGTGATTTGTATTGTTATGTAGTCACCGATGACTACTCAAGATTCTCTTGAGTAATGTTTCTGAAATCCAAATCAGAGACATTCAAATTGTTCAAACAGTTGATGACTACATTGGAATCTCTCTACAAGCTGAAAGTGAGACAGATTTGCTCAGACAACGGAATGGAGTTCAAGAACTAGTGGATGGACGCATTCTACAAAGAGAAAGAAATTGTACATCAGTTCACATCTGCCTACACTCCACAAATGAATGGAGTTGCTGAACAAAAGAACAGGAGCTTGATAGAGATAGGTAGAACGATGCTAGCTAACTCGAAACTGGCCATCCAATTTTGGAACGAGGCAGTTGCCAATGCATGTTACACCCTCAATCGAGTCTTGGTGGTCAAACATCATGGTAAAACATATTATTAGTTGCTCCAGCGACGTAAACCTAATCTGGAGTACCTCAAACCATTTGGCACACCATGTACGTTGCTGAAGAAAACTCAATGAGGAAAGTTCAGTGTGAAGGCTGAAGAAGGGATTTTTCTAGGATACAATATACCGAATAAGAGAGTTTATAACAACTCAACGGGTAAAGTAGAAGTGTGATGCAACATTGATGTTCAGAGATACACCACCCCTGCTAAAAAGGGACCCTTATTCTTATTCGACTATGATGGATTCTTTAAGTCCTTCAATATCCCTCTCTCCCTTCCTGATGATGAGTTATCGACCAAAATGATGTACGATGTCTTAAACACACCGTCACTAGCCTCGACAACATCAGGTTCACAAGGTTAATCTTCTAGTCATTTAGGGGAGCACTTGATGTAAGCGACTCCTCCTCTGTCGATGAAGAAGTGGAGACTGAACATGTGGATCAGGAGGAACAGGTTCCTGCTACTGATAGTACTCAAGCATCAGATGTTGATGCCTCTGACACTTTGGAACCTCTCACTCCAATGACTACAGATACTAAATCAGGAATTCCAAATCTGGATTAGGAAGTAGTTGTTCCCACCACTCTTAGATAACGAATAAATGTATATAATCCTTTGGACAACGTCCTAGAGGATGTACAATCGGTAGTACGGACACGATATGAGCTATACTAAGCTAACTATGCATAAGTAATGGAACAAGGCTATCTTCACCACGATGCTTATCGATGTTTTGTGTCTTAATTTGAGCCAAAATATGTAAATGAAGCCTTAAATGAAAAGGCATGGGTTAGTGCCATGCATGAAGAACTCCTTCAATTCAAGAAGCCAGGAGTATGGACACTGGTGGATAGACCAAAAGGTGCTAAAGTAATAGGCACTAAATGGGTCTTGAAGTGCAAGAAAGATGACCAAGGGATCATAATCAGAAACAAGGCTCGACTTGTCATTCAAGGTTTTAGACAAGTCGAAGGAATTGATTACAATGAAGTGTTTGCACCTATGGCTAGAATGAAAGTAATCCATATCTTCCTAGCCTATGTATCTTACATGAAGATCAAAGTTTATCAACTAAATATCAAGAGTGCATTCCTTCATGGTGAAATCTGTGAGACAGTGTATGTCTGTCAACCCGAAGGATTTGAGGATCCTTATCATCGGGACAGAGTTTACAAGCTTGATAAGGCTCTCTATGGACTCCATCAAGCCCCGAGAGCATGGTATGAGAAACTCTCAACTCATCTGGTGAAACACGGTTTTCGAAGAGGAGTTATTGACTGTACACTATTCATCAAAGAAAAGGATGGCGACTTACTGCTGGTACAAATTTATGTTGATGACATAATCTTCAGTTCCAAAAACGAAAAGTTATGTAAAGAATTTGAATGTGTCATGAAAGCAGAATTTGAGATGAGTGCAATAGGGGAGATGAAGTTCTTCCTAGGATTACAAGTGGAACAAACACCAAAAGGAATCTTCCTACATCAGACTAAATATGTAGGGGACATCTTAAGTCAGTCTGACATGGAGAATGCTTGTGCCGCTAGAACTCCACTTCCCACGAACCACGATGTGGCACCCGATGAAAATCGTGATCTGGTTGATTCTACCATGTATAGAGGAATGATCGGATCCCTTATGTATCTCACAGCATCCCAACCTTATATCATGTAGTGACGTGTCTCTACTCCAGATATCAAGCAAAACTGAAAGTCAACCATCTCATAGGTGTTAAACAGATTTTCCATGATGTGAAGGGTACTCTAACACTCGGGTTATGCTATCCTCATGATGATGATTTTGAGCTTACAGCGTATAGTGACTCGGATTATGGTGGTTGCAAAATGAATTACAAGTCAACATTAACAAGATGTCAGTTCTTTGGTAGATGGTTAGTCACCTGGCAGTGTAAGAAGCAGACCTTCGTTGCTCTGTCAACATGTGAAGCTGAATACGTTGCTGCTGCAAGTTGCTGTTCACAAATCATCTGGATTCAACAGCAAATGCGAGACTACGGTTTGCAATTTTCTAACACTCCTATCTATGTTGATAATTTTGCTCCTATAGCCGTAACAAAAAATCAAGTCCATCATCGTAAAACTAAACAAATCGGTATTAAGTATCACTTTATACGTAACTGTTTTGAAAAGAATTAATCGTTGTGCTTAAAATAAATACGGATTTTAAATGCGCCGACCTCTACACAAAAGCATTTGACAAACCAAGGTTTTTATATCTATTAGAGGTTAATGGCGTGAAAATGAAAAGTGATATGATTTCAGAGGAAGAAAATGCCTAGTCCGGTATTCTTTATTGTTGTTTTTATTTTATTTTATTTTCCTATTTATTAAAATCCAAAAACACAATAATATTTTCAGTTTTAGAATTTTAGGTGGAGAATAGGTTAGATTAGTGTTAAATTAGCTGCTTTATTTAATTACTTAATAAATAAAAAAAGAAAACGAGGGAGAAGGATAGCTTAGCTAAAAGGAAATTATACAAATTTGTGATACTGATTCAAGGTGATAGTACACACGGAACAGATTGTTTGGGAGTTCAAAAGATTTTAACCGATTAAGATGCAAAATTCAGAGTATATGTCTGAAAAGTCTAAGAAAAATAAAAGGAAAAATGATAGTAAAACTAGAATGCTACCAAGGTAACATAGACAAAGTAGACCTAGAGGCTACTAGTTCATTATATGATGTGTCGATAGCTTCAACACAATAGATTAGTAGACCTCATTGGTGGTTTCAAGTTCAAACTATCTTGTTCAACTTGCTATGGACTCCCATCTTATCCCTGGTTAACACAATCAACGCAGTTCTAATAAGGGGTGAAAAGCAAAATAAACGCCACAAATATGTGCGAGTGACCATAAAAATTGAGCAAATCACATGGAGAAATGCAGAATGCAATCAAGCTAATAACTGATGTTGTTGGTGCGATATGTGCAAAAAGAAAATAAATGCTCTAACAAGAAGATTGGTTGTGTGCCTTTCTGCTGTGCAGTGGCACTAACCTGTGGATAAGCATAACCTAAATATTCTACAATTCATTGTTGTTTGCGCCTCTCTGTTGTGCGATGGCACTGACATGAGGCTTGGCATCTCTTAGAAAGCTCTTAGAATAGTCTCTTCTTGAAATATACCGGTAGACCGCTCAAAAATCTTCTGAGGAACGTTGATTACCATATAAGCATGGGATCCACAAATGCTTGTTGAAATAACTAAACCTTAACTCATCACCAATGAGTGTCAAAATCTATGTATGGATTTAACAGGATAAGTATATTGACAATTATCATGAGCTACGGTTCTTGAAAGTCAAAATCATTGTGTGCATCTTGTAGCTCTAGTATGATTTCCTATAATTGTTACCGACTCTATGTCAAAACAAGAATCTAGCATCAAAATAGTTTATTAAAGTGTCCCAAATGATTCTCATATACATGTATGATTCCATAATGAATTGTACCACAAACGATAAAATAGAATTGAAGTTGTGCTGTCCAAGAAGTAAAATCAGTTAGAAGTACTCTAAGAGATTTAAATCCATTTCAAATCAAAAATACAAAATTATATCTTGTTTTGTTTTTTAAATTTTTCGAGTTGTTTTATTTTAACTTGTAGTTATTTGGTAGGTAAAAGTCGGACTATACATTTAGATTCAATCTATGAATCACTCACTAAAAAGGGCTCACGTCTAAGGTGATCAATCGGGTTTTAAGTTAAAAAAGATCACATCTGAGGTGATCAAAAGTTTTTAAAATTAAAAAGATCATGTCTGAGATGATCAACGGTCATAATGTCTTATCTATAGTTAATAAGTTAAGTGTTTGAAAGTGCATGAGGTCAAACTCATAAGTCTCAGCCATTCGCACGACTGTACCACAAGTATGGACCAGTCACACGATTGGATCATGAGTATGAGCCAATCGCACGATTGAACCATACGTATGGACCAGACGTACGATTGGACCATAAGCATGGGTCAACCATATGATTGGATCATTAGAATGAACCAATCACACGAATGAAGGTAACCGACTGAGTCAGTCGAACGACTGAACCCCATTTGCATGAATCAAGCGTGCGAATAGGTCCAGACGTACGACTGGAGATAAAATCAGTATAAATAGGGTGAAGTCGGTCGCACATTCTCACCACCCTTCAATTACTCCGAAATCGCACGAAAGCAAAGTTACTATGCCAAAATTTGATTTTGTTGATTTCACACTGGGATTGTGATACTAACATGTTCTCTCTTCATCTAAAGGTATTTAGTGACTGAAATCGCACAAAATGGTCCGTTTAATCAAGCCCTAATGACCTAAATTGGTCAAAAACAAGAACCGAGACTAAGATGTCAAAATAAACCACCAAACTGGACAAAATCGTTAATTTAAAGAGGTTTTGGTGTTAATTTGAGTGTTTGCAAGTCTAATGAGCCTAACCACAATGTTTAACAATAAGTATAGACCAAGACTGGATCTAACAGTGTCGAACAGAGACTCATGCGAATGGACATGCTGTTGAACTTCAATCACATGATTAAGCTGGGCGTCTGACTCAATCGCACGAATGAACCATGCGTATGAGCTCAGTCGCATGACTGGGTCAACCGCATGGGACAGTATACGATTAAACCCAGTCGTAGGCTCAATGGAACGACTGAGCTCAATCGCACGACTAAGTCTTGGTCACATTGTCCATTCGCATGATTGAAAAAACTGTTTCAAGTTCATTAATATTCAAATGCCATGTTATTACATAATTTCTAACGTTTATGTATCCTGTGTTACCGAAACATGACGAGTAGATGGACTATGAGCACGGAGTACAATCTCCGTGCTCATCTAGACGTCACATCCTGGAACGCTTTTGTGTTCGCGGGGATTATTAGATTTTTACAGAGATTGAGGATCTTCAAGGCTATTTCTACTCCGTGCACACCATACAGATCGATTCAACAGGCTTTCTGGGAAAGCGCTGTAGTAGACAGGTCTGCTGAGCCTCATCACATTTGGAGTTCTATTTTTGGCCAGGAGATTAAGATTAGCGAGGATGATCTGAGGAGTGTTTTTGAGTTTGGTGATGATGGTGACTGCCCAACCAGACTGCATCCACTAACGGTTTGAGGATGTTTTCTTCGTACTCAGTATGCTATGGACATAAATGCAGGTGTGCTCAACAAGAGCAACCTGTGCCCCCAGTTCAAGTACTTAGCCCATGTGCTGCTCAAGTGCATAGCCTCGAGGAAGGAGGCTTTGATGAGATGTCTAATGAGAACCAGAATGCTTACATGGCTCTTGTACTGAATCATTCATTCAGCTTCTCTCGAATGATATTTATGTACATGGTGGAAAATATAGAGGCCAAAGGCTAGGAAGGCTTCTGCATGTACCCTCGTTTCTTTTGAACATTCCTTTGCTGCCGAAGGAGAGAGATGATGATGTTACACTTGAGGTTATGGATAACACCACCCTTAGGAGGATGAAGGTGTACCGGGGCAAGCAGGTGAAGCCCCCGGTAAGGAAATTGTTTGGCACCTAGCCCGGGAGGACTACGTGGTGTCCACTCATAAAAAGTGGCATCACGATGATAGTGACTCCGATACTAAGCCTATAGTTCTACCCACTGATGATTTAGATGACGACAACAACAACCGTGGTGATAGTCAAGGCGGTGAGGCTCCGGGTGGATGCAAGCAGGCTCCAATCCACCCCAACTTTCAGATAGATGAGGTGGAAGAGTCGTATGAGGAGCCAATAGTGAGGACAGTGGGTAGTAAGGTTGTTGCCACTGAGAGAGGGCTTGCGGTAGTTGGTGGACGTTAGGGTGAGTCCAAGGATGCCGCTACTGCTGATATTGATCCATCATACATCCCGGACCATCCCATCAACCCATTGGGAGCATCCTCTTCTAAGCGCTCAAGGAAGAAGAGGATGGCTCAACCCCATGGCATGAAGAGCAAAAGGAGGAGGATTACATTGATTACCACCACATCCACCACAGCTACTACCACCACTACCACCCCCCTATCACCACTACCACACCTCTTACCATCACTACCACACTGCCTACCACCACTACTACAGCCACCTCTTCACCATCCAATCCTATTCCACCACCCATATTCACCACATCCGCTACCACCACCCCCACCCAACAAGCCAGGACATCTGCTAATGTCCTATTGAGCCATGGATCCACTCTACCCTCCGTCGGGGTAGAGGAACAGCTAGCCAACCTAAACCGGATGGTGGTAACGCTGCTAGCTGCCGATGAGCAAAAGGCTACATAGCTAAACCAACTTATGGAGCTAATGTTGCTCAAGTTTAGCAGATTAGACAGCTTCAAGAGCAGAATGCTCCTTCGGTTAAGAGGTTTGAGGATTTAGAGGCAAAGAACAAGAAGATCATGCTCAGGCTGTGAGCATCCAAAGATGAGCCCTTAAAGATGAGGGAAGGTGATGATGATGATGAAGAAGGTGATGCTGTTGTACCATCCTTTGCTCAGGGTCAAGAAAGGCGTACTAAGAGAGCACAAGATCAAGGAGCATTGTCTTTAGCCCCTACAGTTGAAGAATTGACTGATCGAGATAAAAGTAAAGATTAGATGTTTTGTATCTAGAAAACTTTTGTACTTGATTCAAATATTATACTCATGTAATTTATGATTATCTATGCTTATCTATGCTTAAATGTCTTGACTAACTACTAATGATTGATGTGTTAAATGTTTAAATCTAGCAGCTAAAACGCCCCAGCAAGATGAATATGATATTGATCCCCTTCAGCAAATCAAGTCTTAGTTCACAATGATTCTTGATTTGCAAGGCATTGTATGAAGGTTAGTGAGCTACACTCCCAAAGAAGAAGAAATCATACACGACCTGACCGATGAGCAACTTGCTGAGATGTTCAGACTGAATCCTGACAAGCTCGTCAAAGATGCTCCAAAGGTTGATGTTATGAGTGATGACGAGCTAAACGATGTCGATGAAATATAGATAGAGGATGTCACGTCTGAGCACTATCCAGATTACACTAACCGAGAGGGAAATGTGATCCCCGACTTGGGTGACACTCTTGGCAGTGCTACATTTGAAAACTAGATGAGATGGAGAAAGAAACTAATAATAATGAAAGCCAAGCCCAAGCCTCGGATGTAGATGTTGAGATCAAGAAGGCTGAATGGCAGCTTGTTTTGCTAAAATACGAGCCCAACACACAGCTCAAAAGCAAAATGCTACACCAAACTCTACAAGGTCAAGAAACATCTGAAGGTGTCCGGCAAGATTATTGCATGGGCGTATTTTGAGGATCTAAATGTTTATGCTGTAAAAAGGGGGAAGGGAATAGAGTACTTCATATATCCTCATGATCTGAAGACTCTCTGAGGTTTTGAACTCCACCAACTAGCATGCTTAAATCTTCTATATGCTAATCCTAGAAAGATGTTAGGGTGGTTTGAGTCTGCTCTAAAAAAGGAATACCACACCAGATGGGTAAACTTCAGACCTCAACAACCAAAGAGGTACATTCGTAGGTCGGAAGTGCATCCCATATGTAGAAAGCCTAAAGTGGTGCTGAAGTGGAGTCCCCCACATTACACACTATTGCACTCTTCCATCAAGCACACTCTCTCACACACAAAAGCATGTTCCTTTCCTCTCTTCCAAAGCTGAAAAATTCACTTTTGCAAAGCTGAAAATCTGGGTTTTGGTTGGGGAATTTCGGATTTTCAAGAAGGTCTTGAGTTTTTGGTGTTCTTCTACCTAACAAGATTAGGTGTTTGCTAAGGCTTGTTGGTATACAACCTTGAGGTCTTCTCTTTTGGAGCCTAGACATTCAAGAAGCATCCTCTTCTTGTTCTCATCCTCACTACAACATCTTGTTCTTGAAAGGTAGTTTCAAGAACACCCTATGGTTGCATTTTCGTTCATGATAGCATTTCATTTCACACACACACACACACCACACACACACACACACACACATATATATATATAGATATATATGATCCTTGTTCTTGGGTTTTGTTTATGGTTTTAGATGGTCCAAATTTCAGATTTTTAAACACACTTTAAACCCTAATATCCACTGCATTTTTATAGTTTAAATGGTTAAACTAGCTTTGATTAACATGTTACAAAACCCAACAGAAAGTGAAGATTTGTGAGCTCTTGGTGCACGATTCATACAAGTTCGAGATTCTCCAGCCTTGTTCGAGAAACTCCAGCCTTGTTCGAATCTTTCCAAGTCGTTTTTGTTCCTCCACACTTCCCAAACCGTGAAACATACAAAGAGTAAGCTTCATCTTACCCGAACCATGTACATCATGTGTTATCATTCATTTATCCACCAAAAATATTACTCTCTTTGTTTTAAGAGAAGTCTACCGCTATCACCTTGTTCTTGAAGAGCTTTTAACCTTCTTGAAGGTATCTCACTTGTTACATAAGTCATTCTATAGGTGTAACCCGATTTACACCTAGAAAACCCTCTTTTTGGGTGCTATTACACCATCCATCTTGAACATCTTGTAACCCTCGGGAACTAAGAATGTAACCTGCTCAAACTCAGTTTTCTAACCTTCTAAAAACTTCCTTTTAAAGTTAGAAAAGATTTGGGTAATGTTTAATCACAAGTTATAACGTTTAACGCATTTGTAATGGTTGAAAATGGTGTAATCACTATGTTTCCATCTTCTCCATGAGATGTGTGATGAACCCGTGGGTTAGGCATGATATTTCAGTAGGTTTTGGATGATATTGGATGTATGATGAGATGTTAATGGCTGAAAATAATAAAGTATTAGACTTGTAAGCAATTTGGTCATTTTCGGGGACCCGAAAAGTGGTAAAACGACTTAAAAATAAGGAACATAGAGTTAAACCATATTAAAAAGTATTCCAGCCTCAAAATGGGCTAACAAAGTGTTCTACACTAGATTTTTTGATTAAGTGGTCAAAAGATAAGTTAAAAAGTATTTTTAACTAAAAACGGGTATTAACCGGGTGACGTTTTGAAGAAAATCCTAGAACTAATGGCATAAAACCAAAATCCACGGGAACCTTGTTATTTCAGTAAGTTAAGTGCTATAAGATTTAAAGGTGTTGAAAAATTGGTCAAACAAGTTTTTAAACGGTCAATTAAGCGTTAAAACGCGTTTTAACGGGTTAAACTTAAAATTTAGACTTTCACCAAAAAAGAGCTTGAAATACATTCTTAACAGACTAAAAGCTTATATAAAGTCCTTAAAATAATATTTAATGGATCTAAAACTAAAAATACGGAAATCAGCACTTAACCATTAAAAACTTTCGGTTTTACCGTAACCGGTATCGTAAGACACAAAAATATAAACCCGGACCTAAATTTAAAAACTTAGGGTAAACTTAATTAAAATAAGTCATTTAACTTCAAGAACCTAATATTTGTCCATAAAAATCATTAAATGCAAGAAATCAAACTTTGGGGTAGAAATTGTAAATTATGGAAACTTGAAGGACTACACTGTAAATTTTGCTAAACTTCAATAAACCAACCCCTTGGACTAATAACCATTTAAAAGACTCAAACTAACTTATAGATGATCTAACATGGTAAATCATGTATTCTTTTCTTACAAACCCTAATTTTCTATAAAAGGAAACTGTTTACATAAAGACTTAGCAAATCAAAAGCTAGAAAGACATTAACCTCATGACATACCTAGTGCATCTCCAAAACCCTAAAATTAGTGGCTTAACACTTAAATCTTGATTGTAGGGTGCTAGACTTGAGACTTTTTCCCTGGTACACGAAGGATCCTTTGCTTGGATTTTAAGGTGAGTTCTAGTATCCCCTTTTTACTACTGTTTTTGGGATGAAACATGCTATACTTGAATTGAAACATATTAACCAAATTATTCATGGTTTTATATTTTTACATGACACATTCATTTATGCCATAGTGTTGACTCATCACCATTAGCTTTAGAAAGAAAGCATGATACTTCTCCTAGTGGGGAAGCATATTTCATATCCAGCTTGTACATATCCCCTTTCCTGGGAGATCTAAGAAGCACCAATTTCAGAGGAATGGTCATCCCAGGTTTGAGTATAATGCACTCATGTTGTATGAAAAAAATTTGGTGCTTTTGATCACATATTAAGAAACACTTAAAAGATTGTGTTCAAGTTGTTTGACAAAGTGTGCTTTGTCAACCTTTAACTTGTCGTTGGATACACTCCCTCTGCTAGAAATGTATCCTCCTGCCACACCTCCAAACTGAACGCAACCTTTATCAAAATGTTGAAATTGTTGAAGGAGATACATGTTACCAATCATGTGCCTGCAGCATCCACTATCTACAATCTACAAATTATTGTTCTTGTCATATGGATATCCGTGCACATAAGGTGAAAAGTTAGTTTTTATTGTAAACCCAAGCCTTGTTGGTATTGGGCTCTTCCAATGATGATTTATTGATCCAAAATAAATACATGGGGGGTTCAATAAGTGTTTGTGAAGAGGAGGCTTGGGTTGTAGCATCTTCTTTGATCTTCCATTCCATCTCTTTGTTGGTAATAGAGGATGAGCTTGTAGAAGCTTGAGCAGCATGGCATTCTTCCCAAGAGGCCTTCACCAGCTTCTCTCCAAAGCAGTCTTCTTCTGGGATAGTTTTAAGGGGACTCTCTTGGCTTTCTAAGTCTTCACAGCTTTAGCTTCCAAAGCCATTTTCCCTTCAAAAGAAGGATTTTCTTCCGAAAGCAACCTTGCTTCGGAAACAAGCTTTCCCTTTTTCATCAATTGGACCATTTGATAGGGTCCAAATGAGAAACCTTCCCTAACTCCTTTCTTAACATTATTTGCATAATATGTGCTAGCATGATTGTAATAAGAATCTTTGGCCATGTGGTTTTGCACACCACACATTATGCATGCAATGTTAATCTTCTGCGAATATGAAGGCTGTTGTTTCTTGGTCTTCTTGTCTTTAACAACAATCCTTTTCCTTCTGATCCTTTTATTGGATATGTGTGTGGGTACCACACACTTTTCCAGGTTCAGAAGTTCCTATCACCTGGAATCCAGCTAAGATGAACGCACCCTTTTGCTTTGGGTTAACCTTCAGCTTTGATTCAGCCACTTTCTTAGCATTTTTTTGGCTCCCTTAGCTTGGTTTCTTCTTGCTTTAGTGGTAAGAGGTTGATTATCACTGGTAAGAGGGGTAGGCTCTACCTGGATCTTCCCTGTGATGGTCTCCACACTTGCATCACTCTTTGACTTATGAGAAGGTGGGTCAGCAGACGGAACCTCTTGCTCTTCAGTACCACATCTTCATTGTCTAATAGACTTGTATGAGTGTGGTGGAGTAGTTTCATTGGTCCCCAACCCACCTTTGTTTTGATAACAAAGTTTTGAGTGAGAGGATGATGCAAGGATGGCTTGGAAGTTTTGCTCTGAGATAGCATGCTTCCTGGCTTGAGCCTCAGCTGTGACAAGCTAGGCTTGAGCCTTAGACAATTTGGATATTAAATATTTTATTTGAGTCTTGTGGTTTGTGTGTTCATGTGTTAAAAGAGACAAAGTTTTCTCTAACTCTTCAAGTTTTCTTTGATAGTCAGATTCAGCTATTTTAAAGTCAAAATTTAAAATATTTAAAGACTCAATATAAGATTTAATCTCCATATTGTAGTCCTCATATATTTTTACCTTAACAATACGAGCTAGAGTGCAGAAATTTTCATATACCTTGTTGTCATCTGTTCCAGCCTTGAGTGCTTGAGCAGAAGTCATATCCTGTACCATAAAGCTCCTGTCAACTTCTTGAGTTATAGCTGTTGTTTCAGTTGACTTCCCGGGGGCTTTAGGTGTAGAGGCTTATGAGGAGGCATGAGAGGTTCCTAGATTTGACTTGGGAGCCTTGCATTCCCTAGCCAAATAACCAAGTTGGTTATAGCTGAAACACTTTTCCTTGGTTTTGTCAAACCCGAACTTGTTGTTGGCTGGATTTTGAGGGAATTGCCTTCCAGTTCTCTAGAAGAACCTTTTTGCTCTGTAGGTAAGCAGAGCCATTGTTTGGACTATGTCCACATACTCCATATCATCTAGGTTGAACCTCTCTGGATCATCAAAGCAGAACTAATAATCACCAGAGTGCCCATTTCCTCAGACAAAGGCACAACTATCTTGGAAAAAACCTTGCTAAGCCTGTAGAGACCTTGGAGTCTTAGGAAATATGATGTAGGGTCCTATTGAATAGGATGGCTACTAAGAGTAAGTCAGGTACTACTGAGGTTGGTTGGGTCCTTAGCCTTCAAAAACCATTAAAGCGTTTCTAGCAGGAAGGCTTGAGGGTCTACTTATCGGATGGCCCCTCTTGTTTTCCATCTCTACACAGTATCCATCAAGAATGTTGTATAGTTCAGTCATGGTGAGGGAGTTCGAATTCTCTGTCCGTTGATGGAGATACAGTAGAACATCCACTCATTGGGAGTGCACTCATGAACTTCCTTTAGTGGTCTCTCAAGTCAATAGTAACTCCACATACTGAAGGGAAGCAATAAGATCCATGTACCTGAAGTATTGCTGGCTGAGGGACTCTCGAGCAATGTTGGTAATGTTCTTAAACTGTTGCTTGAGTGAATCTTTCTTCGAATCGTTGGAGTTAGAGTACATCTGTGCTAGTGCTTCAAACAGCTCTTTAGCTGACTTACAATTCTCAAACCCCACCATGATGGAGTTAGGTATAGCAGTCATAAGACCCATCATAGCATTGCTGTCTATGTCTATCTTCATCCAGTCTTCATCAGATAGTCTTCAATAGCCTTCTCGATCATGGCACCATTTCCTCCAGGTGCAGCAACCTGGGTTTGTAAGGACCATTGACGATAGACAACCACATTTTACCATCAAGGTATCTGATGAAACCTTCTACGCGTCTACTCCATTGTCTAAAGTTTTCAGGGATGATGATAGGTGTCACACCCGGGCCCAGGGAGGTGGGACGTCACAGACTGGCTTAATATGGCAGCGGAAACAAACCATAATATGAGCACAACAAGGAAAGGAAATACATGGCATTACATCATATACATGTCTCGGGTTACAAAAGTTAACCCATTAAAAGATACATAGTTCAAATACCCAACGTATTCAAAAGATTTAATTGTTTAGCAAACATCCAAGAAAAGTCATTTCTTAAAATTAAAGCCAATGTAATGCCATCAAGGTCTCGGTTCTAAGTCCTCTACTTGAAGTCCTTTAGGTCTTCAAGTTATCCATGCTAGATACCTAAAACATGCTCAAAAGAAATTTTGGGTCAACATAATGTTGGTCAGTTCAGTGTTTAAAGTTCAAAAAAAGATAGGGGGTTTTTAAAGACTGCACTTTAAAAGAACTGATGGGTTTGATAGAACACAAGAAAACAAGTTTAACCTTTTAAACTTTCTGAAAAATGCAGCGGAAGTATAACTTTATAACATGTTAATAAGCTGAAAATTTCATGTTCTTAATGATGTTTTAAGATGGAGAAACAAACCCAAATCAAAAGGATCTTTAATATGTGAATGAACAAGCTATGAACATATGTTAAACTACATAAAATCACAGCTTCAATGAGCTGTGATAACTACCTTATTCAGCAGCAAAACGACCAAAGAAAGGGAGATTTTGGATGCTAAAATCGACCAAGACTTCAAGTGTAGAGGTCCTCAAGCTTGTATACCCAAAGCCCTTTTCTAAACCCTTCTTGTTAGGAAGAACAATACACCAAAATCACTCCAAAACTCCTCCAATGCTGCTGCCTGGCCCAAAGTTTAGAGAGAGAGAGTGAGGAGTTTTTGGTCTATTGCATGTGAAGAGATTGGATGGAGATCAAGGAAAACAAGACTTGTTAATGTGTGTGGTGTTCAAGGCAAAAGGTCCAATAATAAAACAAGGGGGGGGGCAGCCGAAAGTTTAGATCCAAAAGGGTTTCCCCCTTTTTTTCTTAAATTGAACACATACACACAAGTTAAATGGTCTTGTTACTAGACATACAATTAACAATTTAATTGTATGTACAAGTTATATAACTTATACAATTAATCATTTAACTTATAAGTTATAATCTCTCATTATTATTTGGTGTCATCTAACCAATTTAAATAACACATCAAATAATATTATTGAACAAAATATCCTAATAAGTTGTTCCTTCTCATATGCAACTTATTTAGAAAACCCATTTTCTAATTGGTGTAAATATTTAATTGCATGATCATATCATCAATCGAATATTAATTGGTGTTTGCTAAGCTTGTTATTGGGTATAACCCGACTTGGATCATAACGTACTAACCGCATCAATATTCTACGTGTCTTGGGCATATAGAATCCTACAATCTCCCACTTGCCCAAGATTCATAGAAGATTGATGCAAGCAGTAAATACCGCCTAACAACGGTTTACTACCCTTAATACGCATGAGTTATGGCCATTCAATAACATCATTCCATTTAAGTATCCAACTTGAAATGATTTAGGTGAATTAATCATCTATCCTTTTGTTACAGATGTCATGTTAAATCCAAGGACACAGAATGATCATTCCTTGTTGATTTAACTTAATCAGGCCTTAGACATCTAACTCTCAACGAATAAGAGGAACAAATTCCATCTTGACCACATATGTTTTTCACAAACACCTCGTGTCATACCTGAACATACCCTTATGTACTGTCCACTATTTCAGGACAGTGAAGAATAAGCTCAAGGTATAACACTTGGTGAATATCAAAACCCAATATGTATCTCAGGTCTGAGGATACCAAATGATATTCGCCTTTACTCAAATTTACTTATGATCAATCAATAAGATTCCATGTAGTAAAATTTGAGATGCGGGTTAGTCCAATATTTGTATCCCACGAATATCTATGAACCTTGGTAGCAACCCATTGCTCTGTATTCATCCTTATGAATATCAACCAATCCAAGTTCATAATAGTCTTATCCTCAATACTTGTTCCCACAAGTCTGAACGACTACGGACATTTAGAGTAAACAATTTACTCATGGATTAAACATGCTAAATTGGAACATTAATTGAAACATTATAACCAAATAATTTTATTCAAATAATAAAGAGTTCCGTATATCTAAATACAAAATTTACAGATCAAATCCAATCACTAGAATATCGAAGTCCCATGGCATAAGTATGACCTTCATGCTTTGCCTTTTCAAGGAGCTTCGTGAGAGGATCCGCAATGTTTTGATCCGTGTGAACTTTGTGAATACATATCTTTCCTTTTTCAACTTCATCTCGTATGTAGTTGAATCTCCGCTCAATGTGCCTAGTCTTTTGATGAGCATGGGGTTCCTTGATTTGAGCAATCGCACCCTCATTGTCACAAAATATCTCTAGGGGGTCCTGAATGGAAGGGACAACCCCTAGATCGGCAATGAATTTCTTCAACCATGTAGCTTCTTGAGCTGCCAAGAGGCGGCGACATATTCTGATTCTGTAGTTGATAGAGCCACCACATCCTGCTTGGAGCTCTTCCAAGAGACCGCTCCTCCATTCAGAATGAAAATGTATCCCGATTTTGACCGTGAATCATCATGATGGTTTGGAAACTCGCATCCGTGTAACATTTTACAACGAGTTCCTCATTACCAGATCCATAGATTAAGAACATATCTCTTGTCCTCCTTAGGTACTTAAGTATGTTCTTAACAGCCATCAATTGATTGTTTCCAGGATTTTGCTGGTAACGGCTTGTCATGCTTAAGGGGCATGACACGTCCGTCGAGTGCATATCATCACATACATGATGGATCCAATAGCAGATGTGTATGGGATTGCCTTCATTTTATCTTGCTCATCCTTTGAGCTTGGACATTGAGTCGTACTCAATATCGTTCCTCTTTGAATAGGTACGGTACCTTTCTTAGAGTTCTCCATCTTGAACCTTTTCAAGATTTTATCAATATATGCACTTTGATTTAAACCAATCAACCGCCTTGATCTATCCCTATAGATCTTTATTCCCAGAATATAGGCGGCTTCACCAAGATCCTTAATGGAAAAACAACTTCCAAGCCAGGTTTTTACACCTTCCAAGGTTGGAATGTCATTTCCAAATAGTAGTATGTCATCAACATACAATACTAGGAAAGTTACTGTGATCCCACTAGCCTTCTTATACACACAAGCCTCATCAGCATTTTGATGAAGCCAAATTTCTTTACCTCCTCATCAAAACGGTGATTCCAGCTTCTCCATGCTTGTTTCAATCCATAGATGATCTCTTTAATTTGCATACTTTGTTAGGATGTTTTGGATCAACAAAACCTTCAGGCTGAACCATATAGACATCTTCCTCAAGATATCCATTTAGGAAAGCGGTTTTGACATCCATTTGCCAAATCCAATAATCATAATGAGCAGCTATGGCAAACAATATCCTTATAGACTTTAGCATCGCAACAGGTGAGAAAGTTTCATCATAGTCAACCCCTTGAGTTTGAGTGAAACCCTTTGCTACAAGTCTAGCTTTATAAGTATCCAAGTTTCCATGCATATCGGTTTTCTTCTTGAAAACCCACTTACTTCCAACTATCTTGGAGTTAAGAGGTGGTTCAACAAGTTCCCAAACTTGATTGTCATACATGGATTGCATCTCAACGTTCATGGCTTCTAGCCATTTGTAACAATCCGAATTGGACACTGCATTATGGTATGTGGTTGGTTCATCTGAATCTACCACATAGCATCCATCCATGAAAAATCTGTATCTTTCAGGTGGATTACTAGTTCTACCACTTCTGCGAATGTCCTGTGTGTATTGATCGACCCCTTGATCCTCCTCAACATCCTCATGTTGAGTGCTGGTTTCAACCAAATGTGCATCGGGTTGTGGTTCTTGATCTTCCTCAAGATCCACTGTTCTACTGCTAGCTCCTTCCATAAGGAACTTTGCTTCTAAGAACTCACCCTTTCTGACAACAAACACCTTTTGTTCCAGTGGATCATAGAAATAATATCCCATAGAATCTCTAGGATATCCAACAAAGATACACATGGTGGATCGAACTTCTAATTTGTTTGAGGTGGGAGTCTTAACATAGGCCTCACAACCCTAGACCCTTAAGTATGATAGGGATGGAACTCTTCCATGCCATATCTCAAAAGGTGTCCTTTCCACCTTTTTGGTTGGGGCCATATTTAGAATACGGGCCGCGGAGAGCAAAGCGAAACCCAAAATGATAGAGGTAATGTGCTTTTAGCCATCATAGATCGAACCATATCCAATAAGGTTTGATTTCTCCTTTCAGACACACCATTATGTTGTGGTGTTCCAGGTGGAGTGAGTTGTGAGACAATCCCACAACTCCTAAGATGATCTTGAAAAACATCACTTAGGTATTCCCCTCCTCTATCAGTACGGAGAACATTAATTGACTTGTTGAGTTGATTTTCTACTTCATTCTTGAAGATTTTGAACATTTCAAAAGCTTCATCTTTGTGCCTTAGTAAGTACACATACCCATAACGACTATAATCGTCGATAAAGGTAATGAAGTATCTTTCACCATTCCTAGTCATTGGTTTAAAAGGACCACATACATCCGAATGTATGATTCCTAATAAATCTTTTGCCCTTTCGTTAGTTCCACTAAAGGGTTCCTTAGTCATTTTTCCTTGTAAACAAGATTCACAACATCAAATGAATCACATTCATTTGTTTTCAAAAGACCCTTCTTTTGAAGTGTTTGTATTCTTTTCTTGTTTATATGACCAAGACGACAATGCCTAAGATAGGTATCACTCAAATCCAACTTGAATTTCTTGGTGCTAGTTGGTACAATGAACTATTTAAAACATTTTCATGAACCAGTTCATAAATACCATTAATGGGAATAGCTTTAAAGTAGAACATATCATTAAAAGAAACATGAATATCCTTTTCAAAATGATAATACATATCCAAATTGTTTTAACATGGCTACAGAGATAATATTCCTAGTCAAACAAGGAGCATACAAAACATTGTTCAAAATTACTTCCAAACCATTTGGAAGTTTCAAGATGTAGTCACCACGGGCTTCAACTTGAACTTTAGCCCCATTGCCTGTGTAGAGGCTAACATCCCTTTTCTTGAAGTCACTACTTCTTTTGAACCCCTGCAACAAATTGCAAATGTGAGTTCCACATCCGGTATCTAATACCCATGTGTTAGAGGATACCATGTTCAAATCAATATGGATCATGTATATTGTACCTGAGGCTTGCCCAGCATCCCTCTTTGCTTTCAACTCTTGGAAATGGAAGGGAAAATTTCTTGCTCAATGTCCAATCTCCCCACACTTGAAGCATGGGTCATTGGTGGCAAACTTTTGCTTCTTCTCTTGTGGTTTGGGTGGTACCCTTACCACCCCTTTCCCCTTTCCCCAAGCGGGTCCGTTACCCTTGGCAACCTTTGCGTGGGTGCAGGACAAGGCCTTTGCTTGTTCCCACCTTCATTGATGGTGAGAACGGGTAATGCCCTTTTACACATGGCCGCCTCGGCCATTTTGAGCATTGAGTGAAGCTCACCAATGCTTTTTTCCCAAGCATTCATGTTGTAGTTCAACACGAATGTCTCGAACTTCTTGGTAAGGCCATTAAGGATCAAATCCGTGGCTAATTCCTTCGAGACAGGACAATTAAGCCTCTCGAGGCGGTCAATATGACTTTTCATCTTAAGTACATAAGATTAAACAGATTGGTTGTCGTCCATACGACATGCATGGAGTGCTCAAACCGTTTCGAAGCGCTCAACCCTTGCTTGCTGTTGGAAAGTTTCCTTTAGCTGGGTTATCATGTCGTAAGCTCCGTGATGTTCATACTCCTTTTGGAGATCCGAAGTCATGCTCACTAGCATGAGACAAGACACTTGGACAGAGTCCTCAGTGTACTTGAGCCAATCGTTGTAGGCCTCCTCATCATCCTCAGTAGGTTGATCGGGGATAGGGTCGTCTAAAACATATTGATCTTCTCTCTTGCTTGAGAACGATTCTCAAGTTTCGATACCAATCAATAAAGTTGTTATGATTTAGACGTTCCTTTTGGAGGATCGCTCGTAATGATTGGTTGGACGCGGATGAGTTATCATGATTGTCATTATTTGTGGCCATCTACAAAATTTAACAAAGATCTATTTTAGAATTTTCGATATTGCCAATTTTTAATAATTAATGCCTTTTAAGGGCATTTTTATATTAAAATCTAGAACCCAAAATTACATTTAATTGTGGTTAGGTGACCTTTATCCCACGATTTAAATTAATAAGGTGGTCAACGTTTGACGATTGCAACCATTTGCAACTTCTAGAAATATGGGATCGACTCGAAACATCATATGTAAAGTAGACATGTTAATCCCATCATCACCATTTGGAAACCACACCGTAGGTGATCCATTTGACATGGTTTGCAAATCAAGATACCCTACTTACACCTACGTGTGAGTTTGCCAAAATAAATGGTTAGGTGACCTTTATCCCACAAATAAGGCATTCTCACCTCAAATCGCAAGTTCCCTCAATATGGTTAGGTGACCTTTATCCCACTAAGAGTTCCCAAGTGACTCAAATGTTGTGTAAAAGGACGGTGTTGATCTTGTTTAAAATTTTAGAGATTTCATAATATAAGTTTTAGAAAACTCTATGTACTTGTATTTGCATGCTTTCAAATACAAGGTACCCTATGGTCCTTTGACTAAAACCAATTTTAATCTTTAAAATCATTAAATCATTTTAATAACCTTTTATTACTTTTAATGATTAAGAACTACCAATTTTCAGCTTGTAAAGTTTTGTTAATGAGTTTGTAATGTATGACAAAATATCAACCAAACAATCAAACAAGCATAATCATACAAACATGAGTGCATAACCACAGCCACTAAGTTGATAACACTTGTTTGCCATCACAAGTGTCATCATAAGGTCTTTCCTAAGGGTTTGTAATGACACACTATATGTGTCCATGGACTCCGACTTGAATCCATATCCAAATACTTCAAGGTCCATGTTTTTGATGTCCATCTTTGGGTCTTGATCTTGTGCATCTTCCTTTTACAAAATTGTATCCTAATACATTTTTCTAACACCTAATCTATTAATTACATAACCAAATGAACAAATAATTACAACCCAAATAATAAACATAAAAATTACAACCCAATTAAATGAATAAAAACCAACCATTCCAATCATCCAAATCAAAAGGCCAAAGGCTAGGTTATACACACTAACATCCAATGATCATATCATCCAAACATATAATGAAACCCCACTTAAAACCACCAAATATCAGCCAACATAAACTGAAATTTTGGGTTTTAAACATTGTCCAAACAATCAACCTTGCATAATATATATCTTTCAAGGTCTAATCACTAGCATGTGTGATATGACCTTGAAAGTTTGGGGAATCATTCATACAAAATATAGCAGCCCAAAATCAGCCTATAATAAGTTGATAATTCTTCTTTAAAACCGATTTTAAAGACTAAGAACAAGCAAGTTATCCACATAACCTGCTCTTGATGCCATTGATGGGTTTGATAGAACACAAGAAAACAAGTTTAACCTTTTAAACATTCTGAAAAACACAGCGGAAGTATAGCTTTATAACATCTTAATAAGCTGAAAATTTCATGTTCTTAATGATGTTTTAAGATGGAGAAACAAACCCAAATCAAAAGGATCTTTCATATGTGAATGAACAAGCTATGAACATATGTTAAACTACATAAAATCACAGATTCAATGAGCTGTGATAACTACCTTATTCAGCAGCAAAACGGCCAAAGAAAGGGAGATTTTGGATGCTAAAATCGACCAAGTCTTCAAGTGTAGAGGTCCTCAAGCTTGTATACCCAAAGCCCTTTGCTAAACACCTTCTTGTTAGGAAGAACACTACACCAAAATCACTCCAAAACTCCTCCAATTCTGCTGCCTAGCCGAAAGTTTAGAGAGAGAGAGTGAGGAGTTTTTGGTCTATTGCATGTGAAGAGATTGGATGGAGATCAAGGAAAACAAGACTTGTTAATGTGTGTGGTCAAGGAAAAAGGTCCAATAATAAAACAAGGGGGGGGGTGGCCGGAAGTTTAGATCCAAAAGGGTTTCCCCTTTTTTTTTAAATTGAACGCATACACACAAGTTAAATGGTCTTGTGACTAGACATACAATTAACCATTTAATTGTATGTACAAGTTATATAACTTATACAATTATCATTTAACTTATAAGTTATAATCTCTCATTATTATTGGTGTCATCAACCAATTTAAATAACACATCAAATAATATTATTGAACAAAATATCCTAATAAGTTGTTCCCTCTCATATGCAACTTATTTAGAAAACCCATTTTCTAAATGGTGTAAATATTTAATTGCATGATCATATCATCAATTGAATATTAATTGGTGTTTGCTAAGCTTGTTATGGGTATAACCCGACTTGGATTATAACGTACTAACCGCATCAATATTCTACGTGTCTTGGGCATATAGAATCCTACAAGAACTAGTTCACTTTTATTATCAACATGATAGTATAGCAGTTGTGGAGGTCACATTAACCCTGCACTTAGCCCCGACTAGCCTCTTCAAGAGTAAAGTGTTGTCGGTTAACATTAGAGGATAGCTGAGCCTCCTATAGGTGCACCCTACCTGCTGAGGGGTACACCATAATATCATACAATACCTGTTACATGCCGCAACGACCCCGCAGGATCTCAGTGTGGTCCCCTTCCCTTAAGAAGGCATTGTGCGTGGGGGATACCCCAAGTAGATCTACCCATATAGACAAGCGGTTCACCGAGAATTAATGATTGTGAAAAAGTATAAACGAGGCAGGTTCAATTAATCCACAACATTCAAGCATCATAAGTTATAACACATAAAGATTAACAGTCAAAACAATCGCATGTTCCATCCTAAAACATTTAGAAGAGAAAAAGGGGAAACACTAAACTCACCTTAGGTGTTTAAGCAAAATGAAACTTCGCGTGCCGGAATGTCTCAAGTCTAGCACCCTAACATGAATATAGTAAGTGATAAGCTACTGCTCTAAACTTATTTATGGTGCAACAAGTGTGTCAAGGGATTAGTTGTCGGTTCGGTTTTGATTCGATTAGGGTTTGCGTAAAAAGTTTCCTTTTATGGAAAGTCAAGGTTTTTCATTTAATCAAGGATTTTAACACCATTTAGTTAAGAATATAGGGTAATTAAGTTGTTAAAGTGATTATAAGTCTCGTAAGATCTGGTTATGAACTTTGGCAAAATTTTACAGTTTAGCCCCTCAAGTTTCAAAATTGACAGTTTCTACCCTCAAGTTTGATTTCTTGTATAAAATGACATTTATGACCAAAAATCAGGTTTTTAAAGTTAAATTGACTTATTATTAAGTAAGTGTACACAAATTTTTAGATAATGGGTTCGGTTTAAAACCTATGTGTTAACGTTCCCGGTTACGGTGAAACCGAAGAGTTTTAACGGTTAAACAAAGGTCTCCATAAATCGGTGACTTAGACCTGTAGGTAACACCTTAAGACATTTTTATAATTTTCTATTCCTTTTAATCACAAAAATTTGCCTTTAAAGGTTGAAAGACCCTTTTTTACGTTTAACCCGTTAAATCGCGTTTTTAACCGAATTTGACCATTTAAAAACTCGTTTGACCAACTTTTCTACTGATAAGTTATTTTCTCACTTAATCTTCTGGAATAACATGGTTTTTATAATTTTTAACCTTATACTCATTTTTCTTAGATTTTTCTCAAAAACTTCATTCGATTGGTACCTATTTTCACTTAAAAATCCATTTAAATTACCTTTTACCACTAAACTTTACCATTGACTCCAGAACCCTTTTATTAATCATTTTGATCCTGGAATACTTTTTAAGATGGTTAACATCCATGCTTTATTATTTTACAATTGTTTTACCATGTTTCGGTTCCTAAAAGTGACTATAAGGGGGGGGGGGGTCTAATCACAACATGTCCTATATTCCAGAGATTAAACATTATTAACACTCTTAATATTCATCAAAGCCTACTGAAATTTCAGTCCCAAAACATGGCCTAGTTGTTCTACACATCCATAGACTTCAAATGTGTAGAAAATGTCATAACCGACCATAACACATGTGTAAATCATCTTAACTTGAGCTTAAACATTACCAACACTTTATTTAGCTTTATAAACAGATTATTCAGGTGTCCCAAAGTCGTTCATGAGCAGGTTATGAGTCTTGGTTGAGAGGGTTTCTCAAACAAATGTTCAAAGGGTGTTGTTACATGTAGAAAGAAGGATTTTCAAGGTGTAATCCATGTAATAACCATGGGTTCGAGTTATGTAACATTTTGTAACTTTTAAAACAGGTTCTTGGGAGTCCATTAAGCCATTAACATGCAGGTTACAAGTTTTGTTTACAAGAGTTGCAACATTCATAAGTTAGATGATGCAAAACACCCAAAAAGAGGGTTTTCATGGTGGAAATCGGTTTCCACCTCAAGAATGACTATCATATCATGTAATTTACCTTCAAGAACATTGGGAACTCCTTAAGAACAAAGTTATGGTGAGAAGTTTCTGCTACAACTAGAAAAAGCAAGGTTTTTAGGTGAAAAATGAAGAAAACATGAGAAATGTCCAAAACCGACAACATGGAGCTTACACTTGATGTAACTCACAGTTTGGAAGGTGTTGATGGTCGTGGATGGCTAGAAACTCCTTGGACTTGGCTGTAGAACCTTGAACAAAGGCCGGAAAAGTCGGACAAAGTGCAGGTGTGTGTCCAAGACTCGCGAATGTGGCCACCTTCTTGCGGTTTGAGCTTGGCCGATGCTTGCTTGGTGTTGTGGTTCACGGTTTTGGAGCTAGTTAATGGTTAAGTGTTATGCATGCACATGCATGTCTCTTAGCCAAAAATTACAAGTGTGTTTGTATACACACATTTTAATTGTTTTCACTAATAAATTGGTTTCAATTAGGGTTTTTAAATTCTAGCTAGGGTAGCTAATTAACATTCCCGGGCACTAAGTTCTAATTGGTAGAGACTCAATTTGACTAAATAGTCACAAAAATCACATAGAATCATAAAAATGGAACAAATAGCAATAGATGACACTAAAATCACCAATAGGGTTAGATTATTTCTATTAATGGCATTTATAAGACGGATAGTGATGCAAGTAGATTAGGGTTAGAATTACAACCTGGAGATCGGTTGTTACAATAGGTGCTTTAGTCATCGTCCGCATCTCAACTTTAGATTTCTAAATAAGCGCCATTTTAGAGTATGGTGAAGGAAGGAGGGAAAACAAGTTTATTTGGATGGTAAGATCACACAATAAAGAGCCTAAAAAGCTCTTATACGAATTACAGGATCGATATATGTCACTAAACACTTGGTTTTCTCTCAAACTCACTTGTACTCACACAGTTATGATGCAGCACAATCTCTCAAAGAGTTGATTATAATATACTAAGTAACTTAAGAACACAAAGAAATAATTTTCAAAGTACTTGTATATATTACTTCTCAACTCAAAGTTTACAAGACTCTTACAAGCATGATACAAGAATTATAATGAGAAACTATATATACTATCACCTACAGCCGGTTATACTTTGATACTAGCTGGAATCCTATAACTAAAGCATATACTACAAAGCTATAGTTAAGGTATATTGGATAATGTCTTATCAAAGATATGGTAGTCATGACATGTACATGACTTACCTCTTGTCACCAACCAAAGTTAGCAACTGTACTAACAAACAAAGGTGATCAGTGGAATAAAGTATGGTCAACTACATGGCCTTTTGGGAAAATGCCATGCAGTATCAGAGGTTTGTAACGGAGTGTTAGAGAACCATACTTATGTCCACTGTTCCATAGCAACATCTTCTGAAGGTTAATTGGCTTCGGAAGAACAAGTTCTTCAGAAACCTTTTATACTTCAGAAGAGGTTGTTTCTTTCGTGGCTTAAGGACTTCTTCTTCGGAAGTCATTGTCTTTGAATTCTTGTAAGTCTTGAACTTCGGAAGAGAAGATTTTGTCTTAGGAAGTTGGAGCTTTTCCTTTGGAAGATCATCTTTCACTTTGTCATCGGAAGAACGCCATTTCGTTTGGAAGTCCATACTTAGCTTCAGAAGTCCTTTATAAGTTGCACCAAAAATTGTCTAAGTGTTTGGTTTTGGTTGCACCAGCCTTTCAAGATCCAAAAATTCCTATAGTAGTCTTTCGATGAGGAAGAGGACATAGGTTCCAAACATTTTGCCTTATGAATTGAAGCAGCTCCTCCTATATAGCTTCAACCCAACTTCCATCCTTCAAAGCCTCATCAATCTTCTTAGGCTCTATCTGAGATAAGAAACAAGAGTGAAGACAAACATTTGCATTATGGGTTTGTCCTCTGTTTTTACACCTGTATCAACATCTACAATGATGTTTGAGGTGGGATAAGACTTGTGGATCCTTAGCTGAGGGATCATAGCAAGTTGATGAGATCAATCCAAATTAGAGAAGTATAGATCTGGCATTGAGGTTTTTCCAATGAGTGTATCACATCATTAATATTGTCTTCAATGGGATGGTTATCAATATCTAGAAATTTTTTATCACTGTTACCATCACCATTCTCTCCTACATTTGAAGCTCCTGCGTCTGAATTTTGTGCCTTTATGCTGGAATTTGAAGGCATTTCAAATGTATTAGCTGAATTTATAATAATTGTGTTGATTGGTACTCCATTTGCAGGGTTAGTTATAACTGGAGCTGAAGTAGGGTTGCTTGAAGGTCTTGTCAGCTTAAATCTTTGATTTGGATAACTTGTTGGTAAAATATCTATGGATCCTAAAACATTCTGACAAGATTTGTTAAAATAGTTGGTAACTAAATCAAGATCAAATAGCCAATCAGGACTAGAACCATTTACACCGGGTGTGCGGTCATTGAAGGTCACATTGGTTGACTCCTCAACTCCTCCTGTTTTGAGATTGTATACTCAATAAGCCTTGACTTGAGAAGAGTATCCAATAAAGTTTCCATCATCTGATTTCTCAGCAAACTTGGCAATTTTATATTTTGTATTCAAGATGGTGCAAGGACATCCAAATGACCTGAGAAAACCAATGAAAGGTTTCCACTTCTGCCGAAGTTCACAAGGAGTCTTACGATGTGTCTTAATCATTAAAACTCTATTCTGCACATAGCAGGCAGTGTTGATTGCCTCTTCCCAAAAGGTAATGGGTAGTTTAGAGTCAGACAACATAGTTCTTGCATCTTCAATCAGTGTCATGTTTCTCCTCTCAACAACACTACTTTGTTAAAGAGTCCTGGAAGCATTGTATTGTCTTGCAATACCCTTTTCATCATAAGATGCATCAAGAATTTGGTTCTTGAATTAAGATCCTTATCATATCTTATGGTTTTGACCTTGTGATCAGATTGATTCTCGATCTTCCAGATGAAATTCTTTAAAATCTTAGGGGTCTCATCTTTAGTTTTATGAAAGAAGACCCAAGTGAATATTGTAAAGTCATCTATGATCACCAAACAGTAAGAGGTCCTTCCTAGACTCATTACACTGGTGAGGCCAAAGAGATCCACCTGTAACAAGTGTGAGTAGTTTTGGAGTTTCTTTCCTGTGGCTTGTGAGATACCTTGTGTTGTTTTCGTTTCAGGCATGTAACACAATGGTCATCACTTGTAAACTCTTTCTTTGGCATTCTAGTTACCAAATCATTCTTAATCAGTTTATTCACGTTTTAAAAGTTTACATGGCATATTCTTTTATGCCAGAGGAAAGAATCATCACTATTTGCTTTAGATAGAAAGCACGAAACTTCTCCTGGGGGAGATGTTTCTTGCAAGTCCATCTTGTACATGTTCCTTTTCCTGGGGGCTCTAAGTAGGATGTGCTCATGATGAATGACCACCCTGGGCTTGAGAACAATGCACTCATGCTTAGTAAAGAGCATGTTATGACTCTGATCACAAAACTGAGATGCACTCAGAAGAATGTATCCATGCTCCGTAACAAAGTTTACCTTCTTAATACTGAGCTTATCATTTGTGACTTTGCCACTTCCAGTAATGTAACCACCAGCATCTCCACCAAAAGTAACTGGTCCTCCATCAATCTTTTCAAACTTTTAGAGTAATGACCTATTTCCTGTCATGTGCCTGGAATAGCCACTATAAGTGATCCATACATTTCTGTTTATCTTTAGTTGTTCCTGCACAAAAGAGATGGTTAGTTACATTTGGAAACCCAGGCTTATTGGTCTTGGGCTCATCAAAAGAAGTTGAAGTTAATGCCATAGTAATAGATCCTATAGTCATGTGTTGAGGATCTTTTGCCAATGTTGATGGAGAATTTTCAATCACTTGGTCTTTCTTTGACTTTCACACCACCTTTGGAAGCTTAGATTTAACTTTCAACACTTTGAAGTTTTGTTGACTTCAGAAGTTTTGATGACTGAACCTTCGGAAGATCTTGCCAACACTACAACAGGCTTTAGTGCTTCGGAAATATTCTTTTCTTCTAAGACAAAGTTTTCTTCTGAAGGCAATTTTCCACTTGCCTTAATCTTCATTTTGGAGCTTCCGAAGGAAAGAGATTTTCCTTCCAAAGCTTGCTTCATCTTGAAACACTTAAAAGTCTCTTTCTTGGTCATGTGGAAAGTTCCTTTTGGATTGTAAGGACAATCCTTAGCAAGATGAGAGGTACTCTCACACATAACACATTCCACTTTCTTTTTCCTAAGAGCCTTCTTCTATGAACAAGGCTAAACTTGATCTGTTTCCTTCTCCATCTTTATCTTTGCAGATGTAGTGGAAGTTCTTTTAGGGTGAGAACTTCTTTTGGAGTTGGATGGTCCAGGTTATACAGTAGTGGTACAGAACTGACCAGTCTTCTTCTTGTTACTGAGATAAGTTAACACTAAACTAGAATTCCTAGTACTAGAGTTCAACTCAGTATCTCTAGTCTTTAACACTTCAATCATGTAGAGATAAAAACTTGTTTCTACTTAGAGTTGAAGGTGGCCTTGATCTCTTGAGCCTTGTTTGCTTTTCTCTTACTCATCCTAATCAAGTTCTTTCTCATAGACTTGGTCATACCAGTCTTCTTACTCCTCCCAGAAGGATAGTGACCCTTCTTAGAATCCTCTTCTTCACTCTTCTTGGAGGCATTCTCCACTATCACTTCTTCATCCTCTTCAGTCAAGGGGTCAATGAGAGGAAGCTCGTCTTCACAAGTTCCACACCTGGGAGATCTTACAGACAATATGGTGTATGGAGGAGCTATATCACTAGATCCTAGTCCGTGTTTATTTTGATAACAAACTTTTGCATGCAAGGATGAGGATATCATATTCTTGAGGGTCTCTTCTTCATGAACACATTTTTCTGCCCTGACTTTGCTCATCACAAGCTCAACCTAGCACTCAGTCAACTTAGTTATGAGATCTTTCATTTGAGTCCTGTAATTTGTGTGTTTATGTTTAAGAGTTGAAATGGTTTTCTCTAAGTCATATATCTTTAACTTATAGTCATTTTTAGCTCTTTTAAAATCAGATTTCAATATATTCAAGAACTCAAGATCAGCTCTCATCTCTAAGTTGTAGGACCTGTATCTATTAACTTTAGCAATACATTCAGGTGTACAGAGATGTTCCAGTACCTTTGCTTCATCATGGTCAGTCATCAATGCTTGGTTTGGAGATGCATCTTCCACTTTAAAGCTCCAGTCAAAGACTCCTTCTTCAATAACAACTACAGCTTGCTGCTTTGGCTTCTCATTCTGGGTCGCTTTCTTAGTGCCTTTCTTGGTTTGGTTTGGGCATGGCCACCATTTGTCCTTGGTGCCTTGCACTCTCTTGCAAAGCATCCTATTTGGCTACAGTTATAACACTTCACTTTGCTTTTATCCAACCCAAACTTTCCAATGGCTTCATTTCTTGGAAACTTCCTTGATGTCCTCTTGTGCAACTTCTTGGCTTTGTGAGTGAGAAGGGCCATTGGCTAGACTATTTCCATGTACTCCAAATCATCTGGATGGATACAGTCTAGGTCTTCAAGGGTGAATAGAAAGTTTCCTATGCTTTCATCAGAAGACATAAAGGCTTGTGAAGATGTTATCTCTTGGAATGGGTTCCTTGAGTGTAGCTTTCTCTTGGTGTCTCCAGGATGTTAAGGTTCTATGCTATCCCTTTCGACCATATGCAGAGCTAAACACATTTGATTGCTAGAGTTACCAGATGAACCTTGCATGTTCAATGTTCATCTCCATCTGGTATCCATTGAGAATACCATACAACTCTCTCTGGTAAGAGTCTTATGATTCTTAGTCCTCTTGATAACCACATAGTAATGTATCCATTGCCTATGAAGAGAGGGCATAAACTTCCTTACAACGACCCAGTTCTCAAGAGTTACTTCAACATCCACTAGAGTGTCCACAATCTCAACATACTAGAAGTATTGTTGAGTCATGGTTTCACTTGTTTTGAAGGTGGATTTCTTAAATTGTTGCTTCAGGTGATTCTTCTTGTTCTCCTTAGCTTTGGTTGACCCCTCATACATCAGCTTTAGTGCATCCCACAATTGCTTGGCTGTTTTCCACTTCTTGAAACCTCTGTATATGGATTTTAGAAGAGCAGTATGAAGGGTTGTCATGGCCTTCTGATAAATCTCTACTTTCTTTCTATCTTCATGAGAATAATCAGCCACAACCTTTGGAATCATACCACCTCCAACAGCAGCTGAAGAGGTACTTGGTATATAAGGTCCTAAGACAATAGATTCCTACATCCTTGAGCCTTGTGACTTGATGAAACCATCCATTCTTTGGCACCAAGTGTCAAATTCTTGAGGAGTGATCATTGGAGACTTTATCATGGTTCCAGTTTCCATATCAGCTTTAGTGATAGCTGCCATTTGAGATGTTAAGTTTTTTGTGTGTGAGGGATCTTAAGATGGTGAGATCTTACAATCAAGAGCCTAGAATGTTCTCATATCAATTTCAGGATCATTTAAGGGATTTCTGGTCACATAAAACACAACACACAATGAGGAGAGACAGTTTAGAACACTTAACAAATCAAATAGGGAACTGGTAATATAAGATTGACACTTAGAACACTAGCAAATATGAGATGGAACAAGAACAAACCAACACAAGTATTTTGGTTTTTAAGGATGTTGTATATTTCTCTCAAGTTCTTTTGTAAGTGTACAAGCATTGAGATAAGTTACAAAGACCTGATATACTAGTAATACATCCTACAACTGGCCATACTTTGAAGGCCAGCTGGATACATGATGTAGACAACAACAAAATCAATGTAGAGTCAAAAGGCATATTGCCTTTTGACTAGTGACTATGACATGCCATAGCTCACATCCTAATATATTACAAAAAGGATAAAAGTATATAAAGTAGAAAGCAAAGAAATCAAGACCTTAATGTACAGTTACTAAAAGCATGGACCTTTTCACCAACTTGTGAAAGTTGGTGAGTCAACAAAGTTGCAGCGAAAATATGGTCCATCGTTATGGTAAAGTACATCAGATAAAAGCATGTCTTCAAAAGTTTCGGAAGATAATCTATCTTCAATTCTTGGCTTTAGAAGACTTTGTACTTGACGCTTCAGAAGAATTCACTTTAAGCTTTGGAATATGTTTGTCTTGGCTTAGGAAGATTTTACACCATGGTGTAAAACTTCCGAACCATTTTACTCAACACTTAGTGCATGTATGCAAGATAGACTTTTGGATGTTTAATGGATGTTTAGGATGCATCAGCCTTATATAGAACCTTACAAAAATAAAATATTTCATAAACAGGAATGCCATCCATTGCCCTCCAAGTAGCTCCCAAACTAGTGTCATCCTCAGCATCAGCATTTACCTTCCAACTATTATACATAAAATCAGGTTTGTTGAGTGACTTCTAGTTTTAGTTAATATAAGAAAATATAAACTTTATCCTTCATATAATGACCATGCATACATCATAATACATAACATTTTACGTCTTAATAAGCATGTTCATTATCTTTCATACTTTCATTATCTTTCACTTCATTATAAGCGAGACTACACAAAGCAAGAGTTCCTTGTTGATCGACAATGAATGTCAATCCCTATTGGTACACATCATCATGGTAGCTAACCCCAAACAGTTGATCCACACTTCAAGGCACATAGCCTGCTCATGAATATGAATCTATCATCATACATCAAACTCACATAAGTGAAGTCTATCATAGAGCATGCAAGACTTTTCATCATCATTCGGGCCCGAGTAACATTCATTAAGTTCCACTTTTCATTAGTATTTGTTGAATTGTTTATGCCCAAGACACATAGAATAGTGATGTGGTTAGTACGTCATGATTCAAGTCGGGTCATACCCAATAACAAGCTAAGCAAACACCAAATAATATTTAATTGATGATATGATCATACAATTAAATATATATACACCAATTTAGAAAATGGGTTTTCTAAATAAGTTGCATATGAGATTGAACAATTTATATGGATATTTTGTTTAATAGATGTTATTTGTAATGTTATTTAAGTTACTTAAATAACATCAAATAATAAGAGAGTGTGTATGTGTTATTCTATTAAAAGGTTAATTATATGAATAACCTATAAATGACTTGTTAATGTGTTTAATCTTGTTTCAAGTTTTGGGGGGAAACCCATTGTTAAATGGGTATTCGGCCGCCCACTTTCAAGTCGGGGTTCTTTGATTTTCCCTAGTGGTCTTGGAACAAACATAACACACAAGTCATTCACTCCAATCCTCTCTCTCTCTCTCTCTCTTGCATGCAAAAACCTCAAGAAAAAAGGTTTTTCTCTCTTCTTGTTGAAGAAACTTGCGGCTGAAAGAGTATCTAGCAGCTCTTCTTTCGTTTTTGGGTGTTCAAATCCTAGCAAGAAGGTGTTTGTCATATAGCTTGGGGTATGCAAGCTTGAGAGGACCTCCTTTGGTGCCTTTAGTCGTTTCTTGGAGCTCATCCTCTTCAGTCTCTTCCTTTCTGCTGCTGAAAAGGTAGTCTATGGCAGCCTCATTATGGCTGTCCATAATGTTTGTTTTGTGTTAACATAGCTAGTCTTTATTCACATATAAAGATCCTATGTTTATCGGTTTGTTTATAACTTTGTAATATCAAGATGAAACCTGAATTTTCAGTTCATTAACTAAGTTATAATGCTTGTTTCCGCTGCGTTTTCACTAAGTTTAAATGGTTAAACTATGAATCTTGTTCTAACAAACCCCAACATTGGCATCTAGAGCTGGTTATGTGGATAGCTAGCTTGTTTTGTCCTTGTTATATTTCATTTTATGGGACTTTGAAACCCCTTTTAGGGGCTGCTATGTTCATGTTTTATGAATCCCCCACTTTCAAAGTTATATCACACATGCTTGTGATTAAACTTTGAAAGACATGTACGTTATATTTGTTGTTTGTTTGGGCATGATAAAACCTGAAATTTCAGTTTATGTTGGCTGAAATTCATGGGTTTTAAGTGGGGATTCATTGTTGGTTTGGATGATATGGTCATTGTTCATTATGGTGCATAACCTAGCCCTTGACCTTGTGTTGTTTGGATGTTTGTAATGGTTGTATTCATTCATTCAATGGGTTGTATAATCTATTGTTTGTGCTTTGTTTAAAGTGTAATTTATTTATTATTGGGCTGTAATAAATATTAGGTACTTTTCATCTTACTAGAAATCTTGTATTAGGACATAATGTCTTGTAATATGAAGATGTACGTGTTAGAAGCACAATGGGAAGACACAAGAAACATGGAGCATTTGGATGCAGTTTCAAGTGGGAGGTTCATGGAACTTTTGTGATGTGTTTTGACCCTTAGGAATGTGCTATGGTCCACACTTGTGATGGCAAACAAGTGTGGCCACTTTAAATGCTATGGTTATGCACTTACATTTGGTTGATTCATGGTTGTTTGATTATGGTATTGTGGTTAATGACTTTACATATGATGTTTGCTTAACTATCCTTTCCATGATCATAATAAACTATCTAAATGGGCTTTAATTATTAAAAGGTAATAAAAGGTTATTAAAATTGTTTAGTGATTTCAAAGATTAAAAGGGGTTTTAATCAATGTACCATAAGGTATCTTGTTTTGAAAACATACAAATATGTAAATATAATGTTTTCTAAACTTGTATTATAATATCTCTATACCTTTTGTAAAATAAAAAAGATCAACACCGTCCTTTTACACAACACTTGAATCGCTTGGGAACTCTTACTTGGATAATGGTCACCTAACCATTTTGAGGGAACTTGTGACTTGAGGTGAGAATGCCATATTCATGGGATAAAGGTCACCTAACCGCTTATTTTGGAAACTCACACGTGTGTGTAAGTAGGGTGTCTTGATTTGCAAACCATGTCAAATGGATCACCTACGATATGGTTTCCAAATGGTGTTGATGGGATTAACATGCCGACTTTACATATGATGTTTCAAGTCGATCCATACCTCTAGAAGTTGCAAATGGTTGCAATCGTCAATCGTTGACCACCTTATTAATTTAAATCGTGGGATAAAGGTCACCTAACCACCATTTAAATGTAATGTTGGATTCTAGATTTTAATATGATAATGACCTTAAAAGGTATTAATTATTAAAATAACAATATCAAAAATACTAAAATTGATCTTTGTTAAATTTTGTAGATGGCCACCAATAATTATGATAATCACGATAATTCATCCACGTCCGCCTAATCTTTACGAGCGATTCTCCAAAAGGAACGTCTAAACCATAACAACTTTATCGATTGGTATCGAAACTTGAGAATCTTCTCAAGCAAGAGAAACGATCATATGTTTTAGACGACCCTGTCCCCGATCAACCTAGTGAGGATGATGAGAGGCCTATAATGATTGGATAAAGTACACTGAGGACTCTGTCCAAGTGTCTTGCCTTATGTTGGCAAGCATGACTCCGGATCTCCAGAAGGAGTATGAGCATCACGGAGCTTATGACATGATAACCCAACTGAAGGAAACGTTCCAACAGCAAGCGAGGGTTGAGCGCTTCGAAACGGTTTGAGCGCTCCATGCATGTCGTATGGACAACAACCAATCAATTTCATCTTATGTGCTTATGATGAAAAGTCACATTGACCGCCTCAAAAGGCTAAACTATCCCGTCTCAAAGGAATTGGCCAAGGATTTGATCCTCAATGGCCTTACCAAAAGGTTTGAGATGTTCGTGTTGAACTACAACATGAATGCTTGGGACAAAAGCATTGGTGAGCTTCACTCTATGCTCAAAATGGCCGAGGCGGCCATGGGTAAAAGGGTTTTACCCGTTCTCACCATCCATGAAGGTGGGAACAAGAAAAGGCCTCATCCCACGACCAAGGAAAGAGTTTCGAAGGGTAAGGGACCCGTAATGGGAAAGGGGAAATAGGTGGCAAGGGTGCCACCGAAAGCACAGGAGAAGAGGAAAAAGGTTGCTTCTAATGACCCATGCTTCAAGTGTGGGGAGATTGGACACTGGGCAAGAAATTGTCCTGTCCATCGCCAAGAGTTGAAAGCAAAGAGGGATGCCGGGCAGACCTCAGGTACTACATACATGATCCATATTGATTTAAACTTAATATCCTCCAACACATGGGTATTAGATACCGGATGTGGAACTCACATTTGCAATTTGTTGCAGGGGTTCAAAAGAAGTAGCAACTTCAACAAAGGGGATGTTACCTCTATATGGCAATGGGGCTAAAGTTCAAGTTGAAGCCTGTGGTGACTACATCTTGAAACTTCCAAATGGTTTGGAAGTAATTTTGTACAATGTTTTGTATGCTCCTAGTTTGACTAGGAACATTATTTCCGTAGCCCTATTAAAACATTTTGGATATGTATTATCATTTATTGGAAATGAAATCCATGTTACTTTGAATGAATGTTTTACTTTAAAGCTATTCCCATCAATGGTATCTATGAATTGGTTCGTGAAAATACATTGAATGATAGCTTATTGTACCAAACTAGTACCAAGAAACTCAAATCGGATTTGAGTAATACTTATCTTTGGCATTGCCGTCTTGGTCATATAAACAAGAAAAGAATACAACATTACAAAAGAATGGTCTTTTAAAACAAATGAATGTGATTCATTTGATGTATGTGAGTCTTGTTTACAAGGTAAAATGACCAAGGCACCTTTTAGTGGCAAAGCCGAAAGGGCAAAGGATTTATTAGGTATCATACATTCGGATGTATGTGGTCCTTTTAAACCTATGACAAGGTACAATGAAAGATACTTCATTACCTTTACTGACGACTATAGTCGATATGGGTATGTGTACTTGTTAAGACACAAAGATGAAGCTTTTGAAATGTTCAAGATCTTTCAAAATGAAGTACAAAATCAACTCAATAAGTCAATTAAAATTCTCCGCACCGATAGAGGAGGTGAATACCTGAATGATGCTTTTAGGGACCATCTTAGAAGTTGTGGGATTGTCTCACAACTATCTCCACCGGGAACACCACAACATAATGGCGTGTCCGAGCGGAGAAATCGAACTCTATTGGATATGGTTCGATCTATGATGGCTAGAAGCTCATTACCTCTATCATTTTGGGGTTTTGCTCTGCTCTCTGCGGCCCGTATTTTGAATATGGCCCCAACCAAGAAAGTGGAAAGGACACCTTATGAATATGGCATGGAAGGGTTCCATCATTTTCATATTTGAGGGTGTGGGGGTGTGAGGCTTATGTGAAGACTCCCACCTCGAACAAGTTAGAAAGCCGCTCCACTAAGTGTATCTTTATTGGATATCCAAGAGATTCTATGGGATATTATTTCTATGATCCAATACAACAAAAGGAGTTTGTTGCCAAAAAGGGTGAGTTCTTGGAAACCAAATTCCTTATGGAAGGAACTGGTAGTAGAACTGTGGATCTTGAAGAGGATCAAGAACCGCAACTCGATACACGTTTGGTTGACACTAGCACTCAACATGAGGATGTTGAAAGTGATCAAATAGTTGATCAATACACAGAAAATGTTCGCAGATCTGGTAGAACTAGTAATCCACCTGAAAGATATGGATTTTTCACTAATGGATGCTATGTGATAGATTCTGATGAACCAATCACATACCATGATGCATTGTCCAATTCGGATTGTGACAAATGGCTTGAAGCCATGAACGTTGAGATGCAATCCATGTATGACAATCAAGTATGGGACTTGGTTATACCACCTCTTAACACCAAAGTAATTGGATGTAAGTGGGTTTTCAAAAGGAAAACCGATATGCATGGAAACCTGGATACTTATAAAGCAAGACTTGTAGCAAAGGGTTTCACTCAAACTCAAGGGGTTGATTATGATGAAACTTTCTCACCTGTTGCAATGCTAAAATCTATAGGATATTGTTTGCCATAGCTGCTCATTATGATTATAAGATTTGGCAAATGGATGTCAAAACGGCTTTCCTAAATGGCTATCTTGAGGAAGATGTCTCTATCGTTCAGCCTGAAGGTTTTGTCGATCCAAAACATCCTAACAAAGTATGCAAGTTAAAAAAATCAATCTATGGATTGAAACAAGCATCGAGAAGTTGGAATCACCGTTTTGATGAAGAAGTAATTAATTTGGATTCATCAAGAACGCTGATGAAGCTTGTGTATATAAGAAAGCTAGTGGGAGCATCATCACTTTCCTAGTATTGTATGTTGATGACATACTACTATTTGGAAATGACATTCCAACGTTGGAAGGTGTAAAAACCTGGCTTGGAAGTTGTTTCTCTATCAAGGATCTTGGTGAAGCCACCTATATTCTGGGAATAAAGATCTATAGGGTCAGATCAAAGCGGTTGATTGGTCTAAATCAAAGTGCATACATTGATAAGATCTTGAAAAGGTTCAAGATAGAGAACTCTAAGAAAGGTACGGTACCTATTCAAAGAGGAACGAAATTGAGTACGACTCATTGTCCAAGCTCAAAGGATGAGAAAGATAAAATGAAGGGAATCCCATACGCATATGCTATTGGATCCATCATGTATGCAATGATATGCACTCGGCCGGACGTTTCATGCGCCTTAAGCATGACAAGCCGTTACCAGCAAAATCCTGGAAGCACTCATTGGATGGATGTTAAGAACATACTTAAGTACCTAAGGAGGACTAAAGATATGTTTCTAATCAATGGATCTGGTGATGATGAACTCGTTGTAAAAGGTTACACGGATGCGAGTTTCCAAATCGATCGTGATGATTCACGATCACAATCTGGATACATTTTCATTCTTAATGGAGGAGCCATCTCTTGGAAGAGCTCTAAACAGGATATGGTGGCTTTATCAACTACAGAATCAGAATACGTCGCCGCCTCATTGGCAGCTCGAGAAGCTGCATGGTTGAAGAAATTCATTGCCGATATAGGGGTTGTCCCTTCCATTCAGGACCCCCTAGAGATCTTTTGTGATAACGAGGGTGCGATTGCTCAAATCAAGGAACCTCGTGCTCATCAAAAGACTAGGCACATTGAGCGGAGATTCAACTACATACGAGATGAAGTTGAGAAAGGAAAGATATGTATTCGCAAAGTTCACACAGATCAAAATATTGCGGATCCTCTTACGAAGCTCCTAGAAAAGGCAAAGCATGAAGGTCATACCTGTGCCATGGGACTTTGATATTCTAGTGATTGGATTTGATCTGTGATTTCGTATTTGGATATTTGGAACTCTCTTACTACTTGAATAAAATTATTTGGTTATAATATTTCAACAAATGTTCCAATTTAGCATGTTTAATCCATGGGTAAATTGTTTACTCTAAATGTCCGTAGTCGTTCATACTTGTGGGAACAAGTATGAGGGTAAGATTATTATGAATTTGGATTGGTGGATATTCATAAGGAATGAATATAGAGCAAATGGTTGCTGCCAAAGTTCATAGATATTTGTGGGATACAAATATTAGACTGACCCGCATCTCAAATATTGGATTGATCATAAGTAAATTTGAGTAAATGCGAATATCATTTGGTATCCTCAGACCTGAGATACATACTGGGTTTTCATATTCACGAAGTGTTATACCTTGAGCTAGTTCTTTATTGCCCTGAAATAATGGACAGTACGTAAGGCTATGTTCAGACGTGACACGAAGTGTTTGTGAGAAACATATGTATTCAAGATGGAATTTCTTCCTCTTATTCGTTGAGAGCAAGATGTCTAAGGCCTGATAAGTTAAATCAACAAGGAATGATCATTCTGTGTCCTTGGATTTAACATGACATCTGTAACAAAAGGATAAATGATTGATTCACCTAAATCATTTCAAGTTGGATACTTGAAGGGGATGATGTTATTGAATGGCTTTAATTCATGCATACTAAGGGTAGTAAATCGTTGTTAGGTGGTATTTAGTGCTTGCATCAATCTTCTATGAATCTTGTGCAAGTGGGAGATTACTGAATTCTTTATGCCCAAGACACATAGAACATTAATGTGGTTAGTACGTCATGATCCAAGTCGGGTCATACCCAATAACAAGCTAAGCAAACACCAAATAATATTTAATTGATGATATGATCATACAATTAAATATATATATACACCAATTTAGAAAATCGGTTTTCTAAATAAGTTCATATGAGATTGAACAATTTATATGGATATTTTGTTTAATAGATGTTGTTTGTAATGTTATTTAAGTTACTTAAATAACATCAAATAATAAGAGAGTGTGTATGTGTTATTCTATTAAAAGGTTAATTATATGAATAAGCTATATAAATGACTTGTTAATGTGTTTAATCTTGTTTCAAGTTTTGGGGGAAAAAGCCATTGTTAAATGGGTATTCAGCCGCCCACTTTCAAGTGGGGGTTCTTTGCTTTTCCCTAGTGGTCTTGGAACAAACATACCACACAAGTGATTCACTCCACTCCTCTCTCTCTCTTACATGCAAAAACCTCAAGAAAAAAAGGTTTTTCTCTCTTCTTGTTGAAGAAACTTGCGGCTGAAAGAGTATCTAGCAACTCTTCTTTCGTTTTTGGGTGTTCAAATCCTAGCAAGAATGTGTTTGTCATATAGCTTGGGGTATGCAAGCTTGAGAGGACCTCCTTTGGGGCCTTTAGTCGTTTCTTGGAGCTCATCCTCTTCAATCTCTTCCTTTTTGCTGCTGAAAAGGTAGTCTATGGCAGCCTCATTATGGCTGTCCATAATGTTTGTTTTGTGTTAACATAGCTAGTCTTTATTCACATATAAAGATCCTATGTTTATGGGTTTGTTTATAAATTTGTAATATCAAGATAAAACCCGAATTTTCAGTTCATTAACTAAGTTATAATGCTTGTTTCTTCTGCGTTTTCACTAAGTTTAAATGGTTAAACTATGAATCTTGTTCTAACAACCCCAACAATATTATCTTCCACTTTAATATATAATACTTATCTTATTGAGTACACAACATACCATGTACATCCATCATAAAGCATTGTTGGATTTGTTAATTTAAATAAAAATGCAGTGGATATTAAGAGATATAAAATTTGTTTTAGATGGTGAGAATAAACCATTTTATTAACCAAAAAGGCAAACCCAAGAACAAGGATCATAAATGTGCAAACAATTATATCAAAATGTAACCAACCATAGGGTGTTCTTAGAATACAACCTTTCAAGAACATGATGACATGAGATGGAAAACGATGAAGAAGATGATTTCACTTGAATGTAAGCCTCCAAAGTAGAAGGTCTCAAGGTAGTATACCCACAAGCTCTAGCGAAACCACCCAACTTGTTAGTAAGTTTAATCACCATACTCTTCTTCAAATCATTTCTTCTCAGTCAGAAAATTGCAAGGAGAAAACAAGAGAAAAGAGTTGCACTTGCGTGTGAGAGAGAATGTGGCGGAGTGTAGTGTGAAAATGGTTAATGTCTTGTATTAAAGCAAGACAAAGGAATCCCAATGAGGGCATAAAGGGGGCGGCTGAAAATTCAAAGGGTTCCCTCCCATTTAGAAAAATATTTCACACTCATTTTACTACTTATAAGTTTATAAAATTAAACCCTTTTAATTTTATAACTTAATCACACTTTTATTTGTTGTTATTTAACTTATTTAAATAACAATACAAATAATTTCTCATGAACAAAATATCCATATAATTTGTTCCATTTCAAATGCAATAATTTAGAACACCCATTTTCTAAATTGGCGTCAATATTTATTTGCTTGATCATATGAACAAATAAATATTTATTGGTGTTTGTCTAGCTTGTTATTCCACCACTTGCACAAGATTCATAGAAGATTGATGCAAGTAGTAAATACCGCCTAACAATGGTTTACTGCCCTTTGCTCTATATACTTCCATATGAATATCCACCAATCCAAGTTCATAATAGTCTTACCCTCATACTTGTTCCCACATATATGAATGACTACGGACGCTTTGAGTAAATTATTTACTCATGGATTTAAACATGCAAAATAGGAACATAATTTGAAACAGTATAACCAAATAATTCATTCAAGTAATAAAAGGTTCCAATATCTAAATAAAAAATTAAAAGATCAAATCCAATCACTAGAATATCGAGTCACATGGCACAAGTATGACCTTCATGCTTTGCCTTTTCAAGAAGCTTCGTGAGTGGATCCGTAATGTTTTGATCCGTATGAACTTTGCGAATACATATCTTTCCCTTTTCAAATTCATCCCGTATGTAGTTGAATATCTGCTTGATGTGCCTAGTCTTTTGATGTGCACAGGGTTCCTTGATTTGAGCTATCGCATCCTCGTTATCACAAAGAATTTCTAGGAGGTCCTGAATGGAAGGGACCACCCCTAGATCGGCAATAAATTTCATCCATCATGCAGCTTCTTGAGCTGCTAATGAAGCAGTGATGTATTCTGACTCTGTAGTTGATAATGCCACACATCTTGCTTAGAGCTCTTCCAAGAGACTGCTCCTTCATTCAAGACAAAAATGTATCCCGATTGTGATCGTGAATCATCCCGATCAGTTTGGAAACTCACATCTTTGTAACCTTTTACCATGAGTTCCTCCTCACCAGATCCATAGATTAGGAACATATCTTTGTCCTCCTTAGATACTTCAATATGTTCTTAACAGCCATCCAATGACAATTTCAAGGATTTTGCTAGTATCGGCTTGTCATGCTCAAAGTGCATAACATGTCCGGCCTAGTGCATATCATTGTATACATGATGGATTCTATAGTAGATGCATATGGGATTCCCTTCATTTTTTCTTGATCAACCTTTGAGCTTGGACATTGAGTCGTACTCAATATCGTTCACTATGAATAGGTACTGTACCTTTCTTAGAGTTTTCCATCTTAAACCTTTTCAAGATCTTATCAATCTATGCACTTTGATTCAAACCTATCAACCGCCTTGATCTATCCCTATAGATCTTTATTCCTAAAATATAGGCGGCTTCACCAAGATCCTTAATGGAAAAACAGCTTCCAAGATAAGCTTTTACACCTTCCAGATTGGAATGTCATTTTCAAATAGTAGAATGTCATCGACATACAATACTAGGAAAGTGATGATACTCCCACTAGCCTTTTTATATACACATGCTTCATTAGCATTTTTTATGAACCCAAATTTGATTACCTCTTCATCAAAATGGTGATTCCAACTTCTTGATGCTTGCTTCAATCCATAGATTGATTTCTCTAACTTGCATACTTTGTTAGGATGGTTTGTATCGACAAAACCTTCAGGATGAACCATATACACATCTTCCTCAAGATATCCATTTAGAAAAGTGGTTTTGACATCAATTTGCCAAATCTCATAATCATAATGAGCAGCTATGGCAAATAATATCCTAATAGACTTTAGCATTGCAACTGGCGAGAAGGTCTCATCATAATCACCCCTTGAGTTTGAGTGAAACCTTTTGCTACAAGTCTAGCTTTATAAGTATCCAAGTTTCCATGCATATTGGTTTTCTTCTTGAAAACCCACTTACTTCCAACTACCTTGGAGTTATGAGGTGGTACAACCAAGTCCCACACTTAGTTCGCATACATGGATTGCATCTCAACATTCATGGCTTCAAGCCATTATTCACAATCCAATTGGACATTGCATCATGGTATGTGGTTGGTTCATAGGAATCTACCACATAGCATCCATCTATGAAAAATCCATATCTTTTAGGTGGATTAGTAGTTCTACTAGATCTGTGAACGTTTTGTGTGTATTGATGAACATTTGATCATGCTCAATATCCTCATGTTGAGTGCTAGTGTCAATCAAACGTGTATCGGTTTATGGTTCTTGATCCTCCTCAAGATCCACTATTTTACTGCTAGCTCCTTCCATGAGAAACTTAACTTCCAAGAACTCTACTTTTTTGGCAACAAACTCCTTTTGTTCTAATGGATCATATATAAAATATCCCATAGAATCTCTAGGATATCCCATAAAGATACCCTTAATGGAATGGCTTTCTAACTTGTTTGAGGTGGGAGTTTTAACATAAGCCTCACATCCTCACACCTTTAAATATGATAAAGATGGAACCCTTCCATGCCATATCTCAAAAGATGTCCTTTCCACTTTCTTGGTTGGGGCCATATTCAAAATACGAGCCATAGAGAGCAAAGCAAAACCCCAAAATGATAGAGGCAATAAGCTTCTAGCCATCATAAATTGAACCATATCTAATAGATTTTGATTTCTCCTCTCAGACACACCATTGTGTTGTGGTGTTCCAGGTGGAGATAGTTATGAGACAATCCCACAAATTCTAAGATGACCTCTAAAAACATCACTTTGGTATTCACCTCCTCTATCAGTGTAGAGAATTTGTATTGACTTGTCAAGTTGATTTTTTCTACTTCATTCTGGATGGTTTTGAACATTTCAAAAGCTTCATCTATGTGTCTTAACAAGTACACATACCCATATCAACTATAGTCGTTGGTAAAGGTAATGAAGTATCTTTCATTGTACCTAGTCATTGGCTTAAAAGGACCACGTACATCCAAATGTATGATGCCTAATAATTCTTTTGCCCTTTTAGTTTTGCCACTAAAAGGTTCCTTAGTCATTTTTCCTTGTAAACAAGATTCACATGCATCAAATGAATCATATTCACTTGCTTTTAAAAGACCGTTCTTTTGAAGTGTTTGATGCACTTCTTTTTAGATGACCAAGAAGTCAATGCCAAAGATAGGTGTCACTCAAATCCAAATTGAGGTTCTTGGTGGTGATTTAGTACAATGAGCTATCATATAATGTGTTTTCACGAAACAATTCATAAATATCATTAATAGGAATAGCTTTAAAATAATGTAACACCCAGTTACTCCTTTAAAGTTAGTAAATAAAGAATAAGGTGAAAAAAAAGAAAGAAAAGATATTTTACCCAAGTTGAGGGTAAAAAGTGTCAAAAGGTGAAAAAGATTTGAAAAGTGGGTGTAAAAGGTGATGGCCGCCCATCACTCTCTCTACACTCACAGAATTCGGATCTTGTTACAAAGAGAAAGAAAGGGAGCTGAAATTTCTAGATTTTGAAAAACAAGAGCTGAAAAGTTTGAATTCAAGGTAAGAATTCGTGTCTTTAAGGTGTTCTTGATTGGTTTCATCCTCGGTTGTGTGCTTATGTGTGTTGTGTGTGTTCGGTTGTGTGTTTTTAGTGGGTTTCTAGGTGGTTGAACTCAATTGCAAACGAGTTTGGAAGAAGCCATACACAAGAGCTGCAAACGTGATTTCTAGAACCCCTCATTTACATGTTTTAACTGATTTTGGGGCTGGAAATGCATGAATGTATGTTTTTATAAAACTGGGTTTCATACCTGTACGTATGAATGTGTATGTTGCTGTTCTGGTGTGATTTTGGACTCTGTTCATGCTTGATGATGTTATGGTGTGTTCCTAAGGCTTAGAATGCACAATTTAAGCTTAGAACATGATAGATGAGGTTTGGAGACTAAATTTGATGATAAGTGTGCCCTAGGCTGCTCATGCGCCCAAATAGTAGTTCATATGCCTAAGTTCAGAAAAAATGCCTGTGTGTGAACAAATGCGGATGAGGAAATGCGGATGAGTAAGAAATGTGGATTAGAATGTCAATGGGGATGAGAAAGTCAATGCAGATGAGTAAGTCATGCGAATGAACAAATGCGGATGAGTAAGTTATGCGAATGAACAAATGCAGATGAGTAAGTTCATGCGACTGAACAAATGCGAATGAACAAACTCAATGCAGATGAACGAATGCGGATGAGTAAGTTCATGCTACTGAACAAATGCGGATGAACAAAATTAATGCGGATGAACAAAAAGAAATGCGGATGAACAAGAAGGAAATGCGGATGAACACTTAGAAAATTTTCTAACCTTTTCGGGAAAAAGTAAAATCTAGGCTTTGACTTGGGAGGTTCCCGGGGTTCATGTAACTTGACTTTTGTGGTCATCGATGATGTGATGGGCATAGTATGTGTAAGGCCCCGTTCCTGGGACGCTTAAAGCTGGTAAATCATTGCACATAAAACATATAACTTTACATTTAACATTCATAAACATTGCAGCAGAAACATAAAAATAACTTTTCATTTCCTTATAAATGCTTTTGCAAGTTAATACAATCATTCATTTCAAAACATTGTTTGTTCGCATTACAATGCAAAAACATTAAACAAAAGAATGTCGTTCAAAAGAGCTGAGTAGCCACCTCGTGCCATCCTCAGCAACATTACCTGCCAACTAGAAACACATAAAAGTCAGCGTTGCTGAGTGAGTTCTAGTTTTATAATAAAACATACTTTACTTTCATTAAAACCATCTTTACTTTTGCAGGTGATCATACATCATACATACACATAGATAATATCATTATTATCCTCATCATTTGTTGATCATTACCATTCACTTTCATTACATTCATTCTCATTCATTCATACATTCTTACTTTCATTCATACGTTCATTCGTTACTTCGTTTCATTCCATCAATACCATGAACTTTACCCGCCGTCATGCATAAAGTGGGTACTAGGCCTAAGTCTATTATAGACCTTCCGTCATGGCACACAACAGCCTGGCCACAGTACCTAAGGGTAAATTCAGGCGTACCATTGTCATGTGCTATACCCACCGTCATGCATAAAGCGGATACCAGGCCTAAGTCTATCATAGACCTTCCGACATGGTGCACAACAGCCAGCCCACAATATCTTGGGTAAGCGACAAAGGTTCTATACATATGGTGAATCACAAAGAAAAACCCCGATGTGCATCCTTTTGGGGTAGCTAACCCACTCACCGTTGGACTAACACCCTTCATTGGGTGTGTTCCGACATACCAGGCTTGCAAGACTTTCTTTTCTTTCCATCATTCATTAATGCATGCATTCATACATCATGTTCTTCTTTTCATTATCTTCCACTTTACATTACATAATAATACTTTCATTTCATTCATTAACATTCCACGTAAAGCCAAGGGAAAATAATCATACATAATAATAAGGAACATCAACATACACAGTGAACATCATCATGCAGGGCATCATCATACATACATAACATACATTATGCATAATCATACAACATCATACATCATCATCATCAATGCCTAACATAACCTATATGGCCTCAAAAGTCATGTTACTTGAACCCCCGGGAACCTTCCACGTCAAAACTTACATCTGCACTTTCCCTCGAAAGTCAGTAAATAAACTATGTTCCCTCAGGTACATTAGCCCTACTTGGGCGTATGGGCACCCTTCAGTCGCATGGCCTCCGAGGCTACTGAACACAATGCGGATGAGAACTAGGAGAATGGTCCCTATGCGAATGGTCCCAATGCGGATGAACACAATGTGGATGAGTCATATGCGAATGGAACTAATGCGGATGAACACTTTGGGCGAATGCACCTAATGCGGGTGAACACCTAGGCGTATGGACCTCAGTCGCATGAATCCCCATGCGAATGACCCTCAGTCGTACGACTCGCAAGCGTAAGGACTCCAGTCGCACGCCTCATATGCGAATGAACCTCAGTCGCACGCCTCATATGCGAATGAACCTCAGTCGCACTTCATTCGGCCGTATGGCCTCCAGTCGCATTCCATTCGGTTGCCTAGCTTTAGCTGATGCAAAATACAGTTCATCCTGAACCCAATCTACACTTTTCGGCCTCCAAACCCTCTCAAACCTGTTCTAAGCCAAAATCAACCATCCTGAACCTTAGAAACCCATTCCACAACACCATTCAAGCACACACATGGCCAAAAACAAACTCCACTCGCATCACACACAAACACAACAGGTTTTCACTATGTGTTCCAACCACAAATCAATTGAAAACGTGTAAAAAGGGGTCCTAGAACTCACACAAACAATCCCGTCGGGTAGAGCTTTGATCCAACCCATTACACCTCAACTTTCACGCTCGAATCCACGAAAATCGAAGCTTGAGACCACTTTTCTTCCTGTCTTCACTTAATACCTGAAAATTTGTGAGTGTGGGGGAGGGTGTGGGCTGCCCTCCCCTCTTAATCTCTCACTCTTTCAAGTTTTTTCCCATCTAGCAAGTTTTGTCCCTCAACATTGGATTTTATTTCTTTTCTTTGTCTTGTACTTCTTTCTTTGGCTTCAAGGAAAATAACAAGGTGTTACAAGTCCACCCCCCTTAAAAAGGTTTCATCCCTGAAACTTGTTATACTTCAAACAGACGTGGGTAATGCTTTCTCATCTCTTCTTCAGTCTCCCACATAGACTCGGATCCCTTCCTATGCTTCCACTGTACATGCACAAGAGGAACAACTTTATTCCTCAGCCTCTTCTCTTTTTGATCAATGATCGCCACTAGTTGCTCCATATAATTGAGCCGTTCATCTACCTCGATATCCTCCGGTGGTACAATCATATCCACATCCGCTAAGCACTCTCTCAGATGAGATACATGGAATGTTAGGTGAATTCCACTTAACTCATCTAGTAACTCCAGCCTATAGGCCACCACTCCTACTCGACCAATGATTTGGAAAGGCCCTATGTATCTCGGACTCAAGCTTTCTGAACCGAATAATACCCTTCCAGGAGAGACTTTCAACATGACCCTGTCTCCCACCAAGAATTCAATCAGTCTATGTCGTTTATCAGCATACGACTTGTGTCTATCTTTGGCTGCCTTCATGAAGTGTTTGATCCTTTCAAGCTTCTCAATCGTAGCCTCGATTACCTTGATGCTTCCTGATTCTTTCTGACCAATGTCACCCCAACACACGAGTGTCCTGCATCTCCTACCATTTAGCATCTCATAAGATGGCATACCAATGTTGTCATGATAACTGTTGTTATATGAGAACTCAGCCAACGGTAAGTGGTCATCCCAACTTCCTCTGAATTGACAACACATGCACAAAGCATATCCTACAGCATGTGAATGATCCTTTCTGACTAATCGGTCTGAGGATGATAAGTCGTGCTAATATGTAACCTCATCCCCATCGCGTCGTGGAATTTCTTCTAAAATTTAGATGTAAACAGGTGTCACGATTAGACACGATAGACACCGGCACACCATGACGAGTTACAATTTCCTTGATGAATAGATCCGCCAACCTCTCGGATGAATATGTCTCGCGAATCGGTAGGAAGTGAGCACTCTTCGTCAAACGGTCAACTATCACCCATATGGCATCATACCCTTTCGGGGTACGCGGTGGCTTTGTAATGAAATCCATGGTGATGTGCTCCCACTTCTATTCCAGTATATCCAAAGGTTGGATCTTCCCATACGGCTTTTAGTGCTCGGCCTTCACCTGTAGACAAGTAAGGCATTTACTTACTTACTCCACCAAATCGCGTTTCATACCCGGCCACCAATAATCTTTCATCATGTCTTGATACATCTTTATGGCACCGGGATGAATGGAGTATCGAGTCTTGTGAGCTTCATCCATAATCTTCATGCGTAGATCCCCAAAACATGGAATCCACATTCGTCCAAATCGGGTTCTAACACCAAGCGTGTTTTCACCCAATTCCACAACCAGACCTCTCATTCTTTTAGAGTTAAGATGATCTTCTTTCAACCCTTCATCTTGTAACTCCTTGACTTGCTTTATCACATCCGAGGTCATGATCAACTGCTATGCTTTCACCCGAATCAGCTCGGGCCTCTCTTTTCGGCTAAAGGCATCCGCCACCACATTTGCTTTGCCCGGATGGTAGTGGATCTTGCAATCATAATCATTTATAAGCTCCAACTATCTCGTCTGCCTCGTTCAAATCTTTTTGCTCAAAGAAGTACTTCAAGCTCTTGTAGTGAGTGAATACGGTGCACTTCGTCCCGTAAAGATAGTGCCTCCAAATCTTTAGCGCAAAGACCACGGCTGCTAGCTCGAAGTCATGAGTAGGATAATTGACCTCATGAACCTTCAACTGTCAGGATGCATAAGCTATAACCTTTCCTCTCCACATTAAAAAATACCCCAACCCCGAGTAGGAACCATTAGAATAAACCACCAGATCTTCACTCCCATCAGGTAATGACAAATAGGAGCTTCAGTCGATCTCGCCTTTAATTCTCCAAACGCCTTCTCTTGAGCTTGACCCCATACAAACTTCACATCTTTCCCGATCAACTTAGTTAACGGAGAAGCGATCTTAGAAAAGTCTTGGATGAATCTTCCGTAGTAGCCCGCCAAACCAAAAAAACTATGGAGCTCGGATAGCGTCTTTGGAGACTTCCATTGCATCACCGCCTCCACCTTTGCCGGGTCCACCATAATCCCGTCAAGATTCACTACATGACCCAAAAATTGAACCTCGCGCAACCAGAACACACACTTGGAGAACTTTACATACAACGTCTCCTTTCTCAACGTCTCCAAAACCTCCCGAATGTGACCAGCATGCTCAATCTCGCTCTTCGAATAAATCAGGATATCATCAATAAACACAATCACTGATTTATCCAACATCGGCCGACACACTCGATTCATCAGATCCATGAAAGTAGCTGGCGCATTGGTCAAACCAAAAGACATGACAAGAAACTCGTAATGACCATAACGCGTGCGAAAACCTGTTTTAGGAATATCCTGCTCCTTCACTTTCAACTAATGATAACCAGATCGAAAGTCTATCCTTGAAAACCAATTGACACCTTGAAACTGATCAAACAAGTTATAAATTCTTGGTAAGGGGTAGCAGTTCTTTATCGTCAACTTATTCAGCTCACGGTAGTCGATACACATCCTCATATTACCATCTTTCTTCTTGACGAAGAAGACCGGAGCACCCCAAAGAGTGATACTCGGTCTAATAAACCCCTTATCAAGCAGCTCTTGCAACTGCTACATCAACTCTTTCATCTCAGTAGGAGCCAAACGATACGGTGCTTTGGCAACAGTTTGGGCACCCGGTATCAGATCAATCTGAAACTCGATCTATCAGTCAGGCGGCACTCCGGGTAAGTCTTCGGGAAACACATCTAGAAAGTCACACACAACCAGTACATCCGACAGTTGTGGTGTTGGTGTTTCTATATTCTTTACATAGGCCAAGTAGGCACTACATCCATGCCTCAGGCACTTTCCCGCCACCGCCATTGAGATTACTTTTGGGATCGTCGTGACCCGATCTCCATAAACTGTCACCTTACTCTTGTGAGGCGCTATCAGTCAAATCATCTTCTTACGAAAAACAATGTTCACCTCATATTCCGCTAACCAATCCATCCCTAGAACTATATCGGAACCACCTAAGGTCATCACAAACGGTCTAACAGGAATTTATGACCATCTAGTTCCACATCATAGTCTTCTATCATCTCAGAAATCTTGGTAGACTTACCTATGGCAGTTTCTACATCAACGGGCGCATCAACACTCCTACTACTAACAGGCAGTTTAGCACAGAAAGCAGCAGAAATAAAACTGTTACTGGCACTAGAATCAATATCACGAAGGCTAAAGTTTGTTTTACTAGAATAGTACCTAACACGGCATCAGGGTCCGTTCTAGCTTCCTCCTGTGTCATTGTAAACGCCTTGGCAATCGCCCTCAGTCCTTCTCCTCCAGCCTTCTTCACCTTGGAACCCTCAGCCCTCGGCATCTTACAATCTCTACTCATGTGGCCCTCCGCACCACAATTAAAACATCTACCCGCACGACAATCCTTTGCTATATGTCCCATCCTCCCACACTTGAAGCACAAGTTCGATCCGAACCTACATTCTACAGTACTCTCCTTCCCACATCTGTCACACTTCTTCGACCTAACACCAGATGTGACCACACGGCGATCATCTACCCGTGCCTTCTTGTTACTCGTCGGGGAACCACCTTGACCAAACCTTTTCCCATTCCAATTCCAGTCACTGCTCCCTTTCTTGTTACCTTTAGCCACCAGCACAATAGCCCTTTCATCATACAACCTCCCAGCAAATCCATTGCCGACCTAAACATGCTCGGTCGAGCAATGATCATGTGCCTGCGAATATCCGCTGGCAAACCCTGAATGTGTCTTTTAATCTTTCGATACATGGGTGCGACTTGGTCTAGCACCAGCCGTGCCATCTCATTAAACTTCGTAGTGTATTGCTGATGAGTCATTGTTCGCACCTCCAGCTGCAGGAACTCTCTTTCCGTCTTATACATTTCCCTGTGGGGACAGAACTCCTTAATCACCAACTTCTTTAGTTCCCACCATGTCATCCTCCCAATTTCCCGACTACCCTCGGCTTGGACTATATTGTCCCACCAACACAGAGCCGAGTCCTTAAATGAGAGGGCAGCAAATTTCACCTTCTGATCTTCTCGGAACTCGCTGATATTCAGAAAAACTTTCATTTCTCACACCCACCGGTGAGCAGCAGCAATGGTGCCATTACCATCAAAAGTAGGGGTTGCATCATTGGAACGCTCCGTATTTATAGCCTCGTGCCGCCTCCGACACAGGCTCTTCTTCTTCTTCGTCATCAGACAAAACCTTCTCCCTCTCAGGCTGTCTTCTTTCCCCTGTAGGTCTACTTCTTTCCTTCCTTTATCCTTCTCGTACAACTTAATCACTTCAATCACTACAGACAGTAAGATTGTCTGCATGACATGATGCACCTCTTCAACCACAGCCTCTTTCACTGAGGCCCTTAAGTTTGCACTCTCGTCACCACCCTCCGGATGAGGGGTCTCTAGTTCTTCATGAACAACCTTTTCAACTCTGGGTCTTCCTCTCATAACCCGTGGTTTAGCACCATGACCTCGACCATGTGACGATCTACCATGAGCCATCCACACACATAATAAAAGATTCAAACACCAACACGGTTATTCAAGGGAACAACTTAGATTATGTCAACTATATTAAGTCCCTAATTGTAGTAGCCAGTTGTGATTAGCCATTTACTTTACTCTTCATACCCCAAGCATTACCTATCTTGAATACATCAGTATTTAAATCTAGAAACAACACATAACCACATAACATTCGCATGTAATACCGGTTAACATTACAAAAATACCTGATGGCACCCAGCAACTCATACTGGCATCCCTTCCTTTTCTGTCTCATTTTCCATTTATGTTTAGGTTTATTTTAAAATTTTACCCGTTTCACTTAAACTTTGGCTCTGATACCAACTTGTAACTCCCAGGACGCTTACAGCTAGTAAATCATTTCATATAAAACATATAACTTTACATTTAACATTCATAAACATTGCAGCTAACATTAAAATAACTTTTGATTTCCTTATAAATGCTTTTGCAAGTTAAAACAATCGTTCATTTCAAAATATTGTTCATTCGCATTACAATGAAAAAGCATGAAACAAAAGAATGCCATCCAAAATAGCTGAGTAGCCACCCCGTGCCTTCCTCAGCAACATTACCTGCCAACTAGAAACACATAAAAAAGGGTTGCTCGGTGAGTTCTAGTTTTATAATAAAACATACTTTTCTTTCATTAAAACTGTCTTTACTTTTATATGCATCATACATCATACACACACATATATAATATCATCATAATCTTCAAATTCGTTTATTCATTCGTTCGTCATTACCATTCACTTTCATTACTTTCATTCACGTTCATTCATACATTCATACTTTCATTCATACGTTCATTCGTTACTTCATTTCATTCCATCCATACCATGAACTTTACCCCACCGTCATGCATAAAGCAGGTATTGGGCCTATGTCCTATCGTAGACCTTCCGTCATGGCACACAGCAGCCTGGCCACAGTACCTAAGGGTAAATTCAGGCGTACCATTGTCATGTGCTATACACACCGTCATGCATAAAGCGGATATAGTCCCTAAGTCTATGATAGACATTCCATCATGGCGCACAACAGCCTGGCCATAGTATCTAGGGTAAGCGACAAAGGTTCTATACATATGGTCAATCACATAGAAAGACCCCAATGTGCATCCTTCTGGGGTAGCTAACCCATACACCGTTTGACTAACACCCTTCATTGGGCGTGTTCTGACATACAAGGCTTGCAAGACTTTCTTTTCTTTCATCATTCATTAATGCATGCATTCATGCAACATGTTCCTCTTTTCATTATCTTCCACTTCACGTTACATAACTACTTTCATTTCATTTATTAACATTCCACGTAAAGCCAGAGAAATAATCATACATATGAATAAGGAACATCAACATACACAGTCACATCATCATACAGGGCATCATCATACATACATAACCTACATCATGAATAGTCATACAACATCATACATCATCATCATTCATGCCCAACATAACCTCTATGGCCTCAAAAGTCATCTTACATGAACCCCCGGGAACCTTCCACATCAAACTTACATCTTCACTTTCCCTCAAATGTCAGTAAATAAACTATGTTCCCTCAGGTACACATGCCTTACTTGGGCAATGGGCACCCTTCAGTCGCATGGCCTCCCAGCGACTGAACACCATGCGGATGAACACCAGGCGAATGGGCCCTATGCGAATGGACACAATGTGGATGGACAGAATGTGGATGAATCCTATGCGAATGGAACTAATGCGGATGAACACTTGTGTGAATGGGCCTAATGCGGATGAACACCTGTTGGAATGGACCTAATGCCGATGGACCTAGGCGTATGGACCTCAGTTGCATGACCCCATGCGAATTGTAGGATTCTGTGTGCCCAAGACACTTAGAATATTGATGTGGTTAGTACGTCATGATCCAAGTCGGGTTATACCCAATAGCAAGCTTAGCAAACACCAAATAATATTTAATTGATGATGTGATCATGCAATAAAATATTAACACCAATTTAGAAAATGGGTTTTCTAAACAAGTTGCATATGACATGGAACAATTTATTAGGATATTTTGTTCAATTATATTATTTGTAATGTTATTTATATTAGTTAGATGACATTACAAATTAAAATGGCTACATATGTTATACAATTAATTGGTTAGTTGTATACATTTACTAAGAGGTACCAAGTTATAAGACCATGTAACATGTAATGTGTCTAATTTTAAAAGGGGGGGAAACCCATTTTCAAAGCCTTTTGGCCGCCCCCTTATTGTTTCCTATTGGACCACTTTGTTGAATTGATACACACAATTAAGGGTCTTATAATTTTGCTCTTGGACCAGCATTTGAAAGATATACATGCAAAAGCTCTCTCTCTCTTTCTCCCCTCTCTAGTTTCGGAAATCAGGCAGAAAGAAGGAGCTCTAGCAGCTTGATTTTGGTGTTCAATCCTAGCATACAAGGTGTTTTGTAATAGTGCTTGGGGTATACGAAGCTTGAGGATCTCTACATTGAGTTCTTGGTCGATTCAAGCATCCAAAACACTCCTCTAAGTCGATTTTTCTGCTGGAGAAAGGTAGCCATTCACAGCCTCATATGGCTGTGATTTTATGTACATTAATGTTTGTTCATAGCTTGTCCATTCATATATTTAAGATCCCTATTGATTTGGGTTTTGTTTTCCATCTTAAAACCACACTTAGAACACGAAAATTTCAGATTATAAACTTGTTATAATCCTTTACATCCGCTGCGTTTTCTGAAAAGATTAAAAGGTTATACTATGTTTTAGTGTTCTTTCAAACCCTTCAATGGCATCAAGAGCCGGTTATATGGATGGCTTGCTTGATTCATCTTTTGAAATTGGTTTAAAAGATGATATTAGATATGTTATAGGCTGTTTTTGGGCTGTACATTATATTTTGTGAAATCCCCAACTTTCAAGGTTACATTACACATGCTTGTGATTAAACCTTGAAAGATATGTATGTTGAAATGTTGGTTGTTTGGACAATGATTAAAACCCAAAATTTCAGTTTATGTTGGCTGAAATTTGGGGTTTTAAATGGGGTTTTCATTATTTGAATAGATGATATGATCATTGGTTGTTAAAGTGCATAACCTAGCTTGTGGCCTTGTGTTGTTTGGATGTTTCAAGTGGTTGTTTTATTCCTTCAATTTGGTTGTAATATTTGTGTTTATTCATTTGGGTTGTAATTATTCATTCATTTGTTATGTAATAATAGATTAGGTTCATTTCCTTTACTAGAAAAATGTATTAGGATACAATTTTGTAAAAGGAAGATGTACAAGATCAAGACCCAAAGATGGACACAAAGACACAAGAAACATGGAGCATTTGGATGTGGTTTCTAGTGGGAGGTTCATGGAACCTTTATGATATGTTTGACCCTTAGAAAGACCATAGACAACACTTGTGATGGCAAACAAGTGTTGTCAACATAAGGGCTATGGTTATGCACATATGATTGTTAATGTTTATGCTTGGTTGATTGTTTGTTGTCTTGATTGTTTGGTTGATATTTGGATATTCTAAGCAAACTAACTAACAATCTTAACAAGCTGAAAATGTTGGTTCTTTAATGTTAATAAAAGTTATTAAAATGGTTTAATGATTTTAAAGATTAAAATTGGTTTTAATCAAAGGACCATAGGGTATCTTGTATTTGAAAGCATACAAATACAAGTACATAGAGTTTTCTAAACTAGAATTAAGAAATCTCTAAAATTTTTTAAACGAGATCAACACCGTCCTTTTACACAACACTTGAGTCACTTGGGAACTCTTAGTGGGATAAAGATCACCCAACCATTTTGAGGGAACTTGTGATTTGAGGTGAGAATGCCTTACTTATGGGATAAAGGTCACCTAACCATTTGTTTTGGCAAACTCACACGTGGGTGTAAGTAGGATGTCTTGATTTGCAAACCATGTTAAATGGATCACCTACAATGTGGTTTCCAAATGGTGTTGATGGGATTTTCATGCCGACTTTACATATGATGTTCAAGAGTCGATCCCATACCTCTAGAAGTTGCAAATGGTTGCAATCGTCAAACGTTGACCACCTTATTAATTTAAAACGTGGGATAAAGGTCACCTAACCACAATTTAAATGTAATATTGGGTTCTAGATTTTAATATGAAAAGTCTCGTAAGACATTTGTTATTAAAATTACAATATCGAAAATACTAAATAAAACTTTGTTAAATTTTGTAGATGGCCTCTAATAATGATAATTCCGATAACTCATCCGCGTCCAACCAATCCCTACGAGCGATCCTCCAAAAGGAACGTCTAAACCATAACAACTTCATCGATTGGTATCGAAACTTGAGAATTGTTCTCAAGCAAGAGAGACGATCGTATGTTTTAGACGACCCTGTCCCCGATCAACCTAACGAGGATGATGAGGAGGCCTTTAACGATTGGCTGAAATACACTGAGGACTCCGTCCAAGTGTCTTGTCTCATGCTAGCGAGCATGACTCCGGATCTCCAAAAGGAGTATGAACATCACGGAGCTTACGACATGATAACCCAGCTGAAGGAAACGTTCCAACAGCAAGCAAGGGTTGAGCGGTTCGAAACGGTTCGAGCGCTCCATGCATGTCGTATGGACGACAATCAATCTGTTTCATCTTATGTACTTAAGATGAAAAGTCACATTGACCGCCTCGAGAGCTTAATTGTCCCGTCTCGAAGGAATTGGCCACGGATTTGATCCTCAATGGCCTTACCAAAAGGTTCGAGACATTCGTGTTGAACTACAACATGAATGCTTGGGATAAAAGCATTGGTGAGCTTCACTCAATGCTCAAAACGGCCGAGGCGGCCATGGGTAAAAGGGTTTTACCCGTTCTCACCATTAATGAAGGTGGGAACAACAAAAGGCCTCGTCCCGCACCCAAGGCAAAGGTTGCCAAGGGTAAGGGACCCGCTTGGGGAAAAGGGAAAGGGGTGGCAAGGGTGCCACCCAAACCACAAGAGAAGAAGCAAAAGGTTGCTACAAATGACCCATGCTTCAAGTGTGGGGAGATTGGACATTGGGCAAGGAATTGTCCTGTCCATCTCCAAGAGTTGAAAGCCAAGAGGGATGCGGGCAGACCTCAGGTACAATATACATGATTCATATTGATCTTAATGTTACATCTTCTAACACATGGGTATTGGATACCGGATGTGGAACTCACATTTGCAATTTGTTGCAGGGGTTCACAAGAAGTAGGGACTTCAAACAAGGGGATGTTAGCCTCTTCATGGGAAATGGAACTAAAGTCTTAGTTGAAGCTCGTGGAGACTACATCCTGAGACTTCCAAGTGGTTTGGAAGTTATTTTGAAGAATGTTTTGTATGCTCCTAGTTTGACTAGGAACATTATTTCTGTATCCCAATTAAGACATTATGATTATGTATTATCTTTATTGAAAATGATATTCATGTTTCTTTAAATGGTATGTTCTATTTTAAAGCTATTCCAATTAATGGTATTTATGAATTGGTTCATGAAAATACTTTAAATAGTTCATTGTACCAAACTAACACCAAGAAACTCAAGTTGGACTTAAGTGATACCTATCTTTGGCATTGTCGTCTTGGTCATATAAACAAGAAACGTTTACAAACACTTCAAAAGAATGGTCTTTTAAAAACAAATGAATGTGATTCATTTGATGTTTGTGAGTCTTGTTTACAAGGTAAGATGACTAAGGCACCCTTTAATGGAACTACCGAAAGGGCAAAAGATTTATTAGGAATCATACTTCGGATGTATGTGGTCCTTTTAAGCCAATGACTAGGAATGGTGAAAGATACTTCATTACCTTTACCGACGATTATAGTCGCTATGGGTATGTGTACTTGTTAAGGCACAAAGACGAAGCTTTTGAAATGTTCAAATCTTCAGAAATGAAGTAGAAAATCAACTCAACAAGTCAATTAAAAATCTTCGTACCGATAGAGGAGGTGAATACCTAAGTGATACCTTTCAAAATCATCTTAGGAGTTGCGGGATTGTCTCACAACTCACTCCACCTGGAACACCACAACATAATGGTGTGTCTGAGAGGAGGAATCGAACCTTATTGGATATGGTCCGATCTATGATGGCTAGAAGCACATTACCTCTATCATTTTGGGGTTTCGCTCTGCTCTCCGCGGCCCGTATTCTAAATATGGCCCCAACCAAAAAGGTAGAAAGGACACCTTTTGAGATATGGCATGGAAGAGTTCCATCCCTATCGTACTTAAGGGTTTGGGGATGTGAGGCTTATGTTAAGACTCCCACCTAAACAAATTGGATGTCCGATCCACCAAGTGTATCTTTATTGGATATCCTAGAGATTCTATGGGATATTATTTCTATGATCCAATGGAACAAAAGGTGTTTGTTGCCAGAAAGGGTGAGTTCTTAGAAGCAAAGTTCCTTATGGAAGGAGCTAGCAGTAGAACAGTGGATCTTGAGGAAGATCAAGAACCACAGCCCGATGCACGTTTGGTTGAAACTAGCACTCAACATAAGGATGTTGAGGATGATCAAGTGGTTGATCAATACACACAACACGTTCGCAGAAGTGGTAGAACTAGTAATCCACCTGAAAGATATGGATTTTTCATGGATGGATGCTATGTGATAGATTCTGATGAACCAACCACATACCATGATGCAATGTCCAACACGGATTGTGACAAATGGCTTGAAGCCATGAACGTTGAGATGCAATCCATGTATGACAATCAAGTATGGGACTTGGTTGTACACCTCTTAACTCCAAGATAGTTGGAAGTAAGTGGGTTTTCAAGAAGAAAACCGATATGCATGGAAACTTGGATACTTATAAAGCTAGACTTGTAGCAAAAGGTTTCACTCAAACTCAAGGGGTTGATTATGATGAAACCTTCTCACCTGTTGCGATGCTAAAGTCTATAAGGATATTGTTTGCCATAGCTGCTCATTATGATTATGAGATTTGGCAAATGGATGTCAAAACCGCTTTCCTAAATGGATATCTTGAGGAAGATGTCTATATGGTTCAGCCTGAAGGTTTTGTCGATCCAATACATCCTAATAAAGTATGCAAGTTAAAGAAATCAATCTATGGATTAAAACAAGCATCGAGAAGCTGGAATCACCGTTTTGATGAGGAAGTAAAGAAATTTGGTTTCATCAAAAACGCTGATGAGGCTTGTGTGTATAAGAAGGCTAGTGGGAGCACAATAACTTTCCTAGTATTGTATGTTGATGACATACTGCTATTTGGAAATGACATTCCAACCTTGGAAGGTGTAAAAACCTGGCTTGGAAGTTGTTTTTCCATTAAGGATCTTGGTGAAGCCGCCTATATTCTGGGAATAAAGATCTATAGGGATAGATCAAGGCGGTTGATTGGTTTGAATCAAAGTGCATATATTGATAAAATCTTGAAAAGGTTCAAGATGGAAAACTAAGAAAGGTACCGTACCTATTCAAAGAGGAACGATGTGAGTACGACTCAATGTCCAAGCTCAAAGGATGAGCAAGACAAAATGAAGGCAATCCCATACGCATCTGCTATAGGATCCATCATGTATGCAATGATATGCACTCGACCGGACGTGTCATGCGCCTTAAGCATGACAAGCCGTTACCAGCAGAATCCTGGAAACAGTCATTGGATGGCTGTTAAGAACATACTTAAGTACCTAAGGAGGACAAAAGATATGTTCCTGATCTATGGATCTGGTGACGAGGAACTCGTTGTAAAAGGTTACACGGATGCAAGTTTCCAAACCGATCGTGACGATTCACGATCACAATCGGGATACATTTTCATTCTGAATGGAGGAGCTGTCTCTTGGAAGAGCTCCAAGCAGGATGTGGTGGCTCTATCAACTACAGAATCAGAATATGTCGCCGCCTCATTGGCAGCTCAAGAAGCTGCATGGTTAAAGAAATTCATTGCCGATCTAGGGGTTGTCCCCTCCATTCAGGACCCCCTAGAGATCTTTTGTGATAACGAGGGTGCGATTGCACAAATCAAGGAACCCCGTGCTCATCAAAAGACTAGGCATATTGAGCGGAGATTCAACTACATACGAGATGAAGTTGAAAAAGGAAAGATATGTATTCGCAAAGTTCACACGGATCAAAACGTTGCGGATCCTCTCACGAAGCTCCTTGAAAAGGCAAAGCATGAATGTCATACTTGTGCCATGGGACTTCGATATACTAGTGATTGGATTTGATCTATAAATTTTGTATTTGGATATGTGGAACTTTCTATTATTTGAATAAAATTATTTGGTTATAATTTCAAATAATATTCCAATTTAGCATGTTTAATCCATGAGTAAAATGTTTACTCTAAATATCCGTAGTCGTTCACACTTGTGGGAACAAGTTTGAAGGTAAGACTATTATGAACTTGGATTGGTTGATATTCATAAGGATGAATATAGAGCAATGGGTTGCTACCAAGGTTCATAGATATTTGTGGGATACAAATATTGGACTAACCCGCATCTCAAATTTTACTACATGGAATCTTATTGATTGATCATAAGTAATTTTGAGTAAAGGCGAATATCATTTGGTATCCTCCGACCTGAGATATAATTGGGTTTTGATATTCACCAAGTATTACACCTTGAGCCTATTCTTCACTGTCCTGAAATAGTGGACAGTACATAAGGATATGTTCAGGTATAACACGAGGTGTTTGTGAGAAACGTATGTAGTCAAGATGGAATTTGTTCCTCTTATTCGTTGAGAGTTAGATGTCTAAGGCCTGATTAAGTTAAATCAACAAGGAATGATCATTCTGTGTCCTTGGATTTAACATGACATCTGTAACAAAAGGATAAATGATTAATTCACCTAAATCTTTTCAAGTAGGGCACTTGAAAGGGATGATGTTATTGAATGGCTATAAGTCATGCGTATTAAGGGTAGTAAACCGTTGTTAGGCGGTATTTACTGCTTGCATCAATCTTCTATGAATCTTGGGCAAGTGGGAGATTGTAGGATTCTGTGTGCCCAAGACACTTAGAATATTGATGTGGTTAGTACGTCATGATCCAAGTCGGGTTATACCCAATAGCAAGCTTAGCAAACACCAAATAATATTTAATTGATGATGTGATCATGCAATAAAATTAACACCAATTTAGAAAATGGGTTTTCTAAACAAGTTGCATATGACATGGAACAATTTATTAGGATATTTGTTCAATTATATATTTGTAATGTTATTTATATTAGTTAGATGACATTACAAATTAAAATGGCTACATACGTTATACAATTAATTGGTTAGTTGTATACATTTACTAAGAGTACCAAGTTATAAGACCATGTAACATGGTAATGTGTCTAATTTTAAAAGGGGGGGAAACCCATTTTCAAAGCCTTTTGGCCGCCCCTTATTGTGTTCCTATTGGACCACTTTGTTGAATTGATACACACAATTAAGGGGTCTTATAATTTGCTCTTGGACCAGCCATTTGAAAGATATACATGCAAAAGCTCTCTCTCTCTTTCTCCCCTCTCTAGTTTCGGAAATCAGGCAGAAAGAAGGAGCTCTAGCAGCTTGATTTTGGTGTTCAATCCTAGCATACAAGGTGTTTTGTAATAGTGCTTGGGGTATACGAAGCTTGAGGATCTCTACATTGAGTTCTTGGTCGATTCAAGCATCCAAAACACTCCTCTAAGTCGATTTTTCTGCTGGAGAAAGGTAGCCATTCACAGCCTCATATGGCTGTGATTTTATGTACATTAATGTTTGTTCATAGCTTGTCCATTCATATATTTAAGATCCCTATTGATTTGGGTTTTGTTTTCCATCTTAAAACCACACTTAGAACACGAAAATTTCAGATTATAAACTTGTTATAATCCTTTACATCCGCTGCGTTTTCTGAAAAGATTAAAAGGTTATACTATGTTTTAGTGTTCTTTCAAACCCTTCACGAATGGCCCTCAGTCGCACGACTCACAAGCGTACGGACTCCAGTCACATGACTCGCATGCAAATGAACCACAGTCACATGCCATTCGGTCGCGTAGCCCTAGCTGATGCAGAATGCAATTCATACCTAACCCAATCTGCACTTTCAGCATCCAAACCCTCTCCAACCTCTTCTAAGCCCAAATCAACCATCCTAAACCTTAGAAACACATACCACAACACCATTCAAACACACACAAGCCTGAAAACAAACTCCACTCGCATCACACACAAACACATACATACGGGTTCAACACACACTTCAAAAACGGGTTTTCACTATGTGTTCCAACCCTAAATTAGTTGAAAACGTGTAAAAAAGGGGTCCCAAAACTCACACAAACAATCCTGTTGAGTAGAGCTTCAGTCCAACTCGTTACACCTCCACTTTCACGCTCGAATCCATGAAAACCGATGCTTAAGAACACTTTTCTTCCTCTATTCTCTATATACACGAAAATTTGTGAGTGTGGGGGAGGGTGTGCGCTACCCTCCCCTCTTAATCTCCCACTCTTTCGAGTTTTTTCCCGTCTGGCAAGTTTGGTCCCTCGACTTTGGACTTTATTTCTTTTCTTTCTGTTTTCCTTCTTTCTTTGGCTTTAAGGAAAATAACTGGGTGTTACACCTAGCATAGAGATCAATTCATAAAAATGAGTTTTATCAAATGTTTTTGTGAAAAGATCTACCTTTTTATTTTTAGTGTCAATGGGAATAATATTGATAAAAACCTTTTCCTGTGTATCACGAATTGCATGAATCCATGTTTCGATGTGTGGAGAAAATTGATTCCATAGTAAATCATCTAGTGTTGTATCCAAAGAACATGTGAACAACAACTCGAGGTAGCAATGTATTCTGCTTCCCCTGTAGAGAGGGAAACAATAGTTTGTTTCTTGCTCTGCCATGAGACCAGACAATTGCCTAGGTATTGACAACCTCCAGTTACCGGTTTTCTATTAAAATACAACCATTATAATCACTGTCAGAATAAGCATGTAAATCAAAATTCCCACAATAGGGATACCAAAGACCTAAACGAGAGGAGCCTTTGAGATAATGAAAAATTCTCTTGACAACTTTTTCATGAGACTCTTTTGGGGCCGACTGATATCCAGCACAATATCTGACAGCAAAAGTAATGTCAGGACGACTTGCAGCAAGATACATAAGGGAACTGATCATAGATGTGTAGAGATGAGGATCAATAGGTTTCCCGTTCTCATCAGGAGTGAGGCACGTTTGAGCGGTAACAGGAGTCATTTCAGGAGACACATCATCCATCTTGAACTTCTTCAACATTTCTTTAATATACTCCTAATGAATGGGAATGCCTTCTGGTTTTTGTTTCACTTGTAATCCAAGGAAAAAGGTCATTTCTCCGATCATACTCATTTCAAACCGATTACGTATCACCTCTTCGAACTCCCGACATAATTGTGAATTGGTGGAGCCAAAAATAATATCGTCGACATAAACTTGGACAATCAACATTTCACCATTCACTTCTCTCTTGAATATAGTCATATCAATGGTGCCACGAGAGAAACATTGCTTAAGAGGTACTGTGTTAGGGTCTTATACTAGATCCTCAGTGCCCGATGAAGACCATAAAGAGATTTGTCAAGCTTAAAAACTTATCAGGAAAATCAGGATCCTCAAAACCTGGTGGTTGGCACACATATATCTCCTCATCAATGTCTTCATAAAGGAAAGCGCACTTGACATCCATCTGATAGACCGTGAAGTGTTTATGAGCAGAACAAGCGATAAAAATCCTTATTGCTTCAAGACGGGAGAGAGGAGCAAAAACTTCAGTATAGTCGATCCCTTCTTCTTGAGCAAATCCATGTACACCAATCTTGACTAGTTACGCACCACAACACCATGATCATCTGGTTGTTCTTAAAAACCCATTTCGTACCAATTGGGCATTTGTTTGGAGGTAAGTCAACCAAAGTCCATACTTTGAGTTTTTCAAATTGTTGAAGCTCCAATTGATTGATTCTACCTAGCAGGGATCCTGGAGAGCTACATGCAAGTTTTTTGGGAAATTTGAGAGATAAAGCAAGAGAAGAGACAGATGTTAATCAAACTAGATTGATTCCAAGTCTAAACTCCATTATAGATCCAATAATGTTATCATGAGGATGATCTTTCAATGTTTTGAAATCTGTGGATAAAGGCAAGATGTTTGGAGATGTTTTGCTGGCAAATTCTGTATGAGTGGATAAGGGTGAGAGAGACTGATCAAGTGTCGGTGACGGAGGAAGAAATGTTGGTAATGAAGGAAGAGAGGTAGAAACAGGTGGTGGTGAAAGATCAAATGATGGAGAAGATCCAACATCAATTGATGTGGAATCATTTGCTGAAGAGGTGGAATGAACAGGAGATGAGGTGGAGGAAATAATATTTGTCTGAACATTTGAGATGGACACATCATCATCAAAAACTGGAAGATTAAAAGAGTTAAACACGGTATCGGAGTCAAAGAACCATGCTGGTTCAAATCGAACATCAGAAGAATTAGACTCCTGCCAATCAACATAGAATGACTCTTGAACAATACAAGTTCACTTGTTATATACTCGATAAGGCTTTTGAGAAGAAGAATAACCGACAAAGTAACATTCATCAAACACGGCACCGAACTTTGCCTATTAGGATTGAGTATTCAGGAGTGTGCATGAACAACCAAATGGTCGAAAGAAGTCAATTAAAGGTTTCAGTTTATGAAAAAGTTCATAAGGTGTCTTCATTTTGTCCTTCACTATCAGCAACCGTTTTAGAACGTATAAAGCACAGTTGACTGGTTCAGGCCAAAAGATAATGGGTAACGATGACTCTATCGACATTGTACGGGTGGCTTCAATAAGAGTGCGATTCTTTCGTTCAACTACACCTTTCTGTTGAGGCATCCTTGCAGCAATAAATTGCCTCACAATTCCCTTTTCAGCACAGAACCAATCAAGAATCTAATTTTTGAATTCAGTACCGTTGTCACTTCGCATAGCCAGAACTTTTATCTTGCTTATCGTCTCAATTGAAAGTATTAACTTCTACAATTCTTCAGCCACCTCTCCTCTATGAGCAAGAAATCTCACCCATGAATATCTTGAGAAATCATATGTAACAACAAGACAAAATGATTTTTTAGCAATTTATTTAACGCTGATTGGGCCAAAAAAATGTATGTAACAATTTGAGAGGACAAGATATGCTATTTTCAAGTTTGGGCTTATATGGTTTCTTATGTTGTTTGCCCTTGGCACAAGCCATACATTTCTCGTTCACAGAAAAATCTTTTAAAGGGAGTCCTCTAACAAGATTTTTTTTACTAATTTGTTTATTATTTTAAAATTAACTGACCCAATCGGCGATGCCATAACAAAGACTCAAAGGTTGACGCTTTTGAAAGAAGACAAGTTGCAATAGACTTTGACTCGCTTGAGTTCATATCAAGAAGATATGTATCATGCATTCTCGGAGCTCGCATAAGAATCAAATTTTTCTAGAATAATAATCTCTGATTTTAAGAATAGACACTCATCATTTAAACAAAAACTGGAATGTCTTATCATAGATTTGAGAGAGACTCGAGAGATTAAACGCAAGTTCAGGGACATAGTTGACTTTCTCTAAAGTTAAAGAACCATTGGATACTTCTCTTGACTAATCATCTTTCCAGCCTTTTTGTCACCAGCAAAAGCAACATATCCTCCGTTTATTATCCGATAATTGGTAAAACCGATATGCATGGAAACTTGGATACTTATAAAGCTAGACTTGTAGCAAAAGGTTTCACTCAAACTCAATGGGTTGATTATGATGAGACCTTCTCACTAGTTGCAATGCTAAAGTCTATTAGGATATTATTTGCCATAGCTGCTCATTATGATTATGAGATTTGGCAAATGGATGTCAAAACAGTTTTTCTAAATGGATATCTTGAGGAAGATGTCTATATGGTTCAGCCTGAAGGTTTTGTCAACTCAAAACATTCTAATAAAGTATTTTAGTTAAAGAAATCAATCTATGAATTGAAACAAGCATCAAAGAGTTGGAATCACTGTTTTGATGAAGAAATAATCAAATTTGGATTCCTCAAAAACGCTAATGAAGCATGTGTATATAAGAAAGCTAGTGGGAACATCACCATTTTCCTAGTATTGTATGACAATGACATCCTACTATTTGGGAATGACATTCCAACCATGGAGGGTGTAAAAGCCTGGCTTGGAAGCTGTTTCTCTAATTCCGCAACCAGACCTCTCATTCTATGAGAGTTAAGATGATCTTCTTTCAACGCTTCATCTTGTAACTCCTTGACTTGCTTCATCACATCCGAGGTCATGATCAACTAATATGCTTTCACCCGAATCACTTCGGGCCTCTCTTTTCGGCTAAGGGCGTCCGCCACCATGTTGGCTTTGCCTGGATGGTAATGGATCTCGTAATCATAATCTTTTATGAGCTCCAACCATCATGTCTGTCTCATGTTCAGGTCCTTCTGCTCGAAGAAGTACTTCAAGCTCTTGTGGTTAGTGAATATGCTACACTTCGTTCAGTAAAGATAGCGCCTCCAAATATTTAACGCAAAGACCACGGCTGCTAGCTCCAAGTCATGAGTAGGATAATTGCCCTCATGAACCTTCAACTGTCAGGATGCATAGGCTATAACCTTCCCTCTCTGCTTTAATACACACCCTAACCCCGAGTAGGAAGCATCAAAATAAACACCAGATCTTCACTTCCATTGGGTAATGATAGAACAGGAGCTTGACTCAATCTCGCCTTCATTTCTTTGAACGCCTTCTCTTGAGCTTGACCCCATAGAAACTTCACATCTTTTCGAGTCAACTTAGTTAGTGGAGAAGCAATCTTGGAAAAGTCTTGGATGAATCTTCTATAGTAGCCCGCCAAACCCAAGAAACTACGAATCTCGGATGGCGTCTTGGGAGACTTCCATTGGACCACCGCCTCCACCTTTGTTGGGTCCACCATAATTCCGTCAGGATTCACTACATGAGCCAAGAATCGAACCCCTGGTAACCAGAACACGCACTTGGAGAACTTGGCGTACAACTTCTCCTTTCTCAAAATCTATAAAACCTCTCGAATGTGACCGGCATGCTCAATCTCACTCTTCGAATAAATCAGGATATCATCAATAAACACAATCACTGATTAATCCAACATCGCCCGACACACTAGATTCATCAGGTCCATAAAAGCAGCTGGCGCATTGGTCTAACCAAATGACATGACAAGAAACTCGTAATGACCATAACGTGTGCGAAAAGCTGTTTTAAGGATATCGTGCTCCTTCACTTTCAACTGATGGTAACCAGATCGAAGGTCTATCCTTGAAAACCAACTGGCACCTTGAAGTTGATCAAACAAGTCATCAATTCTTGGTAAGGGGTAGCAGTTCTTTATCGTCAACTTATTCAGTTCACGGTAGTCAATATACATCCTCATACTACCATCTTTCTTCTTCACGAATAAGACCGGAGCACCCCAAGGAGAGATACTCGGTCTAATAAACCCCTTATCAAGGAGCTCTTGCAACTACTCCATCGGCTCTTTCATCTCAGTCAGAGCCAAACGATACGGTGCCTTGGCAACAAGTTGGGCACCCGGTATCAGATTAATCAGAAATTTGATCTCTCGGTGTGGTGGCACTCCGGGTATGTCTTCAGGAAACACATCTGGAAAGTCACACACTACCGGTACATCAGACAGTTGTGGTGTTGGCATATCCACATCCTTCACGTAGGCCAAGTAGGCACTACATCTACGCCTCATGCACTTTCCCGCCACCACCATTGAGATTACTTTCGGGATCTTCGTGACCCGATCCCCAATAACTGTCACCTTACTCCCACCAGGCGCTGTCAGTCGAATCATCTTCTTGCTCACACACAATGTTTGCCTCGTAATCCAATAACCATCCATCCCAAGAACCACATGGAAACTACCTAAGGTCATCACGAACGGTCTAACAGGAAATTTATGACCTTCTAGTTTCACATCACAGTCTTCTATCATCTCAGAAATCCTGGTTGACTTACCTGTGGCAGTTTCTACATCAAATGGTGCATCAACACTTCTACTACTAACAAGAAGTTTAGCATAGAAAGTAGCAGAAATAAACATTTACTGGCACCAGAATCAAATAACACAGAGGCTAAAGTTTGGTTTACTAGAAACGTACCTGACACAACATCAAGGTCCGTTCTAGCTTCCTACTGCGTCATCGTAAACGCCCTGGCACTCGCCCTCGGTCCTTCTCCTCCAGCCTTCTTCACCCCGGAATCCTCATGCCTCAACTTCTTACAGTCCCTACTCATGTGACCCTCTGCACCACAGTTAAAACATCTAATTACATGACAGTCCTTCGCTATGTGACCAGGCTTCCTACATTTGTAGCATAGGTTTGTTGGATCAAGAAGAAGGCTAATACAACCAAAACTATGTCACTTAAGTTATTTTGGTGCTGCATACAAAAGGCTTCCGAAGCTTAGCATGGAACTTCCGAAGGTTGTAGAGTTCTTCCGAAGACAAAATGAAAGATCAACTTCCGAAGACAGAGCTCTACTTCCGAAGACAAGTGCATACTTCCGAAGTTCAAGACATAGAAGAATAAAGTAAAGACCACTTCCGAAGTATGATGAGAAGAAGAAGTCTCCAAGCCTTGGAAGAAGTAGCCTCTTCCGAATTATAAATGGCTTCGGAAGTACTCACTCTTCCAAAGCCATTTAACCTTCGGAAGACACTGCTATGAACCAGTGGACACAAGTATGGTCTCTGACACTCCGCTGCAGACTTCTGATACAACATGGTTTCTTCCTAAAGAGCCATGTCGTTGACCATACTTTATTCAACTATTCACCTTTTCATGATAGTACATGTTACCAACTTTAGTTGGTAACAAAAGGTGAGTCAGGGACATGTCCTGACTACCAAATCTCATATAAGACTTTATCTGATATAACTTAATCTTTAGTCTTGTAGTATAGACTTTTGTTATAGGATCCCAACTAGTATCAAAGTATATCCGGCTGTAGATAGTATTATATATAGGTTCTCCTTGTAATTCATTAGTACACAGATATCATCTACTTGTAAGAGTCTTGTATTTTGAGTTGAGAATCAATATATAAAAGTATCTTGAAAATTATCTTTTTGTGTTCTTTATTACTTTCTATATTGTGATCAACTCTTACTGATTCTTCATATATCCGAGTGTGTTCTAGGTGAGTTTGAGAGAAAACATTGTGTTTAAGTGACAAACACCGATCCTGCAATTGGTATCAGAGCTCCTCAGGCTCTTGATTACGTGATCTCACCATCCAAATCAACGTGTTTTTACTCCTCCCTACCACTCACTCACTCAAATGGCCCTTAACAAATCCGAGGTACAGATGGGAACAATGACAAAAGCTCCCATCATTACTGCAGGATCGTTTAAGGGCTTGAACACAATTACAACACAACAACACAATGAGAAGATTAACTAAACTTATAATCAAACAGTGAACTAGGTAACCAAAGGTGATACAAAGAACACAAGTAAAGCAAGAGACAGAACAAGAGAGTATAGTTTTCAAGGGAGCAGTATATTGCTTTCTCAAGTTCTTTTACAAGTGTTACAAAGCATATTGAAAATACAAGAAACTTGAAATACTTATACTACAACCTACAGCCGGCTATACTATGAAAGCCAGCTGGATACAATTGACTAGACACTAACAAAATCAATTGTAGAATCAAAAGGCATATCTGCCTTTTGACCTTGTGACTATGACATGCCATAGCTCACATCCTTATACATTACAAAAAGGATAAAGTACATAAAGTGGAAAGTTTCAGACTCAAGACCTCAATGTACAGTTACCAAAAGCATGGACCTTTTCACCAACTCTTGTAAGTTGGTGACTTATCAGAGACGCAGCGGAAAAGGTGCTTTATGGAACGGTACATCAGATAAAGCATGTGTACTAAAAGTCTTCGGAAGAAATCTGTCTTCATAGGGTGAAGCTTCGGTAGACTTTGTCTCTTGAAGCTTCGGAAGACTTCATGTTTGGCTTCGGAAGATATTGGTCTTGACTTCGGAAGATTTTACACTTAGAATGTTTTTCTAATGTATTGTGTAAAACTTCCGAAGCATTCTTCACTTCAGTACTTAGTGCATGTTGCTGAGACACTTTGGATGTTTTGGGTTGCATCAGACTTAAGGAATCCTTACAAACTCCCCCTAGGCTGATGCTACCAAAACACTTAGAAGATCTTCAGATGTTGGTAGTCTTCAGTACAATCAGACCATTCCTTTCTTCATTTGGTGGTCAGGATCATCAAGACTCTCATAGTATCTTCTCATTTCAAAGAGATCATGCAGAGGTAAGTTGATTATGTCTTGCTAGGAGTAGACATTCTCAACACCTTGATCTCTGACAACATGCCATCTTTCTGGATTGGTAGAATAAGTCAAGGACAAGATAGGTGTCTCAGTTGCTAGAGGAGCCACTTGCATAGGAGTTGATTTGGTTGCCTCATCATGCACTTCCTCAGGTTGATCTGATTCAGCCTGGGGTGTAAAGGTAGATGACTTGGCTTCTTCTTTTTAGTCTTTGGTTTAGAAGCCATTTTCTTCTTCCTCTTTAATGTCTTTAACTGAGAAGACTGGTCTGCAGCACCATATTGATCATCAGTGTCTTTCTCAGTTGGGTGTCCTCCTCACAGGTTCAGAAGGAGAGGGAGTTTGACCCTGTCTTGGATCAGAAGATGAAGTTTGCTGAGGCTCAGCTGGAGGTTCTGGTTCAGGTGTCTCTGGTTGTTCAAACTTGACCTCCACTTCAGGTGGAACTTGACTTGGAAGAGAGTGCAAGTCAATCAATTCACCACTTTTAATCTTCTGCTTGATCACCTTATATGCTCATCCATTGTAGATAGAGACATGGGACCAAGTCTCCTTCCGGAGAATCCATATGACTTCAAGAAGCTCATCATTCTTTGTCTGTCAGCAGACTTCTTGCATTCTTTTGAGTGATGGCTCTGATGGGTTTGCAAGAGCATGAAACGTAGTTTAACCATTTAAACTATTCATAAAACGCAGCGGATATATATATAACTTTTAAACACCTTTAAAACTGAAAAACATGTTCTTAGATGTCCATATAAGTGTAAGAAGCAAACCCATTAACCAAAGGATCATTTATGTGAATAATCAAGCTAAGAACATGAAGAAACATACATAAAATCACAGCTACATAGAGCTGTGAATACATCTACCTTTCTGCAGAAAAATCGACCAAAGAAAGGGGTAGAGAATGCTTGTGAATCCGGCCAAGAGTCCAAAGAAGGCCTCCTCAAGCTTGTATACCCCAAGCTTGTATTCAAACACCCTTCTTGTTAGGGAGAACACCACAAATCAGCTCTCAAAGACCTCCCTTTTCTGCCTAATTTCCGAAAATTTGAGAGAGAAAGAGAGAGAGAGATGAATGCAATAATAATCTGAAAATGGTTGTGTATGTGACTAGTTAAGCCTTTGTGTTTTCAAGAACACAATGGTCCAATGGCAAGGCAAGAGGGGGGCGGCCAACATCATTTAAAATGAGAGTTCCCTCTCAATTTTATAACACAATCAAATGTTAACTAGCCACTTAACTAGATATATTATGTATACAACTAACCCATTTAATTGTATAATATATATATACTACCATTATTAATTTGTAATGTTATTCAACTAATTAAATAGCATTACAAATAATATTATTGAACAAAATATCCAAATAAATTGTCCATCTCATTTGCAACTTGTTTAGAAAACCCATTTTCTAAATTGGTGTTAATATTCAATTATATCATGTAATTGAATATTAATAGGTGTTTGTTAAGCTTGTTGTTGGGTATAACCCGACTTGGATCATAACGTACTAACCACATCAATATTCTAAGTGTCTTGGGCACACACAGAATCTTACAATCTCCCACTTGCCCAAGATTCATAGAAGATTGATGCAAGCAGTAAATACCGCCTAACAACGGTTTACTACCCTTAATACGTATGACTTATAGCCATTCAATAACATCATCCCCTTTTCAAGTACCTTACTTGAAATGATTTAGGTGAATCAATCATCTACCCTTTTGTTACAGATGTCATGTTAAATCCAAGAACATAGAACGATCATCTCTTGTTGATTTAACTTATCAGGCCTTAGACATCTAACTCTCAACGAATAAGAGGAACAAATTCCATCTTGACTACATATGTTTCTCACAAACACCTCGTGTCATATCTGAACACACTCTTGTGTACTGTCCACTATTTCAGGATAGTGAAGAATTAGCTCAAGGTATGACACTTAGTGAATATCAAAACCCAATATGTATCTCAGGTCGGAGGATACAAAATGATATTCGCCTTTACTCAAATATACTTATGATCAATCAATAAGATTCCATGTAGTAAAATTTGAGATGCGGGTTAGTCCAATATTTGTGTCCCACAAATATCTATGAACCTTGGTAGCAACTCATTGCTCTATATTCATCCTTATGAATATCAACCAATCCAAGTTCATAATAATCTTACCTTCAAACTTGTTCCCACAAGTATGATGACTACGGACATTTAGAGTAAATATTTTACTCATGGATTAAACATGCTAAGTAGGAATATTATTTGAAACATTATAACCAAATAACTTTATTCAAATAATAGAAAATTCCACATATCCAAATACAAAATTTACAGATCAAATCCAATCACTAGAATATCGAAGTCCCATGGCACAAGTATGACCTTCATGCTTTGCCTTTTCAAGGAGCTTCGTGAGAGGATCCGCAACGTTTTGATCCGTGTGAACTTTGCGAATACATATCTTTCCCTTTTCAACTTCATCTCGTATGTAGTTGAATCTCCGCTCAATGTGCCTAGTCTTTTGATGAGCACGGGGTTCCTTGATTTGAGCAATCGCACCCTCGTTATCACAAAAGATCTCTAGGGGGTCCTGAATGGAAGGGACAACCCCTAGATCGGCAATGAATTTCTTCAACCATGCAGCTTCTTGGGCTGCCAATGAGGCGGCGACGTATTCTGATTCTGTAGTTGACAGAGCCACCACATCCTGTTTGGAGCTCTTCCAAGAGACAGCTCCTCCATTCAGAATGAAAATGTATCCCGATTGAGACCGTGAATCATCACGATCGGTTTGGAAACTCGCATCCGTGTAACCTTTTACAACGAGTTCCTCGTCACCAGATCCATAGATTAGGAACATATCTCTTGTCCTCCTTAGGTACTTAAGTATGTTCTTAACAGCCATCCAATGACTGTTTCCAGGATTTTGTTGGTAACGGCTTGTCATACTTAAGGCGTATGACACGTCCGGTCGAGTGCATATCATTGCATACATGATGGATCCAATAGCAGATGCGTATGGGATTGCCTTCATTTTATCTTGCTCATCCTTTGAGCTTGGACATTGAGTCGTACTCAACATCGTTCCTCTTTGAATAGGTACGGTACCTTTCTTAGAGTTTTCCATCTTGAACCTTTTCAAGATTTTATCAATATATGCACTTTGATTCAAACCAATCAACCGCCTTGATCTATCCCTATAGATCTTTATTCCCAGAATATAGGCGGCTTCACCAAGATCCTTAATGGAAAAACAACTTCCAAGCCAGGTTTTTACACCTTCCATGGTTGGAATGTCATTTCCAAATAGTAGTATGTCATCAACATACAATACTAGGAAAGTTATTGTGCTCCCACTAGCCTTCTTATACACACAAGCCTCATCAGCGTTTTTGATGAAACCAAATTTCTTTACTTCCTCATCAAAACGGTGATTCCAGCTTCTCGATGCTTGTTTTAATCCATAGATTGATTTCTTTAACTTGCATACTTTATTAGGATGTATTGGATCGACAAAACCTTCAGGCTGAACCATATAGACATCTTCCTCAAGATATCCATTTAGGAAAGCGGTTTTGACATCCATTTGCCAAATCTCATAATCATAATGAGCAGCTATGGCAAACAATATCCTTATAGACTTTAGCATCGCAACAGGTGAGAAGGTTTCATCATAATCAACCCCTTGAGTTTGAGTGAAACCTTTTGCTACAAGTCTAGCTTTATAAGTATCCAAGTTTCCATGCATATCGGTTTTCTTCTTGAAAACCCACTTACTTCCAACTATCTTGGAGTTAAGAGGTGGTACAACCAAGTCCCATACTTGATTGTCATACATGGATTGCATCTCAACGTTCATGGCTTCAAGCCATTTGTCACAATCCGTGTTGGACATTGCATCATGGTATGTGGTTGGTTCATCAGAATCTATCACATAGCATCCATCCATGAAAAATCCATATCTTTCAGGTGGATTACTAGTTCTACCACTTCTGCGAACGTGTTGTGTGTATTGATCAACCACTTGATCATCCTCAACATCCTTATGTTGAGTGCTAGTTTCAACCAAACGTGCATCGGGCTGTGGTTCTTGATCTTCCTCAAGATCCACTGTTCTACTGCTAGCTCCTTCCATAAGGAATTTTGCTTCTAAGAACTCACCCTTTCTGGCAACAAACACCTTTTGTTCCATTGGATCATAGAAATAATATCCCATAGAATCTCTAGGATATCCAATAAAGATACACTTGGTGGATCGGACATCCAATTTGTTTAGGGTGGGAGTCTTAACATAAGCCTCACATCCCCAAACCCTTAAGTACGATAGGGATGGAACTCTTCCATGCCATATCTCAAAAGGTGTCCTTTCTACCTTTTTGGTTGGGGCCATATTTAGAATACGGGCCGCGGAGAGCAGAGCGAAACCCCAAAATGATAGAGGTAATGTGCTTCTAGCCATCATAGATCGGACCATATCCAATAAGGTTCGATTCCTCCTCTCAGACACACCATTATGTTGTGGTGTTCCAGGTGGAGTGAGTTGTGAGACAATCCCACAAGTCCTAAGATGATCTTGAAAGGCATCACTTAGGTATTCACCTCCTCTATCGGTACGAAGAATTTTAATGGACTTGTTGAGTTGATTTTCCACTTCATTTTTGAAGATTTTGAACATTTCAAAAGCTTCGTCTTTGTGTCTTAACAAGTACACATACCCATAGCGACTATAATCGTCGGTAAAGGTAATGAAGTATCTTTCACCATTCCTAGTCATTGGCTTAAAAGGACCACATACATCCGAATGTATGATTCCTAATAAATCTTTTGCCCTTTCGGTAGTTCCATTAAAGGGTGCCTTAGTCATCTTACCTTGTAAACAAGACTCACAAACATCAAATGAATCACATTCATTTGTTTTTAAAAGACCATTCTTTTGAAGTGTTTGTAAACGTTTCTTGTTTATATGACCAAGACGACAATGCCAAAGATAGGTATCACTTAAGTCCAACTTGAGTTTCTTGGTGTTAGTTTGGTACAATGAACTATTTAAAGTATTTTCATGAACCAATTCATAAATACCATTAATTGGAATAGCTTTAAAATAGAACATACCATTTAAAGAAACATGAATATCATTTTCAATAAAAGATAATACATAATCATAATGTCTTAATTGGGATACAGAAATAATGTTCCTAGTCAAACTAGGAGCATACAAAACATTCTTCAAAATAACTTCCAAACCACTTGGAAGTCTTAGGATGTAGTCTCCACGAGCTTCAACTAAGACTTTAGTTCCATTTCCCATGAAGAGGCTAACATCCCCTTGTTTGAAGTCCCTACTTCTTGTGAACCCCTGCAACAAATTGCAAATGTGAGTTCCACATCCGGTATCCAATACCCATGTGTTAGAAGATGTAACATTAAGATCAATATGAATCATGTATATTGTACCTGAGGTCTGCCCGGCATCCCTCTTGGCTTTCAACTCTTGGAGATGGACAGGACAATTCCTTGCCCAATGTCCAATCTCCCCACACTTGAAGCATGGGTCATTTGTAGCAACCTTTTGCTTCTTCTCTTGTGGTTTGGGTGGCACCCTTGCCACCCCCTTCCCTTTTCCCCAAGCGGGTCCCTTACCCTTGGCAACCTTTGCCTTGGGTGCGGGACGAGGCCTTTTGTTGTTCCCACCTTCATTAATGGTGAGAACGGGTAAAACCCTTTTACCCATGGCCGCCTCGGCCGTTTTGAGCATTGAGTGAAGCTCACCAATGCTTTTATCCCAAGCATTCATGTTGTAGTTCAACACGAATGTCTCGAACCTCTTGGTAAGGCCATTGAGGATTAAATCCGTGGCCAATTCCTTCGAGACGGGACAATTAAGCCTCTCGAGGCGATCAATATGACTTTTCATCTTAAGTACATAAGATGAAACAGATTGGTTGTCGTCCATACGACATGCATGGAGTGCTCGAACCGTTTCGAAACGCTCAACCCTCGCTTGCTGTTGGAACGTTTCCTTCAGCTGGGTTATCATGTCATAAGCCCCGTGGTGTTCATACTCCTTTTGGAGATCCGGAGTCATGCTTGCTAGCATGAGACAAGACACTTGGACGGAGTCCTCAGTGTACTTTAGCCAATCATTGAAGGCCTCCTCATCATCCTCGCTAGGTTGATCGGGGATAGGGTCGTCTAAAACGTACGATCGTCTCTCTTGCTTGAGAACAATTCTCAAGTTTCGATACCAATCGATGAAGTTGTTATGATTTAGACGTTCCTTTTGGAGGATCGCTCGTAAAGATTGGTTGGACGCGGATGAGTTATCGGAATTATCATTATAAGAGGCCATCTACAAAATTTAACAAAGTTTTATTTAGTATTTTTGATATTGTCAATTTTAATAATTAATGCCTATTAAGGTCAATATATATTAAAATCTAGAACCCAACATTACATTTAAATTGTGGTTAGGTGACCTTTATCCCACGATTTAAATTAATAAGGTGGTCAACGATTGACGGTTGCAACCATTTGCAACTTCTAGAGGTATGGGATCGACTCTTGAACATCATATGTAAAGTCGGCATGTAAATCCCATCAACACCATTTGGAAACCACATTGTAGGTGATCCATTTAACATGGTTTGCAAATCAAGACATCCTACTTACACCCACGTGTGAGCTTGCCAAAACAAATGGTTAGGTGACCTTTATCCCATAAGTAATGCATTCTCACCTCAAATCACAAGTTCCCTCAAAATGGTTAGGTGACCTTTATCCCACTAAGAGTTCCCAAGTGACTCAAGTGTTGTGTAAAAGGACGGTGTTGATCTCGTTTTGGAATATTTAGAGGTTACATAATAGTAGTTTAGAAAACTCTATGTACTTGTATTTGCATGCTTTCAAATACAAGGTACCCTATGGTCCTTTGATTAAAACCAATTTTAATCATTAAAATCATTAAACCATTTTAATAACTTTTATTTGCCTTTAAGAACCATCAATTTTCAGATTGTTATGTTTATTAATTAGTTTGTTATGCATGTCAAAACATCAACCAAACAATCAAACAATAAACAATCAACCAAGCATAAAACATAAACAACCATATGCATAACCATAGCTACTATTGTGACCACACTTGTTTGCCATCACAAGTGTGGTCATAGGTCTTTCCTAAGGGTTGAATGTAACACAAAATTTAAGGTCTTTATAGACCCCACTTGAACTTGCATCCATATGCTCCAAGTCTTTCTCTTTGTGTCTTCCTCTTGTGCTTCCTTCTAGTGCATCTCCAATACAAAATTTATATCCTAATACAAATTTTCTAATAAAGGAATTGCACTTAATCTATCTATTACATTTCAAATGAATGAATAAATAAATTACATCTCAAAGAAAAACACAAAAGAATAATATTACAACCCAATGTAAAACAACCAAAATCAACCATCCATTCCAAACCAAAGCAACATAGGGTCATGGCTAGGTTATGCACATAATCACAACCAACATATCATTAAAATAAAATGATGAATCCCCACAAAACCCATGAATTTTCAGCCAACATAAACTGAAAATTTTGGGTTTAGATGTTGTCCAAACAACACAACAAAACAACATATGTATATATCTTTCAAGATTTAACTATAAGCATGTATAATATGACCTTGAAAGATGGGATTCAACAAAACAGAAAAAGAACAGCCCCAAACCGGTTTAAATCCATCCTTTAAAACCAATTTTAAAGAACAAAACTAGCAAGACATCCACATAACCGGCTCATGATGCCATTGATGGGTTTGCAAGAGCATGAAACGTAGTTTAACCATTTAAACTATTCATAAAACGCAGCGGATATATATATAACTTTTAAACACCTTTAAAACTGAAAAACATGTTCTTAGATGTCCATATAAGTGTAAGAAGCAAACCCATTAACCAAAGGATCATTTATGTGAATAATCAAGCTAAGAACATGAAGAAACATACATAAAATCACAGCTACATAGAGCTGTGAATACATCTACCTTTCTGCAGAAAAATCGACCAAAGAAAGGGGTAGAGAATGCTTGTGAATCCGGCCAAGAGTCCAAAGAAGGCCTCCTCAAGCTTGTATACCCCAGCTTGTATTCAAACACCCTTCTTGTTAGGGAGAACACCACAAATCAACTCTCAAAGACCTCCTTTTCTGCCTAATTTCCGAAAATTTGAGAGAGAAAGAGAGAGAGAGATGAATGCAATAATAATCTGAAAAATGGTTGTGTATGTGACTAGTTAAGCCTTTGTGTTTTCAAGAACACAATGGTCCAATGGCAAGGCAAGAGGGGGGCGGCCAACATCATTTAAAATGAGAGTTCCCTCTCAATTTTATAACACAATCAAATGTTAACTAGCCACTTAACTAGATATATTATGTATACAACTAACCCATTTAATTGTATAATATATATATACTACCATTATTAATTTGTAATGTTATTCAACTAATTTAAATAGCATTACAAATAATATTATTGAACAAAATATCCAAATAAATTGTCCATCTCATTTGCAACTTGTTTAGAAAACCCATTTTCTAAATGGTGTTAATATTCAATTATATCATGTAATTGAATATTAATAGGTGTTTGTTAAGCTTGTTGTTGGGTATAAACCGACTTGGATCATAACGTACTAACCACATCAATATTCTAAGTGTCTTGGGCACACACAGAATCTTACAATCTCCCACTTGCCCAAGATTCATAGAAGATTGATGCAAGCAGTAAATACCGCCTAACAACGGTTTACTACCCTTAATACGTATGACTTATAGCCATTCAATAACATCATCCCCTTTTCAAGTACCTTACTTGAAATGATTTAGGTGAATCAATCATCTATCCTTTTGTTACAGATGTCATGTTAAATCCAAGAACATAGAACGATCATCTCTTGTTGATTTAACTTATCAGGCCTTAGACATCTAACTCTCAACGAATAAGAGGAACAAATTCCATCTTGACTACATATGTTTCTCACAAACACCTCGTGTCATATCTGAACACACTCTTGTGTACTGTCCACTATTTCAGGATAGTGAAGAATTAGCTCAAGGTATGACACTTAGTGAATATCAAAACCCAATATGTATCTCAGGTCGGAGGATACAAAATGATATTCGCCTTTACTCAAATATACTTATGATCAATCAATAAGATTCCATGTAGTAAAATTTGAGATGCGGGTTAGTCCAATATTTGTGTCCCACAAATATCTATGAACCTTGGTAGCAACTCATTGCTCTATATTCATCCTTATGAATATCAACCAATCCAAGTTCATAATAATCTTACCTTCAAACTTGTTCCCACAAGTATGAATGACTACGGACATTTAGAGTAAATATTTTACTCATGGATTAAACATGCTAATTGGAATATTATTTGAAACATTATAACCAAATAACTTTATTCAAATAATAGAAAATTCCACATATCCAAATACAAAATTTACAGATCAAATCCAATCACTAGAATATCGAAGTCCCATGGCACAAGTATGACCTTCATGCTTTGCCTTTTCAAGGAGCTTCGTGAGAGGATCCGCAACGTTTTGATCCGTGTGAACTTTGCGAATACATATCTTTCCCTTTTCAACTTCATCTCGTATGTAGTTGAATCTCCGCTCAATGTGCCTAGTCTTTTGATGAGCACGGGGTTCCTTGATTTGAGCAATCGCACCCTCGTTATCACAAAAGATCTCTAGGGGGTCCTGAATGGAAGGGACAACCCCTAGATCGGCAATGAATTTCTTCAACCATGCAGCTTCTTGGGCTGCCAATGAGGCGGCGACGTATTCTGATTCTGTAGTTGACAGAGCCACCACATCCTGTTTGGAGCTCTTCCAAGAGACAGCTCCTCCATTCAGAATGAAAATGTATCCCGATTGAGACCGTGAATCATCACGATCGGTTTGGAAACTCGCATCCGTGTAACCTTTTACAACGAGTTCCTCGTCACCAGATCCATAGATTAGGAACATATCTCTTGTCCTCCTTAGGTACTTAAGTATGTTCTTAACAGCCATCCAATGACTGTTTCCAGGATTTTGTTGGTAACGGCTTGTCATACTTAAGGCGTATGACACGTCCGGTCGAGTGCATATCATTGCATACATGATGGATCCAATAGCAGATGCGTATGGGATTGCCTTCATTTTATCTTGCTCATCCTTTGAGCTTGGACATTGAGTCGTACTCAACATCGTTCCTCTTTGAATAGGTACGGTACCTTTCTTAGAGTTTTCCATCTTGAACCTTTTCAAGATTTTATCAATATATGCACTTTGATTCAAACCAATCAACCGCCTTGATCTATCCCTATAGATCTTTATTCCCAGAATATAGGCGGCTTCACCAAGATCCTTAATGGAAAAACAACTTCCAAGCCAGGTTTTTACACCTTCCATGGTTGGAATGTCATTTCCAAATAGTAGTATGTCATCAACATACAATACTAGGAAAGTTATTGTGCTCCCACTAGCCTTCTTATACACACAAGCCTCATCAGCGTTTTTGATGAAACCAAATTTCTTTACTTCCTCATCAAAACGGTGATTCCAGCTTCTCGATGCTTGTTTTAATCCATAGATTGATTTCTTTAACTTGCATACTTTATTAGGATGTATTGGATCGACAAAACCTTCAGGCTGAACCATATAGACATCTTCCTCAAGATATCCATTTAGGAAAGCGGTTTTGACATCCATTTGCCAAATCTCATAATCATAATGAGCAGCTATGGCAAACAATATCCTTATAGACTTTAGCATCGCAACAGGTGAGAAGGTTTCATCATAATCAACCCCTTGAGTTTGAGTGAAACCTTTTGCTACAAGTCTAGCTTTATAAGTATCCAAGTTTCCATGCATATCGGTTTTCTTCTTGAAAACCCACTTACTTCCAACTATCTTGGAGTTAAGAGGTGGTACAACCAAGTCCCATACTTGATTGTCATACATGGATTGCATCTCAACGTTCATGGCTTCAAGCCATTTGTCACAATCCGTGTTGGACATTGCATCATGGTATGTGGTTGGTTCATCAGAATCTATCACATAGCATCCATCCATGAAAAATCCATATCTTTCAGGTGGATTACTAGTTCTACCACTTCTGCGAACGTGTTGTGTGTATTGATCAACCACTTGATCATCCTCAACATCCTTATGTTGAGTGCTAGTTTCAACCAAACGTGCATCGGGCTGTGGTTCTTGATCTTCCTCAAGATCCACTGTTCTACTGCTAGCTCCTTCCATAAGGAATTTTGCTTCTAAGAACTCACCCTTTCTGGCAACAAACACCTTTTGTTCCATTGGATCATAGAAATAATATCCCATAGAATCTCTAGGATATCCAATAAAGATACACTTGGTGGATCGGACATCCAATTTGTTTAGGGTGGGAGTCTTAACATAAGCCTCACATCCCCAAACCCTTAAGTACGATAGGGATGGAACTCTTCCATGCCATATCTCAAAAGGTGTCCTTTCTACCTTTTTGGTTGGGGCCATATTTAGAATACGGGCCGCGGAGAGCAGAGCGAAACCCCAAAATGATAGAGGTAATGTGCTTCTAGCCATCATAGATCGGACCATATCCAATAAGGTTCGATTCCTCCTCTCAGACACACCATTATGTTGTGGTGTTCCAGGTGGAGTGAGTTGTGAGACAATCCCACAAGTCCTAAGATGATCTTGAAAGGCATCACTTAGGTATTCACCTCCTCTATCGGTACGAAGAATTTTAATGGACTTGTTGAGTTGATTTTCTACTTCATTTTTGAAGATTTTGAACATTTCAAAAGCTTCGTCTTTGTGTCTTAACAAGTACACATACCCATAGCGACTATAATCGTCGGTAAAGGTAATGAAGTATCTTTCACCATTCCTAGTCATTGGCTTAAAAGGACCACATACATCCGAATGTATGATTCCTAATAAATCTTTTGCCCTTTCGGTAGTTCCATTAAAGGGTGCCTTAGTCATCTTACCTTGTAAACAAGACTCACAAACATCAAATGAATCACATTCATTTGTTTTTAAAAGACCATTCTTTTGAAGTGTTTGTAAACGTTTCTTGTTTATATGACCAAGACGACAATGCCAAAGATAGGTATCACTTAAGTCCAACTTGAGTTTCTTGGTGTTAGTTGGTACAATGAACTATTTAAAGTATTTTCATGAACCAATTCATAAATACCATTAATTGGAATAGCTTTAAAATAGAACATACCATTTAAAGAAACATGAATATCATTTTCAATAAAAGATAATACATAATCATAATGTCTTAATTGGGATACAGAAATAATGTTCCTAGTCAAACTAGGAGCATACAAAACATTCTTCAAAATAACTTCCAAACCACTTGGAAGTCTTAGGATGTAGTCTCCACGAGCTTCAACTAAGACTTTAGTTCCATTTCCCATGAAGAGGCTAACATCCCCTTGTTTGAAGTCCCTACTTCTTGTGAACCCCTGCAACAAATTGCAAATGTGAGTTCCACATCCGGTATCCAATACCCATGTGTTAGAAGATGTAACATTAAGATCAATATGAATCATGTATATTGTACCTGAGGTCTGCCCGGCATCCCTCTTGGCTTTCAACTCTTGGAGATGGACAGGACAATTCCTTGCCCAATGTCCAATCTCCCCACACTTGAAGCATGGGTCATTTGTAGCAACCTTTTGCTTCTTCTCTTGTGGTTTGGGTGGCACCCTTGCCACCCCCTTCCCTTTTCCCCAAGCGGGTCCCTTACCCTTGGCAACCTTTGCCTTGGGTGCGGGACGAGGCCTTTTGTTGTTCCCACCTTCATTAATGGTGAGAACGGGTAAAACCCTTTTACCCATGGCCGCCTCGGCCGTTTTGAGCATTGAGTGAAGCTCACCAATGCTTTTATCCCAAGCATTCATGTTGTAGTTCAACACGAATGTCTCGAACCTCTTGGTAAGGCCATTGAGGATTAAATCCGTGGCCAATTCCTTCGAGACGGGACAATTAAGCCTCTCGAGGCGATCAATATGACTTTTCATCTTAAGTACATAAGATGAAACAGATTGGTTGTCGTCCATACGACATGCATGGAGTGCTCGAACCGTTTCGAAACGCTCAACCCTCGCTTGCTGTTGGAACGTTTCCTTCAGCTGGGTTATCATGTCATAAGCCCCGTGGTGTTCATACTCCTTTTGGAGATCCGGAGTCATGCTTGCTAGCATGAGACAAGACACTTGGACGGAGTCCTCAGTGTACTTTAGCCAATCATTGAAGGCCTCCTCATCATCCTCGCTAGGTTGATCGGGGATAGGGTCGTCTAAAACGTACGATCGTCTCTCTTGCTTGAGAACAATTCTCAAGTTTCGATACCAATCGATGAAGTTGTTATGATTTAGACGTTCCTTTTGGAGGATCGCTCGTAAAGATTGGTTGGACGCGGATGAGTTATCGGAATTATCATTATAAGAGGCCATCTACAAAATTTAACAAAGTTTTATTTAGTATTTTTGATATTGTCAATTTTAATAATTAATGCCTATTAAGGTCAATATATATTAAAATCTAGAACCCAACATTACATTTAAATTGTGGTTAGGTGACCTTTATCCCACGATTTAAATTAATAAGGTGGTCAACGATTGACGGTTGCAACCATTTGCAACTTCTAGAGGTATGGGATCGACTCTTGAACATCATATGTAAAGTCGGCATGTAAATCCCATCAACACCATTTGGAAACCACATTGTAGGTGATCCATTTAACATGGTTTGCAAATCAAGACATCCTACTTACACCCACGTGTGAGCTTGCCAAAACAAATGGTTAGGTGACCTTTATCCCATAAGTAATGCATTCTCACCTCAAATCACAAGTTCCCTCAAAATGGTTAGGTGACCTTTATCCCACTAAGAGTTCCAAGTGACTCAAGTGTTGTGTAAAAGGACGGTGTTGATCTCGTTTTGGAATATTTAGAGGTTACATAATAGTAGTTTAGAAAACTCTATGTACTTGTATTTGCATGCTTTCAAATACAAGGTACCCTATGGTCCTTTGATTAAAACCAATTTTAATCATTAAAATCATTAAACCATTTTAATAACTTTTATTTGCCTTTAAGAACCATCAATTTTCAGATTGTTATGTTTATTAATTAGTTTGTTATGCATGTCAAAACATCAACCAAACAATCAAACAATAAACAATCAACCAAGCATAAAACATAAACAACCATATATGCATAACCATAGCTACTATTGTGACCACACTTGTTTGCCATCACAAGTGTGGTCATTAGGTCTTTCCTAAGGGTTGAATGTAACACAAAATTTAAGGTCTTTATAGACCCCACTTGAACTTGCATCCATATGCTCCAAGTCTTTCTCTTTGTGTCTTCCTCTTGTGCTTCCTTCTAGTGCATCTCCAAATACAAAATTTATATCCTAATACAAATTTTCTAATAAAGGAATTGCACTTAATCTATCTATTACATTTCAAATGAATGAATAAATAAATTACATCTCAAAGAAAAACACAAAAGAATAATATTACAACCCAAATGTAAAACAACCAAAATCAACCATCCATTCCAACCAAAGCAACATAGGGTCATGGCTAGGTTATGCACATAATCAACAACCAACATATCATTAAAATAAAATGATGAATCCCCACAAAACCCATGAATTTTCAGCCAACATAAACTGAAAATTTTGGGTTTAGATGTTGTCCAAACAACACAACAAAACAACATATGTATATATCTTTCAAGATTTAACTATAAGCATGTATAATATGACCTTGAAAGATGGGATTCAACAAAACAGAAAAAGAACAGCCCCAAACCGGTTTAATCCATCCTTTAAAACCAATTTTAAAGAACAAAACTAGCAAGACATCCACATAACCGGCTCATGATGCCATTGATGGGTTGCAAGAGCATGAAACGTAGTTTAACCATTTAAACTATTCATAAAACGCAGCGGATATATATATAACTTTTAAACACTTTAAAACTGAAAAACATGTTCTTAGATGTCCATATAAGTGTAAGAAGCAAACCCATTAACCAAAGGATCATTTATGTGAATAATCAAGCTAAGAACATGAAGAAACATACATAAAATCACAGCTACATAGAGCTGTGAATACATCTACCTTTCTGCAGAAAAATCGACCAAAGAAAGGGGTGAGAATGCTTGTGAATCCGGCCAAGAGTCCAAAGAAGGCCTCCTCAAGCTTGTATACCCCAAGCTTGTATTCAAACACCCTTCTTGTTAGGGAGAACACCACAAATCAACTCTCAAAGACCTCCTTTTCTGCCTAATTTCCGAAAATTTGAGAGAGAAAGAGAGAGAGAGATGAATGCAATAATAATCTGAAAAATGGTTGTGTATGTGACTAGTTAAGCCTTTGTGTTTTCAAGAACACAATGGTCCAATGGCAAGGCAAGAGGGGGGCGGCCAACATCATTTAAAATGAGAGTTCCCTCTCAATTTTATAACACAATCAAATGTTAACTAGCCACTTAACTAGATATATATGTATACAACTAACCCATTTAATTGTATAATATATATATACTACCATTATTAATTGTAATGTTATTCAACTAATTTAAATAGCATTACAAATAATATTATTGAACAAAATATCCAAATAAATTGTCCATCTCATTTGCAACTTGTTTAGAAAACCCATTTTCTAAATGGTGTTAATATTCAATTATATCATGTAATTGAATATTAATAGGTGTTTGTTAAGCTTGTTGTTGGGTATAACCCGACTTGGATCATAATGTACTAACCACATCAATATTCTAAGTGTCTTGGGCACACACAGAATCTTACAGGCTCTTGACTTTGCAGCTTCTTCCCTTAGCTTCCTTTTGGTTGTTTTTCTTTCTTGACTAGCTCAAGCTCAAGTTGCTTTAAGTACTCGAACTCAATGAAGTCATAGGACAGGGGAAGAAGTGCATTTGCCTGATAGAAGCCTGTGGCACTCAGGTAGTTTATCATTTTGATTCTATCTCTTCTTTATCTACCTGAGGTTCTTGTGGAGCCACATCTTCCTGTGCAGGACTTTCTTGAACTGGAGAGAGAGTGGGAGTATGCTTGTAAAGTCTTTTCTGTCTCTTTCCTCTTTGAATTAGAGAAGTAACCTTGCATCTTCTTTCTCCTTTATCTCTCTTGACACTTCCATGTCAGCCAGCTCATTCAACTCTTCTAAGGGGAGGGAGATGATTCATCAACATCATAGTTCCTGGTCTGTAAATAGGTAATCCTGACTACCCTTAACTCATCATCTTTAGTATTTGGTCTGGGGGCAGCCCTGATTGTAGCTTGCATGAATTTAGATGACCCAGAAGAACTTTCTCCCCTTAGCCTCCTTTTCCTCTCTCTCTCTTCCTCCTCAATTCCTCGGGAGTCATTATCCTTTTCCCTTTGTCACCAACAGACCTTTGTGACTCAGGGTGGATTGAGGCTTGGCCTTCATTGCTTGGTGTAGCTTCCATGCTCTGGCCAGAGAGAGGCTGAGAAACACCTTCACCAGCAGGTGTCTCAGATGGAGTGTGGACCTCTGCAGCAGTTGTTGATGGTGAGACAAGGGTCTCAGGTTCTGCCACTGGGCCTTCAGCCAAGGTTTCCCCTATGAAACTAATCTTAGGGTCCACCTCAACATCCAGTTGACCGATGACATTGCCTGATTGCCTAAGTCTCCTTCTTAGAGAGAACTCTGCAAGGATCCTGTCTTGGATTCTTTGAGCCAGCCTGTCAGCTTGTCTAGATTTGCTTGGATTGACAAGTGGCATGTTGACTAAATCCAGTCCTTCATAAAAGCTCAGGCTTTGGAACTGAAAGACTTCTTGTTGGCCTTGAACTCTGTGAGGTATGAGGGCTCTTCTGTCATCATCATACCTCCATCTGATGATATAGTTGCCAGTTCCATGTGGTGGAGATGAGACAGCCCTTGGTATACCTTCCTCAAAGAGACTCCTGATGATAGAGTCTATAGAGTCCACATTAATGTGAGTTTGAGGAAGTTGCTGAGAATGCACAACAGCAAGTGAGGATGGTGAGTCCTCTATGTCCATTCTCTTTGAAGAACTCCCAGGTTCTGTGGTTGTGATAACTTTCTCCCCCTTTTTGGTAGCATCACCCACTTGCATAGGTGAGCTGGAGGATAAATCAGTCACTTCCACAGGTTCTTGTGTTCCTGGTTGAGCTCTCCTTAAAGGTCTCTCAGCTAGTTTTTCCTTCAAATATGAAATCTGAAGTTGCTGATCATTGACCCTGTTTTGTAAGGTAGTCACCTGAGATTCCAAGTGACTAACCTTAGAGACTAGATAGGTGTATGTTTGTGACAATTTTTGTACCTTTAGTCTCAAATTCCCCTCATCTTCATCAGAAGAATCACTGGGGGATGAGAGGATTGGACCAAAGTCCTCTCTCTCACCACCAGCTTGAGTTTCTTGGCTGCTGGTTTTCCTCTGCTCACTGGCAACCTCAATTAAGATGCCAATGGGCTGAGTTGCCATGGTTGAGGTCTTAATGATGTAATCACTTTCAAAAGTGAGAGCCTCTTCTATATGGACATCCTGAACAGGTTCAGATGTGTCCACCTCAGTAATAGGTGACTGATGAGGGATAGACTGAGGAGAGTCAGAGGTACTCATCTCTCTTTGAGTAGGGGAGGAGAAGAGAGACTTATGGTACTCACTGAATCCTAAGTCTTCATCAGTGTAAAAGGATAGGTTGGGAATTGGTTGGTTTAGATCCAAAGGCTGGGGATGGTAGCTGTCCCCTCAAGGTTGTTCACTTGAGTGTTGAGACTCAGAGTGAAAGCTTACGGTTGTTGGGCTAATGAGCTCATCAGGTTGAGCTTGAGGAACCTCAGCCCTGATAGGTAAAGTGATGGGAGTGGTTTGCTCCTCAGGAGAAGTGGGAGCTCTGGGGTCCACTTCTTCCTGTAAGGTTGAGTATTTGGGGGCCTGCACAGACTCAATAGCCTGAGCAGGGGTTCGTTGGGATTTTCTTTTGTAGGTGATGAATATTTGAGGTTGTGAAGAGGGTAGGAGAGCAGCAGTTGTGGGTTCAACACTAGCTTGGACTGCTATGTTGTCACCTTGAGCAATGAGCTCTAACATTTTTGGGACTAGGGCTGTTTCTACCCCTGAGAAGCCGACAGTTGGCTTCTTCATAATTTTAAAGATGCCGGGCTTCATCTGTCCCAGTTTAAGAATATTGCCTGTTTCCCTCAACTGTGAGCCCAGTTCACAGTTGAGAATGGTTGAAAACTATAGGAAACATGTAATACTCTAAGGAGTCTAAGTTTGCAAGTAAATTAGTATAAACAAATGTGATACCTGAACTTGACCCCCTGAACCATCCCATGAACTATAAAGGAGAGATCCTCAGGAATCTGGTCCCATCCACCATGCTTGTTTGATAAGCTGTGGATAACCACATGGAGCAGGTATTTCCACTGGGATGAGACCTTCCCTTTCCTGAAGGTCTTTACAGAGAAATCTCCTTCATATCCCATCTGCTCGAAGGAATTATTAACCGCTTCTTTTGGGAAGAACACTTCACCTGCTTCATCATCCAGCTCAAGATGTCGGTTGATGATGGCGGAGTGATGAAAATTTTTCTCCCCTGCACTGTGGCAGACAGTGCTTCTCCCCATCCATAATTACCTCTTGGCAGGTCTTCCAGAATTCAAGCAAATGATCCTCATATAGAGGAGGATCAATGGTTAGGGAGGTGAAGTAGTGAGACAAAGACAAGAAACGGCAAACCTCTGAGAAATGAGGATCTTTGTCAGAGCATAACAGAGCAACCTGATTGTGTTGTCTGTGTAGCTGCATGGCAAAGTGAGGATCATTTCTGTGTGTAAGGTCAGCCATTGTGAGGTAGCTCAGAGATGAGAGAAAAAAATGGGAAGAAATTTCAGAGAGAAAGCTTTGGGTTTTAGGTATGAGAAGAAAAGCAGATGATAGAAGAGGGGGGAAACCGTGGGTTATATGAGAGAGAAGGATTTCAGATAAAGTTTAATGAAAGAGGATAAACTTTGAAATCCGTATGTCGGTCCCACCTCTGAAAAAGTAGTTTACCTTTTTGCTCAAAAAGTAGTTTTCTTGGAATTCGAAAAGCTTTCGAAAGTAATTTGTCTTCGGAAGTTGTGAGTGAAAAAGCTTCCGAAGCTAAAGTGGCTTCGGAAGAATTTTCCTGAGCGTCTTAAAGATTTATGCTTCGGAAAAGAAATAAACTTTTGGATGCTTTGTATAAGAATGAACAAAGCTTCTGAAAGTAATTTTTTGCTTCGGAAGGAAAAAGTCCTTAAAAATGAATAAGTGTCTAAGTTAAGAATTTTAAGCTTTGGAAGATAAATTTTGACTTCTTCCGAAGGTAAAATTTCTTAGACAGTCATTTATTTTGAAGACATATTTTTCTTCGAAGGTAAAACGTTATCTTCCGAAGTATCAGAAAATTTTCAAGAATCTAAGGAAAGTCTTCAAAAAAGAGTTTTTCATTCAAAGAAAACATGAGCTTATGAAAGTGATGAACTAGAAAACTTAGGACACACATATTTTTTAAGAAGAAATAATTAGAATTAGTTTTAAGAAAAAAGTCTACTCAAAGTTAATCATCCCAATAGCTGATATCAGATACTTAAATCTCTGTTCATCAAAAGCTTTTGTGAACATATCAGCATATTGTTCATCTGTGTGAACTTTGACTAGTTTAATTAACCCCTTTTCATAGTTATCTCTTATTAAATGATACCTGATGTTGATGTGTTTGGTCCTTGAGTGCTGCACAGGGTTCTCAGTGATAAGATAGCACTGTTGTTGTCTATGTGGATAGGGGTCTCTTTGTAGTTAAATCCGTAGTCTAGCATCTGATTTTGAATCCAAAGCACTTGAGCACAGCAGCATGCAGCAGCAATGTATTCAGCCTCAGCAGTTGATGCAGACACACAGGTTTGTTTCTTGCATTGCCATGAGACAACCCTTCCACCAAGGAATTGACATCCCCAGATGTAGACTTTGCAGTCATGTTGCAGCCACGATAATCACTGTCTGTATAGGCATACAGATTGAAATTAGAATTCTTTGGATACCATAAACCAAGTGTTGAAGCACCTTTGAGGTATCTTAAAATCCTTTTCACAGTGATTAAGTGAGACATCTTAGGATTGGCTTGATATCTTGCACAAATACATGTAGCAAACATGATATCAGGCCTGCTAGCTGTAAGATACATAAGAGACCCAATCATAGCCCTGTATAAGTGCTCATCTACACACTCCCCCTCAAGATCTGGACCAAGGGAGTGGTTTCTGGCTATGGGTGTCTTAGCAGTCTTACAATCAGTCATGTTGAACCTCTTGAGTATATCTTGAAATACTTTGACTGACTTATGAAAATGCCATCTTCAACCTGCTTCACTTGAATTCCCAGAAAGAAATTAAGTTCTCCCATTGAACTCATTTCAAATCTATCTTTCATCAGCTTTTCAAAGTCTTTACAGAGCCTTGAATTGGTTGAGCCAAAGATGATGTCATCCACATATACTTGAACTAGCAGAATGTCGTTTCCTTGTCCTTTGATGAAGAGAGTTCCATCTATATTCTCTCCTGTAACCATGTTTACAGAGATACTCAGACAGTGTCTCATACCACTTCCTGGGTGCCTGATGCAGCCCATAGAGAGCTTTGTCAAGCTTGCAGACATAATCAGGATGATCAGGACCTACAAAACCAGGTGGTTGTTTGACATAAACCTCCTCATCAATCACTCCATATAAGAAAGCACACTTTACATCAAGTTGGTAGACCATGAAGTTCTTGGATGCAGCAAATGCCAGGAATATCCTAACAGCTTCTAGTCTAGCTACAGGAGCAAAGACATCAGTGTAGTCATCCCTTCTTCTTGTGTGTATCCTTGAACAACTAGTCTTGCCTTGTTCTTGATGATGATTCCTCTATCATCTTTTTTTATTCCTAAACCCATTTGGTTCCAATGGTAGTCTTCCCATGAGGAAGAGGACAAAGGTTCCAAACTTTCTGCCTTTTGAATTGAAACAGCTCTTATGCATAGCTTCAACCCAACTTCCATCCTTTAGAGCCTCCTCAACTTTCTTTGGCTCTGATTGGGATAGAAAACAAGAGTGAAGACAAACATTTGCTTCATGGGTTTGCCCTCTTGTCTTTACCCCGGAGATAACATCTCCGATGATGTTTGTGGTAGGATGAGACTTGTGGATCCTTAGCTGAGGGATCACAGCAAGTTGCTGAGATAGATCCAAATTTGAGAAATTTAGATCTGGTCTTGAAGATTGATCCTCCATATTATCATACCTATCAAGATTAACTTGATCCAATGAGTGTGTGACATCATTGATGTTGTCATCTATGGTATGGTTATTAGCATCAAGAAATTCTTGATCACTATCACCATCACCATTGTTGTCTTCTGCAATTGAGATGTCTTTATCTGGTTGAGAAGCCTCTGAGCTGGAATTGAAGGCATGCCAGATGTATCAGCTGGATTTTCATTGTTGTGGATAGAAACCTCATTTGCTGAAGTAGTTTCAACTGGAGCTGAAGGTCTTCCTAGCTCAAATCTTTGATCAGGATCACCTGTATTTAATTTTCTGCAGATCCTGAAACATGCTCACAAGATTTATTAAAACAGTTGGTAACTAAATCAAGATCAAATAGCCAATCCGGACCAGAACCAGCCACACTGGGAGTGTGCTCATTGAAAGTCACATTGGCTGACTCCTCAATGATTCTAGTTCTGAGATTGTATACTCTATAAGCTTTAGCTTGAGAAGAGTATCCAATGAAGTGTCCATCGTCTGATTTCTCAGCAAACTTGGCAACTTGATCTTTGGTATTCAAGATGGTGCAGGGACATCCAAATGACCTGAGAAAACCAATGAAAGGTTTCCTCTTGTGCCAAAGTTCATAAGGAGTCTTACCATGTGTCTTAACTACTAAAACTCTGTTTTGCACATAGCAAGCAGTATTAACTGCCTCTGCCCAGAAGGTGATAGGCAGTTTAGAGTCAGACAACATAGTTCTTGCAGCTTCAATAAGTGTCCTGTTTCTCCTCTCAGCAACTCCATTTTGCTGAGGAGTCCTGGGAGCACTGTATTGTCTTGTAATACCCTTTTCATCACAAAATGTATCAAGGATTTGGTTCTTGAATTCAGTTCCTTGATCACTTTTGGTTTTGACCTGGTGATCACATTGATTCTCAATCTTTAAGATGAAATTCTTTAGAATCTCAGGAGTCTCATCTTTAGTTCTAAGAAAGAAAACCCAAGTGAATCTTGTAAAATCATCTGTGATCACTAGACAGTATAAGGTCCTCCTAAACTCATTACACTGGTGGGGCCAAAGAGATCCATATGTAATAAGTGTAGGGGAGTAGTGATGGAGTTCTTTTCCTTAGGCTTGTGAGATACCTTGTGTTGCTTCCCTTTTAGGCATGCAACACATGATCATCACTTGTAAACTCTTTCTTTGGCATTCCAGTTACCAGATCATGTTTGATTAATTTATTCATATTCTTAAAGTTTACATGGCACATTCTTTTATGCCATAGGAAAGACTCATCACTATTTGCTTTAGATAGAAAGCATGAAACTTCTCCAGAGGGAGATATTTCTTGCAAATCCATCTTGTACATGTTCCCTTTCCTGGGGGCTCTGAGCAGGATATGCTCATGAGGAATGACCACTCCAGGCTTGAGAACAATGCACTCATGCTCAGTGAAGAGCATGTTATGACTCTGATCACAAAATTGGGATACACTCAGAAGATTGTACCCAAGCTCCTTAACAAAGTTTACCTTCTCAATGCTGAGCTTACCATTTGTGACCTTGCCCCTTCCATAAATGTAACCACCTTCATCTCCTCCAAAAGAACTGGTCCTCCATCAATTCTCTCAAAATTATGAAGTAAAGACCTATTGCCTGTCATGTGCCTGGAACAGCCACTGTCAATTATCCAGACATTCTTGTTTGTCTTGAGCTGTTCCTGCACAAAGAAAATGATTAGTTACATTTGAAAACCAAAGCCTTACTTTCTTGGGTTCAGTAAGTGTAATAGAAGGTAATGCAACAGTAATAGATCCTATGGTTGTACAGAGGGGATCTTCAGCTGTTGTGATGGAGAAACCTCAGTCATTTGGTCTTTCTTAGACTTCCACACCACTTTGGAGTCTTGGACTTGACCTTCAAAACCTTAGAAGCTTTTGGAGCTTCACAAGTTTCAATGACTGATACTTCGGAAGAATCTACAGTCACTGCAGCAGACTTTAGTGCTTCGGAAGAACTCCATTCTTCCGAGACCAACTTTGCTTCCGAAGGTAATTTTCCATTTACCTTCTTCTTTGATTTGGAGCTTCCGAAGGAAACAGACTTTCCTTCCGAAGCTTTAGACTTCTTGAGATTCTTTGAAGTCTTTGTATTGGTCATGTGGATAGTACTTTTAGGATTGTATGGACAATCCTTGGCAATATGAGAAGTACTTTCACACATAACACACAACATTTTCTTCTTCAAAGAAATCTCCTTTTGAGAGAGAAAGACTGGCTTTGGTCACATCCCTTTTTCACCTTCATCTTGGTAGATGCAGATACAATTCCCTTGGGCTGTGAACTGTTCTTGGAATTTGATGGTCCAGGCTGTGCAGCAGTGGTACACAGCAGCTCAGTTCTTCTTTGTACTGAGATGATTTGAACATGAACCAGAACTCTTGGCTAAGAAGCTTTGGTGGATGTCTTCAGTCCTTACAGCTTTGAAACCTGCAGAGATAAACACTTGTTTCTGCTTAGCATCAAAGGTAGCCTTGATTTCTTGAGCCTTCTTTGCTTTCCTTTTGCTCTTCCTGATCAAGTTCTTTCTTGGACTTGGTCATCACAGTTAATTTCTTCTCCTCAGAAGGATAGTGGCCCTTGGAGGAATCCTCTTCTTCACTCTTCTCAGAGGGATTCCTCACTATCACTTCTTCATCATCCTCACTTATTGGATCTATGAGAGGAAGCTCATCTTCACAAGTTCCACACCTAGGAGATCTTACAGACAAGATTGTGTGTGGAGGAGCTATCTCATTTGATCCCAGTCCCTGTCTATTTTCATAACAAACCTTATTGTGTAGGGATGAGGATATCATGTTCTTGAAGGTCTCTTCTTCAAGAACATTTTTCTCTGCCAGGGCTTTGCTGATCACAAGCTCAGCCTGGCACTTCAACTTAGTGATGAGATCTTGGATCTGAGTTCTAAAATCTGTATGTTCATGTTTTAGTACTGAAATGGTTTTCTCCAAGTCTTCTATCTTTAACTTGTAATCATTTTCAGACTTTCTAAAATCAGATTTTAATATGTTAATGACTCAAGATCAGATCTCATCTCTAGGTTGTAGGACCTGTATCTATTTACTTTAGCAATGCATTCAGGGGAGCAAAGATGTTCTAATACCTTGGCTTCATCATGGTCAGCCATCAATGCTTGGTTTGGAGAAGCATCCTCCACCTGAAAACTCCAGTCAAATCCTCCCTCTTCAACAGAAACCGCAACATGTTGCTTTGTCTTCTCAGCCTGAGGGGTATTGTTAGTGTAGTTTGGTCTGAGTTGTGTTTGACCCCCATTTGCTCTAGGTGCCTTACACTCCCTAGCAAAGTGACCCATAAGGTTACAATTGTAACACTTAACTTTGCTTTTATCCAGCCCAAACTTACCACTGGTAGCATTGCTTGGAAATCTTCTTCCTGTCCTCTTGTAGAACTTCTTGGCTCTGTGAGTGAGAAGAGCCATCTGCTGAACTATCTCCATGTATTCCAGGTCATCTGGACGGATACAGTCTAGGTCTTCAAGAGTGAAGAGATAATTTCCACAGCTTTCATCTGCAGACACAAAGGCTTGAGAAGAACTTGTCTCTTGGAATGGGCTTCCTTGAGTAAAGTTCTCCCTTGGTGTCTTCGGGAAGGTGATGAAAGGACCCTTTTGTGAGTTGTCAGGGTAGCATAGGAGATGATGTTGGGGTTCTATGCTGTCCCTTTCAACCACATGAAGGGCTGAACCCATTTGATTGTTAGAGTTGCCAGATGAACCTTGTAAGTTCATCTCCATCTGGTATCCACTGAGAATCCCATATAACTCTGTCAGAGTAAGAGTTTTAAGGTTCTCGGTCCTCTTGATTACCACACAATAGTGTGTCCATTGCCTAGGAAGTGAGGACATGAACTTCCTTACAATGTCTCTGTTCTCAAGAGGAACTCCTCCATCCACAAGGGTATCCACAATCTCAACATACCTGAAGTATTGTTGGGTCATGGTTTCACCTGCTTTAAAGGTGAAATTTTCAAACTGCTGCTTCAGAAGATCTTTCTTGTTCTCCTTGGCTTCAGAGGAGCCTTCATACATCAGCTTCAGTGCATCCCACAGCTGTTTAGCTGTCTTGCACTTCTTAAAACCTCTGTACACAGAGTTTGAGATAGCCGTCTGAAGAGCAGTCATGGCCTTCCTGTCAATCTCTACTCTTTTCCTATCTTCATCTAAGTAGTTGGCCACATCTTTAGGAATCATACCAGCACCGGTAGCAGAGGGGGTGCTGGGTATGAAAGGTCCATATTCAACAGATTCCCACATTCTTGAGTCAAGAGACCTGATGAAGCCTTCCATCCTCATGCACCAGGTGTCAAAGTCATCAAGAGTGATCAATGGGGATTTGTTCATGGTTCCAGTCTCCATATCAGTCTTTGAGATGGAAGCCATTTGAAAAGTTTAGTTTTTGTGTGTGTGAGGGATCTTAAGATGGTTAGATCTTATATCACGAGCCTGAGTGCTCTGATACCAATTGCAGGATCGTTTAAGGGCTTGAACACAATTACAACACAACAACACAATGAGAAGATTAACTAAACTTATAATCAAACAATGAACTAGGTAACCAAAGGTGATACAAAGAACACAAGTAAAGCAAGAGACAGAACAAGAGAGTATAGTTTTCAAGGAGCAGTATATTGCTTTCTCAAGTTCTTTTACAAGTGTTACAAAGCATATTGAAAATACAAGAAACTTGAAATACTTATACTACAACCTACAGCCGGCTATACTATGAAAGCCAGCTGGATACAATTGACTAGACACTAACAAAATCAATTGTAGAATCAAAAGGCATATCTGCCTTTTGACCTTGTGACTATGACATGCCATAGCTCACATCCTTATACATTACAAAAAGGATAAAGTACATAAAGTGGAAAGATTCAGACTCAAGACCTCAATGTACAGTTACCAAAAGCATGGACCTTTTCACCAACTCTTGTAAGTTGGTGACTTATCAGAGAAGCAGCAGAAGAAAGGTGCTTTATGGAACAGTACATCAGATAAAGCATGTGTACTAAAAGTCTTCGGAAGAAATCTGTCTTCATAGGGTGAAGCTTCGGTAGACTTTGTCTCTTGAAGCTTCGGAAGACTTCATGTTTGGCTTCGGAAGATATTGGTCTTGACTTCGGAAGATTTTACACTTAGAAGTTTTTCTAATGTATTGTGTAAAACTTCCAAAGCATTCTTCACTTCAGTACTTAGTGCATGTTGCTGAGACACTTTGGATGTTTTGGGTTGCATCAGACTTAAGGAATCCTTAAAATTACCCCTAAAACTTCAGGTCTTGGAGTAGAAGAATAGAAGGCTTCATCACATACCAAGACAGCAAACTATGGAACTCCATTGTCAATTGACCGTACAAGCCAATGGTGGCATACCTGGTGGAAATGGTGCCATGATAGAGAAGGCTGTCGAGGACTATTCTTATGAAGACAGGAAGAAGATGGACATCGATAGCAAGGCTATGACTATTCTCATGACTACAATACCGAACTCTATTATGGTGGGGTTCGAGCATTGCAAGACTGCCAAAGAATTGTTTGATGCACTTGCTTAGATGTACTCAAGCTCCAACGACTCAAAGAAGGACTCACTGAAGCAGCAGTTAGAGAACTTCACTCGTATTGCTGGAGAGACCCTCAGCCAGCAGTACTTCAGGTACATTGATCTTATCTCTTCCCTTCAGTCTGTGAAGATCACTCCTGAACTCAGAGATCTCAACAGAAAGTTCATGAGTGCTCTTCCCAACGAGTGGACATTCTACTATGTCTCTATCAAGAGAACAGAAAACTTGAACACTCTTTCCATGACTGAACTCTACAGCATCCTTGATGGATATCGCCTAGAGATGGAAAGTAAGAAGAGCCACCCAACAAGCAGACCCATGAGTCTTCCTGCTAGTAACACTTTAATGGTTGCTCAAGGCTCATTAACCCCTCAACCTCAGCATTTCCTGACTTACCAGCAGCCATCCTGCTCTTCAGGACCTTACATCACTTTTCCTACGACTCCAAGGTCTCAACAGGCTCAACACAACTCCTTCCAGGAAAGTTGTGCCTTTGTTTCAAGAAGTGGACACTCATGAGATTTTCAATACTGCTTTGATGACCTTGAGTGTTTTAGTCCAGATGATGTAGAATACATGGACATTGTCCAGCAGATGGCTATCTTAACTTACAGAGCGAAGAAGTTCTTTAAGGAAACTGGTAGGCATTTCCCTCAAAACCCAACTACCAACAGTTTGGGTTTGACGAGACCAAGGCAAAGTGTTACAACTGTAACCAACTGGGTCATTTTGCAAGGGAATGCAAGGCTCCCAAAACCAATCCGGGAACCCCACAGGCCTCAACACATCCCTCAACCTCAAAGCCCACTGAGAGGTCAACTGAAACAGCTGCAACGGCTCAAGGAGTTGACTGGAGCTTCATGGTACAGGATGTGACTCTTGCTCAAGCTCTCATGGCCGGAACAGATGATGCCCGGGTATATGAACATCTCTGCACTCCAGCCTGTATAGCTAAAGTTAAACTTTATCAGGACTATAATATGGAAATCAGATCTAATATTAAGTCTTTTAGTATTCTAAAATCTTATTTTAAAAGAGCTGAATCTGACTATCAAAAGAAAATTGATGAGTTAGAGAAAACTGTATCTCTTTTAAAACATGAACACACCAACTACAAGACTCAAATCAAGGATCTGATATCCAAATTGTCTGAGGCTCAAGCCCAGCTTGTCACTGCTGAGGCTTAGGCCAGGAAGCATGCTATTTTGAGAAGAACTTCCAAGCTATTCTTGCATCATCCTCCCATTCCAAACTCTGTTATCAGAATAAAGGATGGTTGGGAACTAATGAAATTGCTCCACTACACTCTTATGAGTCTATTAGACAGCCTAGATGTTGTATTGAAGAGCAAGAGGTTCCAACTGCTAACCTTTCCTTTCCAGAGATGAAGGATGAGGCATCAATAGTGGCCACCGCAGGGAAGGAACAGGTAGATGTACCTATCTCCTCGTGTGAAGATCAAATCCTAAACACTAAAGCCAGAAGAATAGAGCTAAAGCTGCTAGAAGAACTGCCAAGAAGTTGGGTGTGTCTAAACTGAAGATTGACCCCAAGCAGAAGGGTGACTTTATCTTAGCTGGATTCCAAGTGGTAGGTACTTCTGATTCAGGAAAGGAATTTAATACTAGCATTCTTGTCCTCCCAAATGATCAGAAGTTAAAGGGAAAAGTTGCTGATGAAGAAAAGAAGCCCAAGAAATAGCAACCCTTACTTTCCCGAAAGACTAACATTGCATGCATCATGTGTCGCCTGCAAAATCACATGGCAAAAGATTGTTACTACAATCTTGCAAGCACACATTATGCAAATAATGCTAGGAAAGAAGGAGTCAAGGAAGGGTTCACATTTGGAACTTTTCAAATGGTTCAAGTGATGAAAAAGGGAAGGCTAGTCTAAGAAGCCAGGTTGCTGTCTGAAAAAACTCCTTCTTTCGAAAAAGCCACTAAGGTTCGGAAGAACAAGAAAGCTCCCTTGAAACCATCCAAGAAGAAGACTGCTTCGGAAGAAAAGGTGGTGAAGGCTTCTTCCGAAAAGAAAGAAGCTTCGGAAGAAGGCCATGCTGCAAAAGCTTCAACAAGCTCATCCTCTAAGGTCAGCCAAAGGGTGGACTGGAAGATCAAGGAAGATGCCACAACCCAACCTCTTCTTCAAAGACCTCTATTGAACCCCCATGCATAACATTTGATTCAATTATGTCATTATCGTTGGAAGAACCCAAGACCAGCAAGGCTTGGGCTTCCAAACAAAACTAACAATCTCATCTTATGTGCAGGGACATCCATTTGACAAGAAAAACAATGTATGGATTGTAGATAGTGGATGCTCTAGGCACATCACAGGGAATAGATCTCTCCTTCAATAGTTTTAGAACTATGATGGAGGTCCTGTCCAATTTGGAGGTAAGGCCGAAGGATATATTTCTGGCAGAGGGAGTATATCGAACGGTAAATTAAAGGTTGAAAAAGTCCACTTTGTCAAACAGCTTGAACACAATCTGTTAAGTGTTTCTCAATTCTGTGACCAAAAGCACCAAATGCTATTCACAGAACATGAGTGCATTATCCTCAAACCAGGGATGACAATTCCTCTAGAATTGGTGCTTCTTAGATCTCCCAAGAAAGGGGATATGTACAAGCTACATATGAACATTGCTTCCCCAATGGGTGAAGTATCATGCTTTCTTTCCAAAGCTGATAGTGATGAGTCAACACTGTGGCATAAACGTATGTGTCATGTAAATTTTAAGACAATGAACAAATTGGCTAAAAATAACTTGGTACATAGTTTGCCTAAAAAGGAGTTTTTCTACAAAGATAACTGTGTTGCATGTCCATTACACTTATTACACATGGATCTTTTTGGTCCCACAAGTATAATGAGCATTGGAAGGAAATCAATTTGCCTTGTGATAGTTGATGATTTTACAAGATTCACATGGTATTCTTTTTAAGAACTAAACATGAAACTGTTAGAACATTAAAATCTTTTATTCTTAAAATAGAAAATCAAATTGATCACAAGGTTAAAATAATTAGAAGTGATCAAGGGACTGAGTTTAAGAACTTCATTCTTGACTAATTCTGTAACTCAAAAGGGATTGCCAGACAATACAGTGCTCCCCGAACTCCTCAACAAAACGGTGTTGATGAGAGGAGGAATAGGACACTTATTGAGGCTGCTCAAACTATGTTAGCTGATTCAAAACTACCTCTAACATTCTGGGCAGAGGCAGTCAGCACTGCATGCTATGTGCAGAATAGAGTTCTTCTAGTTAAGCACATGGAAAGACCCCTTATGAGCTATGGAACAAAAGGCCACCATTCATTGGCTTTCTAAGGTCCTTTGGCAGCAGGTGTACCTTACTTAACACAAAGGACAATTCAGAAAAATTTGCGGAAAAGTCGGATGATGCTATCTTTGTTTGATACTCTTCTAGCTCCAAAGCTTACATAGTATACAACATTAAAAATCAACAATTTAAGGAGTCATCCAATATAGTTGTTAATGAGCACACTCCTTGTGTTAGGGGGAATGGCCCTGATCATATTTTTGATTTAGAATTGTTTCCAAACTATTCTAAACCATCTTGTGAGAATGTTTCAGTTAGAACAAGTGCTCAAAATGATGTTGATGCTACTGCTAATGATCAACTGTTTGAGCTTCCCAGACCTAGTCCAAATTATCCAAGTGCTACAATACACCAAGCTTCCACTATTCACAGATCTGATAGTTTAACTATAACAAGGAAAAGTGAAGCTGCAACAAGTGAATCACTTATTGAGCCCCAAAACTCATTAGGTGATCCACCACAGCACCAGGCAGAAGGAAGTAGTATTTTGAAGGAACAGGAAATTGTTAATACTACTTCACAGCCAACCATTAATGATGTTTCTCATTCATTCAATCAGTCCTCATTGAATGACGTTGAAACAGCAGATGGACAGAGTGTTCTAGTTCCTGAGTAGAATATGTCCAACCTAGACTTATCTCTGCAACTGGAAGTGATTCCTCGTCTTAGGATTCATAACACTCATCCAACTGAGAACATCATAGGGGACGTCACTGAAGGTGTGAGAACAAGAGGACAGACTCATCAAGGGAATGTCTGCTTGTACTCATGCTTTCTATCTCAGATGGAACCCAAGAAGGTAGAAGATGCCTTGAAAGATAGTAGTTGGATTGAATCAATGCAAAAGGAGATGCTTCAATTCAAGAGACAGAAGGTATGGAACCTATGTCCGCTACCATCTGGTCAAGTACCTATAGGCACCAAATGGGTTTTCAAAAACAAGAGAGATGATAGAGGCTTGATCATCAAGAATAAACCAAGACTTGTAGTTCAAGGATACACTCAAGAGGAAGGAATCGATTATACTGATGTCTTTGTACCAATTGCAAGACTTGAGGTAGTTAGGATCCTCCTTGCTTATGCTGCATCCAAGGACTTCACTGTCTATCAACTTGATGTCAAGTGTACATTTCTATATGGGGATATAGATAGGGAAGTCTATGTATGCCAACCTCTAGGATTTGAAGACCCACAGCACCCCAACTATGTGTGCAAGTTGGACAAAGCTCTGTATGGGCTGCACCAAGCACCTAGGCTGTGGTATGAGACTTTGTCTCAGTTTCTTTGGAAAAATGGCTACACTAGAGGTACCATTGATAAGACTCTCTTCATCAGAAAGTCTAGAAAGGACATCTTGCTCGTTGAAGTCTATGTTGATGACATCATATTTGGTTCCACAAATGACCAAATGTGTAAGGACTTTGAGAGCATTATGAAGAAAAAGTTTGAGATGAGTTCCATGGGAAAATGGACTTCTTCCTTGGAATTTAGATAAAGCAGATGAAGGAAGGGTTTTTCATTAATCAATCTAAGTATGTCTTTGACATCTTAGAAAGATTTGAAATGAAAGATTGCAAGCCTGCCAAGACACCCATACCCAGAAACCATAATCTTTGTCCTGACCTTGAGGGGGAGGATATTGATCAAGATCAGTATAGGGCAATTATTGGTTCTTTGATGTATCTCACAGCCAGTAGACCTGATATCATGTTTGCTACTTGTATTTGTGCAAGATATCAGGCTGCTCCAAAGGTGTCTCACCTAGCTACTGTTAAGAGAATCCTCAGATACCTCAAAGGAGCACCTAAACTAGGTCTCTGGTATCCTAGAAATAAAGATTTCAATCTCTATGGATACTCTGACAGTGACTATGGAGGCTCCAATGTTAAGAAGAAATCAACATCAGGAGGATGTTAATTTCTTGGTGGAAGGATCATCTTATGGCAATGCAAGAAACAATCCTGTGTCTCTACATCAACTGCCGAAGCTGAATACATTGTTGCTGCTAGCTGCTATGCTCAACTGCTATGGATTCAAAATCAGATGTTAGATTATGGATTCAACTTTATGAGTACCCCTCTCCATATTAACAACAAAAGTGCTATCTCAAAAACTGAAAATCCGGTGAAGCACTCCAAGACAAATCATATTGACATTAGGTATCATTTCATTAGAGATATTCATGAGAAAAATCTAATTAAGTTAATCAAAGTTGACTCAAATGAACAATATGCTGATTTGTTCACCAAAGCTTTTGATGAACAAAGATTTAAGTATCTCATAACAGCTATTGAGATGATAAACATTGATTAATTTAATCTCTTTTGAAAACCTTTTTAATATGTAAGTCTTGTGTCAATAAAATTTAAGCCCTGTTACAAGAAGTTCTCTCAAAAATTTTCTAAGTGTAAATTCCTCCCGAAGAGAAATTAACCCTGGGAAGACATTCTCATATCTTCCGAAGCAAGATTTCTCAAATGATAACTTTCTTCTCGGAAGAATTTTTAGCCTCGGAAGAAGCGATTGATTGCATATCAGATCTACTTCTGAGACTTACAGATTCTCCATTCGGAAGCAACTCTAACCTTCGGAAGCAAAGTTTTGGCTTCGGAAGTAGGAATTGCCTTCGGAAGACAAGTTACCTTCGGAAATGTTTTCCACTCGGAAGAGAGATTTTACTGTGTAACGTAAATCTCTTGGGCCCCACACTGTAAAAAAAGGCAAAGATTTTGTTAATGATATCGGATTATTTAATTGATTTAACCTTACCGCCACAGTCAATTCATCCACTAAACATCACATCACCTTATCCTAACCTCCATTACCGCCTTACCACCCTCTTTTAAATAATCTCGACTGTTCAATTTCATCTTCTTACTTGCAATTTTACTGCCCTAGAAATTTCTCCTCTCCAACTTTACCCAAGCTCAAAATCATCTACATTCACCTTTCCCAAATGGCACTCAACCCTCAGCATAACTAAGTTGCACTTCTTGATTCTTCAAGAGATGCAAACTTCTCTGAATTTATCTCCTTTCTCACCCAATCAACCTACTACACTGCCCTTACCATTAACCCCACTGTTTATTCCAACAAAATGACCGAATTTTAGGGAAATGGTCAAGTCGAAACCCTAAATGGGATTCGTGTAGTACGGTCTAGCATGTGCGGACAGGAGTTGATCGTCACTGAACAACTCATCAGGGAGCACCTTGAACTTCATGATGAAGGAACTCCTACTGAATTCCAAAGGAAGATTTGGATAGCACTTATATCCTAATGGGATATAGTGGAGAGATCAGCAAGTCGACTGTTTACAAGTTCAACTTCTCCTACAATGGAAGTTCCTCCTGCATGTTGTTCTTCATTGCTTGTCCAACAAATCCAGAGGATGGGATCAAATCTCTTATGAACTAGGATGCTTAGTTCATGGATTAGTGAAAGGCCTGCGCTTCAATTACTCACGATTTGTGTTTTCAAATCTGATAGGGAATCTGCAAAGGGAGACATTCTTCATGTATCCTAGATTCCTTCAACACATAATCAACTGTGAGTTGGACCAGAGCATGCTTGTCTGTACAGCTGCTCCGACTGTTCCCCATAAGCAGCCTACCATCTTCAAAACATGGAAGAAGGTATCCACCAACTTCACTGGAAGGTACACCATTCTACTTCTAGGTATGATTGAGCGCATAGCTCCTGGTGACATCCTTGTTCAACCCATAGGTGATGAACCCACACCAGCAACCACCTCCACAATGCCAATACTAGCTTCTCCACCTATTACCATCACTTATCAAAGACACCCCAAACGAACAGTTGTTCAATCTACTTTGATTGAACAAGCCCCTCCTGTTCAATCCAAAAAGACTAGAGTGGAAACATGGGCTCCCACTCAGTTAGAGGTCTCTCCATCCTTCTATTTTGACCTCAATTTAGGTTTTGAGTCTTCTTAGACTCAAACCTAGGAGCCTGATACCAAACCAACAACCCTCAGAATGAGTATCTACACTCTTTTGAGCAGCCAAGAAGGGACAGCCCCACCAGAGGCTCAATGCCTATAGACATTGACCAAAGTCTTGGGTTAGCAGGCTTAACCTCCCTATCTTTCACTGACCTTCTATTCAAAATTGTTGAAGAGATAACATCTCTCCATGGCAATGATGTTGATCTACGATACTCTTTTCAAGATCAACAGAGCCTGGAGAAATCCCTTATCTCTAGCCCCCATCAGCAACCCACAACTGAGGTGAGTCCCACTGATGTAGAGGGGACTCATGTAGATTTAGCTGCCACTATAGAAGGTGCCTCAATGGACCTTGTGGACAGTGCTAACATCTCTCAGACTAAATCTACGGCAACCGAGCCCCTTGATGACTCTGAAAGGGACATCATTGAGCATGGGAAATAGGGTGCAAAGAAACCACATCTGGTCGTGAGGCTGAACATACTAGGTATGTACCTCATATCCCCGTGATTCCTGAAAAGAAGATGAGGGAAGCATGCAACTCCTTGTTAAAGACCTTCCATCTAAAGTCTGAAACCTTGAATCCTTGGTTAGGACTTTAGAAGCAAGGTCTGCCACTCAGCAACTTGAGATTGACAATCTCAAGGCTTAACTAGTTGAGAAACAGACAGAGAGGTCTGTTAGGCATGTACTTATTCAGGTCTCATTGACTTCTTCCTTTAGCTCATCTAGCTCTCAAGATGATGCTACCAAAAAGGGGGAGAATGTTCAAAGACAAACACATGAGGAACCATGAGCCGACCTTCAACTTCAATAACTTCTTCTCCCATCATCTCAGTGACTGAGCCACCTCAAGTCATTCTTCAGATTGACCCAAGGATGCTCAGTGATCTCTACAGACCCTTCACCAAGTTTCTGTTGAGATCCTCCTTTGAGCAGCCAAGCCATGATGCTACAATGATCTACTTGGAGCTGAAGAGCTTCAGAGGCTGACTGCACCTTCAACCTCTATGGAAGAAGTTGGTCAACCTAAGGTCCACATGGAACCTAAGATTCAATTCGAAGGGGAAATGGGGACTGATGGCCCAGCAACTAAAACAGTTGGGATAGAATCTGCATCTCCTCAAACTTTCGAAGCTGAAGTTAAAGCCTCGGAAGAACAAGCTGAATCTTCCGAAGCTGAAATGGAAGCTGTGGAAGGACTGTTTAAGATGTTCGAGGAACTGAACATCACAGATGCAATCCTTGAAATGGCATCTAAGGTGAATAGTGAGGACTTTCCGATGCCACCTCCATCACAGACATCATCTCTGTCTCTCTCATAATCAAAAACCTCTCTCCAAGAACTACCATAGTTAGGATCTTCAAAAGACGAAGGAAAAAGGAAGATGACTACGGAAGAGCTTCAGGAAGAGGAGAAGATTGAGAAACTCAAAAGGAAAGGAAGACTTCAAACTGAGAAGTTGCTAGCTGCTAGTACAAAAGCAGCTGCATCCAATCAGGAGGCTGTCATCAATAAAAGGAGAGAGGAGATCATTGATCAGCTCATTGAGTTGGGAGTTGCCAATAAAGAAACACTCTTGCTACCATTAGAGGAGTTGGTGGATCTGGAGAAGGCAACCGGGCTGAAACTTAAGGAAGAAGCCAGGTTGGCTTTGGAGATAGAGGAAAAGAAATAGAAGGAGGCCGAATTGCAGCTAAGGAGAGACAAGGTAAACTTCCTACTCTCTAGAGGCTTTGAACTTCAAGAACTTTCTCCACACAATGATGATACGATCCTATGGCTCTACAACAAAGAGCAGGATCAAATGGAGAAAGAAAGGAAGAAGGTTGCAAAAGAAAAGGCAAGAGAGAAGAAGAAGAAGGAAGGAAGAAGCCAGGGTCACTGCCTCCAAGAAGCTCACTGAGAAGGCCTGGATGAAGGACTATCTTCGGGCTCATGGATTCTCTGGAAGGCAGGCGGGTCCATGTCTGAAAGGAAACTCCAACGAATTGGCAATGAAATTAAGGCTGACATCCGGATGGGGAAAAGGAAAGAGATGTATTGAAGGGTAAAAGGGATGACCTTCACTGCTACCACCCAACCACAACTTGAACCTTCACCCTTACCATTCACCATTAAACCTAAACCTTTAACCCCTAAACCCACATCACTACCCACACCTACTCCCTCACCTCAACCACCCAAACATTCAATCATCCAACCCAAAACACTAGCCAAAACATCTTAACCTAAACCTACCCAATTACCATCCAAACCATCCCCTCAGCCTTCTCAATATCTCTCTCTTGAGGAGTTTAAGGCAATCAGGACAAAGCTCGCCAACTGCACCAATCTGAGCAAAGTCTCTTGTGTAGAAGACTCTGTCAACATCACCTATGTTGATCTACCTATAGGAACTTTGGACCAGGCCGTGAGACTTCTAGGCATTAACTCAGACTCTTTAAATGATGAAGAGAAGAAGCTTAGAAGGAAACTAGTGACTCTACCGGATACAAAGAAAGAGGACAAGATTCCTAGTCAGTCTCTTGCGCCCAGAAGGAAGATAATCCAGTGGAGGTTCGATGGACCTTCTCAGGTTCGACATGGTGAGGTCAATAGACACAATGCAACCTCTCTTCTACACTCCAGTAGGTTCGACATTACTGAGCTAGCAGAGAAGCCATTCCCCAACCCCTCCAACTCTGAAACTGCTACACTCATCAGAAATCATCTTAGCAGTCTTCATCTAGCTAAGTTAACTGCAAAGGCAAAAATTGAAGAAGAGTTGAAGTTGAGAAGACAGGAAGATAAGGAAAGATCTCCCACCAAAGGTACTGCCTTTCTACACATGGTGGAAGGTCCTAAATTGGAACCTATAGTTTGATGGGAATATGACTATAGTTCCCATCAACTCTCTTTTCAGAGGACAACAACAAAGGGTACATGTTATCCAAGGTGACAGACTGGATTTTCTGTCTACCAAGGATCTATACAAGCTTCTCAGCACCACATCAGGGAAGAACAGGGAGAGAAACAAATATTTACTCTCCTTGGTGCTGAAAGTATTGAGAAGTCAAGACAAGTGAAGTTTTGGTAGCATTAGCCTAGGGGGAGTTTGTTGGATCAAGAAGAAGGCTAATGCAACCAAAACTATGTCACTTAAGTTATTTTGGTGCTGCATACAAAAGGCTTCCGGAGCTTAGCATGGAACTTTCGAAGGTTGTAGAGTTCTTCCGAAGACAAAATGAAAGATCAACTTCCGAAGACAAAACTCTACTTCCGAAGACAAGTGCATACTTCTAAAGTTCAAGACTTAGAAGAATAAAGTAAAGACCACTTCCGAAGTATGATGAAAAGAAGAAGTCTCCAAGCCTTGGAAGAAGCAGCCTCTTCCGAAGTATAAGTGGCTTTGGAAGTACTCACTCTTTCGAAGCCATTTAACCTTCAGAAGACACTGCTATGAACCAGCGGACACAAGTATGGTCTCTAACACTCCGCTATAGACTTCTGATACAACATGGTTTCTTCCTAAAGAGCCATGTTGTTGACCATACTTTGTTCCACTGTTCACCTTTTCATGATAGTACATGTTACCAACTTTAGTTGGTGACAAAAGGTGAGTCAGGGACATGTCCTCACTACCAAATCACATATAAGACTTTATCCGAGATACCTTAATCTTTAGTCTTGTAGTATAGATTTTTGTTATAGGATCCCAGCTGGTATCAAAGTATATCCGGCTGTAATAGTATTATATATAGGTTCTCTTTGTAATTCATTAGTACACAGATATCATCTGCTTGTAAGAGTCTTATATTTTGAGTTGAGAATCAATATATAAAAGTATCTTGAAAATTATCTTTCTGTGTTCTTTATTACTTTCTATATTGTGATCAACTCTTACTGATTCTTCATATATCCGAGTGTATTCTAGGTGAGTTTGAGAGAAAACATTGTGTTTAAGTGACAAACACCGATCCTGCAAGGTTCGATCCCATCCTACATTCATCGATATGCTCTCTTCCACATTTGCCACACTTCTTACATCCTGCATCAGATATGACCACTCGACGGTCATCTACCCGGGCCTTCTTGTTACTCATCGAGACACCACCTCGACCAAACCTTTTCCCATTCCGATTCCGGTAACCACTCCCTTTCTTGCTACCTTCAGCCACCACCACAACAAACCTCTCATCATACAACCCCCCAGCCAAATCACTGCCGACCTAAATGTCCTCGGTTGGGCAGCGATCATGTGTCTGCGAATATCCGCTGGCAAACCCTGAATGTATCCCTTAATCTTTCATGACAAAGGTGTCACTTGGTCTGGCACTAACTCCTCATTAAACTTCATAGTGTATTGCTGATGTGTCATGGTTCCCACCTCTAGCAGCAGGAACTCTCTCTCAACTTTGTCCATTCCCCTATGAGGACAAAACTCCTCAGTCACCAACTTCTTTAGTTTGGACCATCTCATCCTCCTAATTTCCCGACTACCTTCGGCTTGGACTATATTGTCCCACCAGCACAGAGCCGAGTCCATAAAAGAGTGGGCATCAAACATCACTTTCTGATCCTCCCGGCACTCGCTAATATTCAAAACAGCTTCTATCTCTCTCACCCACGGGTGAGCAGCAGCAGCAGTGCCATTACCATCAAAAGTAGGGGGCTTGCATCATTGAAACGCCCCGTAATTACCGCCTTGTGTCGCCTCCAGCGCAGGCTCTTCTTTTTCCTCTTCTTCTTCGTCATCAGACAGAACCGTCTCAGTCTCGGGCTGTCTTCTTTCGCACGTAGGTCTACTTCTTTCCTTCCTTTCTCCTTCCCTCACAGCCTTAATCACTCAGTCACTATAGACGGTAAGATTGTCTGCATGACCTGATGCACCTCTTCAACCACAGCCTCTTTCACTAAGGCTCTTAAGTTTGCGCTCTCATCACCACCCTCCGGATGAGGGGTCTCCGGTTCTCATGAACCACTTTTTCTACTCTGGGTCTTCCTCTCGTAACCCATGGTTCAGCACCACGACCTCCACCATGTGAAGCCTTTGAAGAACTACCACCGGCCATCCACACACACACACTAAAAGATTCAAACACCAACACGGTCATTCAAGGGAACAACTTAGTTTATGTCAAGTATATTAAGTCCCTAATTACAGTGGCCAATTGTGATTAGCCACTTACTTTAGTCTTCATAACCCAAGTATTACCTATACTGACTACATCAGTATTTAAATCTACAAACACACATAACCACATAACATGCACACGTAATACCGGTTAACATTACGAAAATACTTATGGCACGTAGCTACTTAGACTAGAATCCCTTCCCTTTCCGTCCCATTTCAGTTAAGTTTAGGTTTATTTTGAAAATTTACTCGTTCACTTAAACTTTGGCGCAGATACCAACTTGTAAGGCCCCGTTCCCGGGATGCTTATAGTTGGTAAATCATTGCACATAAAACATATAACTTACATTTAATTCATAAACATTGCAGCGAAAACATAAAAATAACTTTTCATTTCCTTATAAATGCTTTTGCAAGTTAATACAATCGTTCATTTCAAAACACCGTTTGTTCGCATTATAATGCAAAAACATTAAACAAAAGAATGCAGTCCAAAAGAGCTGAGTAGCCGCCCCATCCATCCTCAGCAACATTACCTGCCAACCGGAAACACATAAAAGTCAGTGTTGCTTTCTAGTTTTATAATAAGACATAGTTTACTTTCATTAAAATCGTCTTTATTTTTTCATGTGATGATACATCATATATACACATAGATAATATCATTATTATCTTCATCATTCGTTTGCCATTACCATTCACTTTCATTACATTCATTCTCATTCATTCATACATTCTTACTTTCATTCATATGTTCATTCGTTACTTTGTTTCATTCCATCAATACCATGAACTTTACCCCACCGTCATGCATAAAGCGGGTACTGGGCCTAAGTCTATTACAGACCTTCCATCATGGCGCACAGCAGCCTGGCCACAGTACCTAAGGGTAAATTCAAGCGTACCATTGTCATGTGCTATACCCACTGTCATGCATAAAGTGGATACTGGGCTTAAGTCTATCTTAGACCTTTCGTCATGGCACATACCAGCCCGGCTACAGTATCTTGGGTAAGTGACAAAGGTTCTATACATATGGTCAATCACAAAGAGAGACCCCGATGTGCATCCTAATAGGGTAGCTAACCCACACACCGTTGGACTAACACCCTTCTTTGGGCGTAATCTGACATACAAGGCTAGCAAGACTTTCTTTACTTTCCATTGTTTATTAATGCATGCATTCATTCATCATGTTCCTCTTTTCATTATCTTCCACTTTACGTTACATAATACTTTCATTTCATTCATTAACATTCGACGTAAAGCCAAGTGAAAGTAATCATACATAATAATAAGGAACATCAACATGCACAGTCAATATCATCATACAGGGCATTATCATACATACAAAACATACATCATGCATAATCATACAACATCATACATCATTATCATCCATGGCCAACATAACCTCTATGGCCTCAAAAGTCATCGTACTTGAACCCTCGGGAACCTTCCATGTCAAAACATACATCTGCACATTCCCCCAAAAGTCAGTAAATAAACTATCTTCCCTCTGGTACACAAGCCCTACTTGGGCGTATGGGCACCCTTTAGTCGCATGGCCTCCCAGGCGACTGAACATAATGTGTATGAGCACCAGGCGAATGGGCCCTATGCGAATGGACCCAATGCAGATGAACCAATACAGATGAGTCCTATGTGAATGGAACTAATGTGGATGAACACTTTGTACGAATGGACCTAATACGGATGAACATCTAGGCGTATGGATCTCAGTCGCATGACTCCCCATGCAAATGACCCTCAGTCATATGACTTGCAAGCATATGGACTCGAGTTGCATGACTCATATGCGAACGAACCTCAATCGTACACCTTTCAGCCGTATGGCCTCCAGTCGCATGCCATTCGGTCGCCTAGCCCTAGCTGATGCAGAATACAGTTCATCCCGAACCCAATCTGCACTTTTCGGCATCCGAACCCTCTCAAACCTATTCTAAGCCCAAATCAACCATCATAAACCTTAGAAACCCATATCACAACACCATTCAAGCACACAATCCCAAAAACAAACTCCACTCGCATCACAAACAAACACATACATACGGGTTCAACACACACTTCAAAAACAGGTTTTACTATGTGTTCCAGCCCCAAATCAGTTGAAAATGTGTAAAAGAGGGGTCCTAGAACTCACACAAACAACATCGTTGAGTAGAGCTTCAACCCAACCCACTACACCTTAACTTTCACACTCGAATCCACGAAAACCAAATCTTGAGACCCCTTTTCTTCCCTTCTCTCTCTATGGCCGAAAATTTATAAGTGTGGGGGAGGGTGTGGGCTGCTCTCCCCTCTTAATCTCCCACTCTTTCATGTTTTTCCCGTTGGCAAGTTTGGTCCCTCTATTTGGACTTTATTTCTTTTCTTTCTTTTGTCGGCTTCAAAGAAAATAACGGGTGTTACGGTATGATGATGTGATGTATGTGATGTATGGTTGATGCCTATTGTATGATGATATGTATGATGTATGTTATGTATGTATTATGATGCCTTGTATGGAGATGTTTTGTGTGATCATGTTTATGTTCCTGTTGTGTATGTTTATCTTTCTGGTGGCTTTACATGGTTTAGTTGTTAAAGAAATGATAAAGTATTATGTAACATAACGTGAAAGATAATGAAAAGTGGAACATAATAACAAAATGCATGCATTAATGAAAGAGAAAGTATTGAAAGGCTTGCAAACAATATGTATAAGGGTGCACGGCTATAAAATGTCGTAAGCTCAACTGCTTATGGTTTAGCTAACCATTAAGGATACACGCAGGGGTTCTAGTCTTTGTGACTGACCAATGGTGTGGTACATGGTTTATAGTGATTACTCACCTTGGTGCTGGTGCCAGGCTATGTGTAGTGTGGAAGTCATTTATGATCTTCGGCCCGGTACCCGAGTTATGCATAATGTTGGGAGTGTAGTATACGGTGGTTTATAGTGATTACTCATCTCGGTGTAGGTTCCAGGCTATGTGCAATGTGGAAGTCATTTATGATCTTCGGCCCAGTACCCGAGTTATGCATTACGTTGAGGGTGTAGTATACAGTTGGGATATTTGTCGCTTACCTCGGTGCTGGTGCCAGGCTATGTGCAGTGTGGAAGTCAATTATGAACTTTGGTCCAGTACCCCATTTGTTTGGGGCATAGCTGATGACACTGATCTAGATAGTGATAAAGAAGGAAAGAGTTAAAGTATGTATGTGGTGAATAGTAAGGGAAGATAATAATGATATTATCTATGTGTATGTATTATGCATGATCACGTACGAAAGTAAAGATTGGTTTTAAATGAAAGTATAGTATGTTTTATTATAAAACTAGAACTCATTCAGCAACGCTAACTTTTTATACATTTTCAGGTTGGCAGGTGAGCATTGCTGAGGATGGCGCGGAGCAGCTACTTGGCATTTTGAATGGCATTCTTTTGTTAATGTTTTTGCATTGTATTACGAACCAATGAAATTGTGTAACGAATGTTGCATCATTTTTCAAAAGCATTTGTAATGATAATGTTGTTTTAAAAATTTTTCTGCAGCAACATTTATTTCAACTTAATGTAATTATAGGTTTATGAGCGATGATTGGCCAATTGTATGCGTCCCAGGAACTGGGCCTTACAAGTTGGTATCAGAGCCAAAGTTTAAGTGAAACGGATAAATTTTTAAAATAAACCTAAACTTAAACTGAAAATGGGACGGAAAGGGAAGGGATGCCAGTCCGAGTAGCTACGTGCCATCAGGTATTTTCTTTAATGTTAACCGGTATTATGTGCACATGTTATGTGGTTTATGTGTTGTTGGTACATTTAGATGCTAATGTAGTCAGGATAGGTGATGCTTGGGGTATGAAGAGTAAAGTAAGTGGCTAATCACAACTGGCCACTATAATTAGGGACTTACTATACTTGACATAAACTAAGCTGTTCCTTTGAATGACTGTGTTAGTGTTTGAATCTTTCAGTGTGTGTGTTAGAGGATGGTTGGTGGTACATCATCTAAAGCTTCACGTGGTGGAGGTCGTGGTGTTGAACTACAGGCTACGAGAGGAAGGCCTAGATCCGAAAAAGTGGTTCATGAAGAACTAGAGACCCCTCATCCGGAGGGCGGTGATGAGAGTGCTAACTTAAGGGCCTCGGTGAAGGAGGCTGTGGTTGAAGAGGTGCATCAGGTCATGCAGACAATCTTACCGTCTGTGTTGACCAAAGTTATCAAGGCTGTGAGGGAAGGAGAAAGGAAGGAAAGGAGTAGACCTACGGGCGAAAGGAGACAGCCCGAGACTGAAACGGTTTTCTCTAATGACGAAGAGGAAGAGGAAGAAGAAGATCCTACCCCGGAGGCGGGCCGAGGCTGCAACTATGGGGCATTTCAAAGATGCAAGACCCATACCTTCGATGGTAATGGCACTGCTGCTGCTGCTCACTTATAGGTGAGAGAGATGGAAGCTGTTCTGAATATCAACGAGTTCCGAGAGGACCGAAAGGTAAAGTTTGTTGCCCATTTGTTTGTGGACTTGGCTCTGTGTTGATGGGACAATATTGTCCAAGCTGAGGGTAGTCGGGCTATCAAAAGAATAAGATGGCCTGAGTTGAAAAAGTAGGTGATTGAGGAGTTCTGTCCTCACTGTGAGATGGACAAAGTTAAAAGAGATTCCTGCAGCTGGAGGTGAGAACCATGACACATCAACAATACACCACTAAATTCAACGAAATGGCATGACTTGTGCCAGATTAGGTGACGCCTCTGTCATGAAAGATTAAGAGGTACATTTAGGGTTTGCCGGCAGATATCCACAAGCACATGATCGCCGCCCGGCTGAGCACGTTTAGATCAACGGCTGACTTGGCCGGGAGATTATACAATGAAAGAACTGTGGTGGTGTCAGAAGCTAGCAAGAAAGGAGGGTGTGATCGGAATTGGAACGAGAAGCGATTTGGACATATCGGAGCCACTCCAAGTAACAAAGGTGCACAGGTGGATGACCGACGTGTGGTGACATCTGGTGTAGGGTGGAGAAGGTGTGTCAAGTGTGGACAAAAACAACCCAGGGAATGTAGATTGGGGACCAATGTCTGTTTCTGTCGTGGAAAACCAGACATGTGGTGAAGAACTGTGGTGTGAGGAGGTGTTATTCTTGTTGTGAGAAAGGCCACATGAGGAGGGATTGCAAGAAGCCAAGGGATGAAGGTTTAGGAGTGATTCAGACTGGAGGAAAAGGGCAGAGGGCAAGTGCCAAAGCATTCACGATGATGTAGGGGGAGGCTAGGACAAACCCTGATGTTGTGTCAGGTACGTTTCTAGTAAAGAAAACTTTGGCCTCTGTATTTTTTTATTCTGGTGCTAGTAAAAGTTGTATTTCTACTGTTTTCCATGCAAAACTGCCAGTTAGTAGTAGGAGTGTAAATGCACCCTTGATGTTGAAACTATCATAGGAGGGTCTATTCAGATTTTTGAGATGGGAGAGGGTTATGACATAGAACTAGAAGGTCACAAGTTTCCTATTAGACCATTTGTGACGACTTTAGGCGGGTTTGACATAGTCCTAGGAATGGATTGGTTGGCAGACTATGAGGCGAACACTGTGTGTTGCAAAAAAGATGGTCGATTAACAAAGGTGATTTCGATGGCGATGGCAGGAAAGTGCATGAGGCATTGGTGTAGTGCCTGCTTGGCCTACGTGAAGGATGTGGATATGCCAACATCACAACTGTCTGATGTACAGGTTGTGTGTGGCTTCCCTAAGGTGTTCAGAAAACTTACCTGGAGTAACACCAGACCGTGGGATTGAGTTCCGAATTGACTTGATACCGATTCCCCAACATGTTGCTAAGGCACCATAGCGGTTGGCTCCGACTGAGATGAAGGAACTGATGGAAGAACTACAAGAGTTGCTTGATAAGGGGTTCATTAGACCAAGTATCTCTCCTTGAGGTGCTCCGGTTGTATTTGTGAATAAGAAAGACGGTAGCATGAGGATGTGTATCGACTACCGTGATCTAAATAAGTTGACAGTGAAATATCAGTACCCCTTATTGAGAGGTGATGACCCATTTGATCAGCTTCAAGGTGCTAGATGATTCTCAAGGATGGATCTTCGATCTGGCTACTATCAGATGAAGCTCAAGGAGCAAAATATTCCTAAAATAGTTGTTCGCACGTGTTACAGACACCACGAGTTTCTCGTTATGTCTTTTGGTTTGACCAATGCGCCAGCTTCTTTTATGGACTTGATGAATCGAGTGTGTCGGTCGATGTTGGATAAATCAATGATTGTGTTTACTGGTGATATCTTGATTTATTCCAAGAGTGAGGATGTGCATGTCGGTCACATTCGGGAGGTGTTGGAGACGTTGAGAAGGGAGAGGTTGTATGCTAAATTCTCCAAGTATGCATTCTGGTTATGCGAGGTTCAGTTTTTAGGTCATGTAGTGAAATCCGGTGGGATTATGGTGGACCTGGCAAAGGTGGAAGCGAAGATTTGATGGTTTATTCCGATGCTTCCTACTCGAGGATGGGATGTGTGTTGATGCAGAGAGGTAGGTTATAGCATATGCATCCCGACAATTGAAAGTTCATAAGGTCACTTATCCCACTCCCGACTTGGATCTAGCAGCCGTGGTCTTTGCATTAAGGACATGGAGACACTATCTATACGGGATGAAGTGCACCATATTTAGCCAAGACACATAAGGCCTTTTTGAATTATTGCTTGAGTAGGAGAGATGGCTTATAAATCGGAGTTACCGGATGAGTTAAGTGGAATTCATCCGACATTCCATGTATCTCATCTGAGAAAGTGCTTAGCAGACGAGGATATGATTGTACCACTGGTGGATATCAAGGTAGATGAACGGCTCAATTATGTGGAGCAACCGGTGGCAATCATTGATCGTAAAGAGAAGAGGTTGAGGAATAAAGTGGTTCCTCTTGTGCGTGTACAGTGGAAGCACAAGAAGGGACCTGAGACAAACTAGGAGATTGAAGAAGAGATGAGGTAGCATTACCACGATTGCTTGAGGAATAACAGGTTTCGGGGACGAAACCTATATAAGGGGGTGGACTTGTAACACCCGGTTATTCCTTTAAAGTTGTTAAATAAAGAATTAGGTGAAGAAAAAGAAAGAAAATATATTTTACCCAAGTTGAGGGGTAAAAAGTGTCAAAAGGACAAAAAGGTTTGAAAAAGTGGATGTAAAAGGTGATGGCCGCCCATCACTCCCTCTACACCCACAAAATTCGGATCTTGTTACAGAGAGAAAGAAAGGGAGCTGAAATTTCTAGATTTTGAAGAACAAGAGCTGAAAATTCGAATTCAAGGTAAGAATTCATGTGTTTAAGGTGTTCTTGACTGGTTTCATCCTCGATTGTGTGCTTAACTGCAAACGAGTTTGGACTGGTTTCTAGGTGGTTGAACTCAATTGCAAACGAGTTTGGAAGAATCCATAATCAAGAGCTACAAAGGTGAGTTCTAGAACCCCTCTTTTACATGTTTTAACTGATTTTAGGGCTGGAAATGCATGAATGTATGTTTTTTAAAAACTAGGTTTCATACCTATATGTATGAATGTGTGTATGTTACTGTTCTGGTGTGATTTTGGACTATGTTCATGCTTGATGATGTTATGGTTGTACTCCTAAGGCTTAGAATGCACGATTTAAGCTTAGAACATGATTGATGAGGTTTGGAGACTGAATCAGATGATAAGTGTGCCCTAGGCTGCTCATGCGCCCAAACAGTAGTTCATATGCCTAAGATTAGAAAAATCGCCTGTGTGTGAACAAATGCGGATGAGGAAGTACGGATGAGTAAGAAATGCGGATGAGAAAGTCAATGCGGATGAGAAAGTCAATGTGGATAAGAAAGTCAATGCGGATGAGTAAGTCATGTGAATGAACAAATGTAGTTGAGTAAGTTATGTGAATGAACAAATGCGGATGAGTAAGTTCATGCGACTGAACAAATGCGGACGAACAAAGTCAATGCAGATGAGTAAGTTCATGCGACTGAACAAATGTGGATGAACAAATGCGGATGAACAAAAAGAAATGCGGATGAACAAAAAGAAATGCGGATGAACAAAAAGAAATATAGGCTATGACTTGGGAGGTTCCTGAGGGTTCATGTAAGCTGACTTTTGAGGTCATAGATGATGTGATGGGCATAGTATGATGATGTGATGTATGTGATGTATGGTTGATGCTTATTGTATGATGATATGTATGATGATGCCTTGTATGGCGATGTTTTGCGTGATCATGTTTATGTTCCTGTTGTGTATGTTTATCTTTCTGGTGGCTTTACGTGTTTTAGTTGTGTAAGAAATGATAAAGTATTCTGTAACGTTAAGTTAAAGTGTAGAGAATATGTATAGAGATTGAAGCAACCAAAGTCTTTCTGCAGGCATGCTGCACAAGTACCGAAGAAGAATGCTTCGGAAGTTTCACACATGCAACAGAAATATTCTAAGTGTGAAATCTTCCGAAGCCAAGACCAATATCTTCCGAAGCCAAAGATGAAGTCTTCCGAAGCTTCAAAGAAAAATTCTTCTGAAGCTCCACACTTGAAGACAGATTTTTCTGAAGACTTTTAACAACATGCTTTATCTGATGTCTTTTCCATAAAGCTGGACCCCTTTTCGCTGCAACTCTGTAAAGTCACCAACTTACATGACTTGGTGAAAAGGTCCATGCTTTTGGTAACTGTACATTGAGGTCTTGAGTGTCTAAACTTTCTACTTCATGTACTTTATCCTTTTTGTAATAGATAAGGATGTTAGCTATGGCATGTCATAGTCACAAAGTCAAAAAGGCAATCTGCCTTTTCGACTTACAATTGATTTTGTTTGAGTCTAGTCAATTGTATGCAGTGGCTTCATAGTATGGCCGGCTATAGGATGTAGTATAAGTATCTCATGTTCTTGTAACTTTATGGATATGCTTATAACACTTGTAATAGAACATTGAGAAAGCAATATCTGCAATCTTGAAAACCATCTCACTGTGTGTCTTGCTCTTGTGTTCAGTCTCTTAATTACGTGTGTTCTTAGTGTTTTTACTTGTGGTTAATCTAGTTTGTTGACCAAAAGAACAATGAGCCAAGATCAGAAAACCTCTAAGTCCCACATGGTATCACAACAACTGCTGAAAGCCTCATCAGTAGTTTGACAAGTGCTGAAGACTTCAACAGCTGAAGATCAAGTGTTGAAGACTTCAACAGCTGAAGAACTAAAGTGCTGAAGTACAACAGCTGAAGAACACAAGTGTTGAAGCTGAAAGACCAAAGTACTGAAGTACAACAGCTGAAGAGTTTACAAGTGCTGAAGATCAACAACTGATGTACAAAGTCTGAAGACAAAGACTGAAGACATCAGCTGATGACATTACTGAAGTCATCAGCTGATGAAACACCTGAAGGTCAAAGTCTGAAGATCAAGTACTGAAGCCTCAGTAGTTTGTCACAACTGCTGAAGAGTACTTCTTCAGTAGTTGTGATATCAGTAGTTTTATATTTCTAGTTTCAGTAGTTTTATGTTTCAGTAGTTTTGTAAAACGACTGAAGAGCTTGTTCTTCAGTCGTTGTAGTTTCAGTAGTTTCTAATCAGTAGTTGTTAAGATCAGTTATTTTTGTAATAGATCTGCCAGTTGTCACTTTCCGTGATAACAACAGTGATTGTTGCACTCTATATAAGGAGTGACAACTATTGTAATAGGTGAAGTTTTTGAATGACGTGAATGAATGAATGATTTGATTAGAAACATTCCATATCTATAAACATTCCTTGAATCAGAAATATATTCTCTCGCTATAACCGTATGTGCTCTTAATGCATACAAGCATCGACTTCTTGCTACAATTTGTCTAATTTTCTATTCTTATTCCGCTGCTTTGAACTCTAATACATCAAACTTGTGATCGCTGATCCTGTCAAATGGTATCAGAGCAGGTTAATCATTGATCGATCTAATAATTGATCATTGAAACTTCTATTCAAGATCTAAGTTTGATTGAATTAGCTTTGTTTTTGCCTGAAACGGTTATAGAGATTGAATTTTCTGTATTTCTGGTCATTTATCCTGAGATCTTTTCCTGGTTTTCATTGAGTGTGTTGTGGTCTGTGTAAAACTTTTAAAAGCTTGAATTAAATTGTTTTTGAACTAAAAATGACTACTCCCTCCAATGATCCTCACAATACTGGTTCCTCAACCAAGCCACCAATGCTGGTTAGGAATGAGTATAACATATGGCAAAGACGAATGCTCCATCACCTGTCTGTTAACAGCGCAGGTTGTTGGACATCAGTGGTACATGGTCCACACAAGCCTATGGTGAATAACCCGGAAACCAATCAAATGGTTCCGAAGAGGAGGGAGCAATACTCAGATGAGGATAAGAAGTTGCTTGAAATTGATGCAAAAGCCCATGGAATTCTGGCCACGGCACGCCAAATGAAATCTATTCTGGGCTAATGCATCATGAAACTGCCCATGACCTCTGGAATGCCTTGAAAGAACAATTTGGAGGAACAGATGAGGTCTTGGCAAATAATAGAGAAATCCTTGCCCAACAATATGAGACATTTTCTCATACAAAGGGTGAGACACTGACTCAACAATATGAGCGGTTCTCTTGTTTGATCTATGAATTAAAAATGGTCAAACTTGAGTACACAAATATCCAGATGAATAACAGATTTCTCAGATCATTGCCTGAGAGATGGGACACATATACTATTGTCCTACGCTCCAGTGCAAGTTTGGACAAACTATCTCTCACCCAACTCCATGGGAAACTGCTCACGTTTGAGAGAGAGATAGAACAGAAGAGAAAGTTGTATTCATCTGGAAAGCTCGCTGAAGACTTTGTACCAGGCAACACTGCCTTGGTGGGTCATGAGTCAGAATATGCTTCATCTGAATGCTAGTATGATGAGCATATTAATTTCTCTTCAAGCACTTCTGATTCTGCATTTGTGAGTGTTGATGGTCAGTTTACTGGGTGTAATAATGACAATCTATGCTTCATTATGGATGATCTTAAGGGGATTGCTGATGATGACTTAGAAGAGATGGATATTTTGAGCCAAATGGCACTAATAAATATCAGATCTCAGAAGTTCTATAAAAGAACTGGAAGAAAATTCCCAGGACTCTCTGGCAAAACAAAGTTGGTTTTGACAAGAGCAAGTTGAGGTGTCACATATGCCAAAGGCTTGGACACTTTGCAAGAGAGTGTAGATCAACTGGATCTAACCCCACTGCACCCTTTGTGACTTTTCCTGGCAATAGTCAACAACACAGAGGGCAACATCCTGTCACTTCTAGTCATCATCCTCAACAACAATCTCCGGCATATTGTTCCTCAGGGTCAAATGCCATATCCGTACCCTTGTTATTACATGCCACAGTCAAATCAAGTTCAAGTTCCTATGGCACCACAACCTCATGCACTACCAGAACCTCAGCCATCCCAATCTCATCAACAAACTCAACCTCAACAACACAGCTTTTTCACCCCAGGAGAGTTTGACTGGAGCAGTTTACCAGATGACTTGTCTGGTCATGACCAACTGTTCTCAGGTGCTGGTCAACATGGTGGTGACAGTCCTTTTGGGAATCTAGCTCTTATGGCTTTGGAGTCTGCTGCTACTTCATTTTCTAATGCCTCTACACCTCAGGTATCACAGGTATCCTCTGAGGCAAAAGCCAAATTATGTTCTAAACCATGCATAGCAGCATTTGCTTCCATTAGAGAAGCAAATGTAGCTCTAATTAATAAGAACATTGAGCTAGAACAAATAATTTCAAAAACAAAGCTGAGTTTGAGTCTGTGCTTAAAGATAAAAATGATGAGATTTATAAACTGAATTGCCAAATAATTGATGATAAGGCTAGAGAAGAGGTACTTCTAGAGAAGTACAAAGATCTCAAAGAAACCCTTGCAGTTACCCAGGTAGAGTGTGATAGATGGGTACAATCATGCAAAGGTTTTGAAATGCTTCTTAGTAAGCAATCTGCTCAAATGTGAAGTTTGGAATTGGTTACAATCACACTGCTCCACCTACAGATTTCACCCCAAGAGCAGAGGTAGAATCTGATGGGGAGAGTGATAACCAATCCATCACATCATGTGATCTACCTTCTGATACAGCACAATCAGAAGTAGCAGTCAGCATCAAGCCCTCTTTGAACTTATCAGCTGATGTTGATGGTTCAAATGCTGACACTCACATGATCAATGAGTTGATCAACTCAGGAGTTAATCCTAAAGGTCCTGAAAGGACTAGAGAGCAGGATTTACCACCTGAATTCAAACTTCAACTGCTGTCAGTACTAAAGAGAAGAAAACTGCCAGTAGAAAGAGTTTGAAGTCTACTAAAGAGGCAGTCAAGAAAGCAAACAATGCTTCCAAAGCATTGAAGAACAAGTTTTCAGTTGCTTCACCCTCTTTAGTTGATGATCAACCTAAGATGAAGAAGAAACCATGTGAAGTATGTGGTTTGTTCAATCATCTTACAGATGATTGTTGGTACAAAAGAGGTTCCAAACTCAAACAAAAAGAAGAAATTAATGAGAAAATGGTAAAAATGAAAACTAAGTTTGAGACCACATTTGTATCAGCAACATCAAATCCTGTAACCCTTAAGTCCTCAAAGAAATCCAAAAAGGAAGGGGTTAAACAGGTGACAGCTGAGAATGCTCAGAAGAAGAAGGGGCAACATAGGAACTTATCAAACTCCACTGGCAATGTCTGATGAGCTGAAAGCTTTGTCACAAAATCAGACACAGCTGGTCATGATGGTTCAACATCTGTTGGGTAGAGTTAACCAACTAGATGCTCCTATGTTGAAACCACAAAAAGGAGGTCCAAGCCAAAGGACTACTCTTCTACACCATCTTCTTCCTCTCAGGCTGTTGTTTCAGATAAACCTGTTAGTTTACCATCTATTGATGAGACCAGGCCCAAAACCAAAAAGGTTTGGGTCTCTAAAACTAACTGATTGTTATTATTGCAGGGTTCTTCAACATGCCAAAGTAGCATCTGGTATGTAGACAGTGGGGGATCTATGCACATGACTGGGAACAGCTCTCTTCTTCATGACTACTCTCAAGGAAAGAAGGGATTTGTTTCTTTTGGCAATGATGCTAGGGGTTACATCATTGGTAAGGGCTTTGTCTCCAATGGAGAAATCAAATTTGATGATGTTAATCATGTGGAAAATCTCAAGTACAATCTCTTGAGTGTCAGTCAAATGTGTGATAAAGGCCATGTTGCCCTTTTCACCAGTCAAAACTGTAGGATTCTGTCATCCAAAGTTTTGCACTTGATTGACAAGGTGTTGGATGATCACACTCTCCTGAAGCCAACAGGACAGGAAGAGTGTATGCCTTAGATCTTTCTAAGAAGATAGATCTCAAAGGCAATCCTTGCCTATTTTCCAAAGCCTCTTCTCAAGAATCTAAACTGTGGCACAGAAGGCTTGGTCATGTTAATCTCAAAAACATGAATCAGCTTACCCACAATAGTTTAGTCAGAGGCTTACCAATAAAGGAGTTCCACTGTGATGAACCTGCACTCCTTGTTTAAAAGGAAAACAACACAAAGTCTCATTCCTCCTATTGAAGTGCCTAAGTCCACTGCCTGCTTGCAATTACTGCATATGGATCTATTGGTCCTGTGAGAGTAATGAGCATGGCAAAGAAGAAATACTGTCTGGTAATTGTGGATGATTACTCCAGATTTGTATGGACTTTCTTTCTACATTCAAAGGATGAGGCTGCTCAGAAGATTATTCACTTTGTGTTGTATATTGAGAAGCAGTATTCCCTTCCAGTCAAGTGTATTAGGAGTGACAATGGAACTGAGTTCAGAAATCATACACTTGATGACTTCTATCTTTCAAAGGGGATCAAAAGGCAGTTTAGCATCCCAAGGACTCCAGAACAAAATGGAGTAGTGGAGAGAAAGAACAGGACCTCATTGAAGCTGCAAGGTCCATGCTAGCTTACTCAGGTTTGCCACTGACCTTTTGGGCTGAAGCTGTCAACACAGCTTGCTATGTGCAAAATAGAGTTTTAGTAAATCAGAGGTTGATGAAGACTCCATATGAAGTTCTCCATCATTGGCTCCTCTGATTTCATTTTCAAAGCATTTGGGTGTCCCTGTTTTATTCTCAACACAAAGGATCAACTCCATAAGTTTGATCCTAAGGTGGATGCAGGGTATTTTGTTGGTTATTCATCTACTTGCAAGGCATACAGAGTCTTCAACTGCAGAACAAAGATGGTTGAAGAAACTCTACATGTTAAGTTCAATGAATCTCCAAAGGACAAGATTCCACAAAGCCCTGTGGAGTTATTTGATTTGGACATACTGCAATATGTTCCCTATCAAACTCCTGCTGTTGCTCCTGTCAACAGTTCACCACCTGGTGGTATTGCTGATGATGATGATGATTGCAGTACTCACCTCTTCAGGTTTAGTGATCAGCTGCCTGATTCAGCTAGACCTGATGTTCCTGTAGCTCCAGTAGCACCATCCACAACAAATGCTGATGAGATCTCTTCGAATTCAACTTCCTTTGAACTACCATCCACTGATTGTTTCAAGGAAATGATTCACCATCACCATCTGTTACTGCTGAGCCTACTACAAACACTTGCACAGATCTCATGTGTATCAAGATCTGAAGAATCACCCTATGTCTCAAATCATTGGTGATATCACTGCTGGAGTATCAACAAGAAGTCAATTGTCAAATTTCTGCTTCTATGCTCTCTTCATCAGTCAGCAAGAGCCAAAGAATTATCACATTGCTTTAAAGGACAATGGATGGGTTAATGCCATGCAGCTTGAGCTTCTTCAGTTCAAGAAAGAGCAAGTGTGGGAACTGGTTCCTCTACCTCCAGGTAAGTGTGCATAGGCACTAAATGGGTGTTTAGGAACAAAACTAATGAAATGGGCTTATTGTTAAGAACAAGGCCAGACTGGTTGTTCAGGGGTTTGCACAAAAGAAGTATTGATTATGATGAAACCTTTTCCCCTGTAGCCAGACTGGAAGCAATTCGATTGTTTTTAGCTTATGCGCTTATCAAAACCTTAAAGTTTTTCAAATGGATGTCAAAAGTGCATTTTTGTATGAAAAATTAAAGAAGAGGTTTATGTATGTCAACCTCCAGGCTTTGAGGACAATAAACATCCTAATTGGGTGTATAAGCTTGATAAGGCTCTTTATGGGTTAAAACAAGCTCCTAGAGCCTGGTATGAGACATTATCAAACTTTCTTCTGGAAAATATTTTCACTAGGCTCCATCGATAAGACTTTATTCATTAAGAAAGCTGGGCAGCATAATCTACTTGTTCAAATTTATGTAGACATCATTTTTGCATCCTCTGATCCTAAGTTGTGTGATGCCTTTACAAAGTTGATGCAACAGAAGTTTGAAATGAGTGCCAGGGAGAATTACAGTTCTTTCTGGGGTTGCAAATCAAACAAAAGGCTAATGGATTTTCATTCATCAGTCCGAATACACAAAAGATCTTTTGCAAAAGTTTGATTTACAAAACTGTAAGCCCTGTTCTACCCCCATGTGCAGCACCACACAACTGGGTACAGATCAGAAAGGTAAAGTGGTTGATGAAACACTTTACAGATGTATGATTGGGTCCTTGATGTATTTAACAGCTTCTAGACCAGATATTATGTTTGCTACATGTGTTTGTGCTAGATTTCAGGCTGCACCTAAAGAGTCTCATCTGATTGCAGTCAAGAGGATCTTTAGATATCTGCAAGGCACTCCATCTCTAGGTTTATGGTATTCTACTGGACATTTCTGGTAATTAGTTGCTTTTTCTGACAGTGACTATGCAGGGTGTAAGTTGACCAGGAAATCAACTTCTGGTGGATGTCAATTCCTAGGCAACTGCTTGATTTCTTGGCAGAGCAAGAAACAGACCTCAGTTGCTACATCAACTGCATTGTGCTGCAAGTTGTACATCTCAGGTACTCTGGCTTCAAAACCAACTTTTGGATTATGGCATTACAGAGACTAAGACTCCATTGTTAATCAGACATCATTTTATAAGGGATTGTTTTGAAAAAGGTCTGATTGATCCTAAGTTTGTGCCTAGTGCTGATGAGCTTGCAGACATTTTTACTAAGCCTTTGGATAGTTCAACTTTCCAAAACCTGGTGTTAAGGCTTGGTATGCTGCAGCTAGAATAAGTGACAACTACTGATGATCTTGGTAATAAGTACTGATGATCATTGGTAACTATGTCATATATAAGTACTGATGAGTTCTTTTACCCTCAGCAGTTTTTATAACTACTGAAGGCTAAATGCCTCACAAGTACTGAAGTACTTCATCTGTTCTAAACTACTGATGTAGTTACAACTACTGATGCAGTTACAACTACTGCAATCAGTAAAAACAGATAAGTACTGATGTCCTATGAAACAACTGAAATCAGCCAAAAAGGCTGATGAATGTGTTGAGGACAGCATGAAACAGCTGAAAAGCTAAGAATTGACGAAAACAGCTGATGAGAAATTTCTCTTCAGTCGTTTGTACAACTGCTGTTTCATTCTAAACAGCTGATGACAAAACCACTGTCCTCAGTAGTTTTATAACTACGGATGACTAATACCAAGTCTTCAGTTGTTTACAACAGCAGATGACCAAACCACTGTCCTCAGTAGTTTCATAACTACTGATGACCAACACTAAGTCCTCAGTTGTTTCAATCATCTGAAGTCAAAACCACGGTCTTCAGTAGTTTTCTAACTTCTGATGCCTAACACCACGACTTCAGCTGTTTCAACGTCTGAAAGGATAATACTATGTCAACGGTCGTTTAAAACTACTAATGACTAACACCACATCCTTCAGTCGTTTTTTTACCCGCACCCTATATATACCCCTGACCTAATCCTTCATGCTTCATCTTCTTCAAACCTAACGTTCCTCTCCAAAACTTCCTCCTCTCAATGGCGTCCATGCAATTAAACCGCGCACAACGTGTTGCCTACCTCATTAACGCCTATCTGGACTAACTTCGATACTGCTATCATCTTATGGTTCAGTCCTAATACAATACGGCATTTCTTCTGAATCCCATACTACATGCCGAATCCCTGCACCAATTTTGGATGAACGTTACTATTACCACTGGGAGAACAACACACCATCTCTCCAGTCAGTCGTCAACACAAAGAAGTAGTCATCACTCCTGCAATAATCCGCCAAATTCTTCATCTGAATGATGCTAGTTCTCCTGCGGGATATCCGAAGGGCACCACAGATCTATCCTTTGCCCACATGGATATCAAGGCGATCTCAGTGCCTCCACTATCATGAAGAAACACTTTAATGACGCTGAGCGCCTAATTTTTCACATGGTGAATGTATGTTTGGCCCCTAAGACGTCGTCTTGGGATCAAATGTCGACAAAATGTGACAGGATCAGTGATCACAAGTTTGACGTATCAGAATATAAAGCAGCGGAATACAAAACACGAATTAGACAAATTGTAGCAAGCATCGATACTTGTAAGCGTTAAGATCGCATACGGTTATAGGAGAGAATATGAATTTCTGATTTCTAGGAATGTTTATAGATGTAGAATATTTCTAATCGAATCAATCAATCATTCCATCAATTGCTCATATCGCTCAATCATTACAATAGGTGTCACTCCTTATATAGAGTGCAACAGTCACTGCTGTTATCACGGAAAGTGACAACTGGCAGATCCAATACAGAAATAACTAATTCTTAACAAACTACTGAAATGTTCACAACTACTGAGAACATATCAGCAAGTTAAGTACAAAATATAAAACTACTGAAACTACAACGACTGAAGAACAAGCTCTTCAGTCTTTTACAAAACTACTGAAACAAAGAAAATAAAACTACTGATATCACAACTACTGAAGAAGTACTCTTCAGCAGTTGTGACAAACTACTGAGGCTTCAGTACTTGATCTTCAGACTTTGACCTTCAGGCGTTTCATCAGCTGATGACTTCAGTAGATATCATCAGCTGATGTCTTCAGTCTTTGTCTTCAGACTTTGTACATCAGTTGTTGATCTCAGTACTTGTGAACTCTTCAGCTGTTGTACTTCAGTACTTTGGTCTTTCAGCTTCAGCACTTGTGTTCTTCAGCTGTTGTACTTCAGCACTTTGGTTCTTCAGCTGTTAAGGTTTTCAGCACTTGATCTTCAGCTGTTGAAGTCTTCAGCACTTGTCAAACTACTGATGAGGCTTTCAGCAGTTGTTGTGATACCGTGTGGGACTTAGAGGTTTTCTGATCTTGGCTCATTGGTTCTTTTGGTCCAACAAACTCCCCCTGAACCAATGCAGCCAAAACCTCTAACTTATTTATACTCCCACTTATTGATGGCAAAAATGTTGGTCTTTTTCCTTCTTGATCAGTAGAGAAGATGACCCATGTACGCTCCGGCCTGGGAAGAACCTCAAATATTTGTTTGGCAGAGTATGAATGGGAACTCTGTTTTGGGGAACTGGACACAGAGTTGTTATCCCATTCATGAGATTCACTTCCCCATAATGAGTCTGTACGACTCTCTGTGTAGGCCTCAAGGAAGGTGATTTGTTCCTCCATGGTTAGCTCTTTTCAGCACCTCCTTCAAACAATGATTCCGGCCCATAATACTCAGACAGGTATTTGGCCTGTTTCCCATTCTTTAGCTCCACAGTTGTTATTACTCTGTAAGCAAACTCATCCGGGTGATTACCCTCTAGGAACACTGGAGCTCATTTTTCCTGACTTCCTCAAGCCTCTTGTAACTAACCCCTTTTTCACTATTTTGTTTTCCAGCATCTTCTGAGGGGTTAGATTAGCTTTGTAGGCTTCTTGAAGTCTTCTAGGATTTCCCAGGGTGAAACTACAAAGACCAGAGAGATCACTTCATCTACGATCTTTTCACCTGGCCAATGTATCTCCGAGGTATATTGTTCTTATGAATTCTGTGAGAGACCCTGGGATCAGGCCAAATCCTCACTCTTTCCTTTTGATATTGAAAGGTATGCCTGAGAGTGTAAAGTCTGAGGGCTTGCTCCTTCATATTGATGATGGAGATGTGGCTGCATAAGCTTTGTCAACTCTCTTCAGCAATTCCTCATCATGCTGTTTATGAAGCTCTTCTTCTTCTTCTAGCTTCACTTTAACCATTTGTCTCTGGACTTCAGGAGTAATTGCTGAGGAGTGACTTGTGGCCTTAGGCAACTGAATCACAGCTGATAGCGGCAGCCTGTCTTCATCATCTTCTTCATCTTCTTCTAGCCTCATATCCTTCTCTCTTCTTCAAGGGTATATCATCGGCTATGGGTTTTGAGGGAAAGGGAGTGTGGTTTGGTGGTGGTGTTTTTTTGGGGATGGTTTTGGTGTGGAAATGTTGACAGGCTGTGCTAGCAACCTTGAGGTGAGTGTGGCTTTTGATTGCTTTGCTAGCTCAGTCCTGCTCCCAGCACCCACTTCATTCAAAGCTTCAATAACAAGCCCCTTAGTGTATGCTTCAGACGAACAGATCTTGGTGGTGATTGCCAAGATACTGTCCCTGGACCAAGCTTTGATCTCAATCATGATCTTCCAAGATATTTTGCAATAAATCTTATCATGATTTCTAGCCTTTCTCTTTCTACACTTCATAACTTGCCCATCTATTCTGATTTCTTCAACTCTAGTCGTCGAATCTCAGAGTCCAGTTTGTTGGTGTCATGACCTTGCCTGAACAGCTGATCAATGATGTTGTCCATTGATCTACTGTGTTCGGCATCAGCCTCTTTTATCAGTAGCTCCAAGGCTTTATCTTCAGCAATGTGCTCATCAGCACCTTTCTTTCGCTTGTAGGTGAGCATTGGTTGCTTTCTTTATCCTTTTGGGCTTGCTTCGCTTCTTCTTTTCCTCGGATCTTTTCCTCTTCTGTTCTTTCACTGCAGGACTCTCCCCCTTTTTGGTTGCATTGGAGGAAGGGGTTGAGACCGCAGAAAGAGTCTTGTGGACAGCAGCATCAACCAAGGGCTGTAATGTTGAGGAAAGCCTCTCATCAAGGGCTTTGATCACTATATCAGTGATTATGGGTGATGAGAGGGGGGATTTTCGGAGGATAGCACCTATTTGCTCAGGAGGGTTCTGTTCCTGAGAAGTAGGGCCTGAAGCAGAGGCGGGTTGATTTTGGGGTGGCTCTGTGTTTGGGAAACCTTCAAGGGAAGGTGCCATCTGTGGTGTATGAGGTGGCAGATGGACTTGCATCCTGAGACATCTTGGCCAGCAGCTCTTTGAGTCTGCTAACCTCATCCTCTAGAATGGTATTTTGAGCAACTACATCATAGAAGAAGCTCAGGTCATCATCAGTTGATACTGAATCACCTGACCTCCTGCTTAGAGCAGGATTTACATGCGCTGGGTGTAGACCAGTTGGTGCATGTGCCCCTTGTGCTTGGTACTGGGGACTTCCAGCCTCAGGACAATGTCCATCATCAGCTGTTGCCTCTAGGGAGGTCTTAGCAATGTTACCAGCCTCACTCTGGTCATGTGCTGAGTCAGAGGAGGTGGCAGCCTCACTAGATATTCTAAGCTCCTTCTCTACACCAGGAGATAGAATTGGGAAACCCCTGTGCTGTGGGTTCTCAAGTGCACTGTGTTCCTCCCCCTCAATTGTAGAGGTATTCCCAGTAATAAGTGGTTTCTGGGGAGGGGGTGAGGAGTGCAATTGAGTCAGCACTTGAGCAACTATTAAAGTTGGGCTGTGAGGGGCGGTTGTTTGGGGTACGGGGTAGAAGCAGTGTGCACCTGGGGTGGATGGTGCTCTTCAATGGCAATCTCCTCAAGTGAGGAAGATCCCAGATAAGTAGGTGCCCCTTGGGTTGCTGCAGGCTCCTGTTGAGAGGAAGCCTGAGCGGCTGTGGCTGGAGGAGTCATGGTATCCACTAGGGGTTTGGACTAGTGGATATATCCTGCGTTTGTTGTGCAGGAGCATCCTCAGGGGACTCAATTCCCTGAGTAGCCTTTTTGGGTTTCTTTTGGTGAGTTTGGTGGGGACATTGGATTTGGAGGTGGTGGCTGTGGGTTCCAGCTGCGTGGGTTTTCGCAGCTTGGCAGCCAGTTTGAGTGTCCGTCGGAGAGTTGTGCCGGGAGTATACTTCTGGCAAAACAGCCGTAGCAGGGACTCCCAAGCCAACAAGTCCCTCAGCATTAAGCTGGTCTATTATAATGGCCATTATGAACCGTGGATAGAGTATCCAACGGTTGGCAGTTAGTTTTTGAGCCATATCTTTGAGCTCTGAAAATATTAATTGTGAAAAATTCAGTGGTTGTTGCTCAAGGATAGAATACATTACCTGCTGCCATTTGGTGGACATTTGATCCCAAGACGATGTCTTAGGGGCCAAACATACATTGACCATGTGAAAGATCAGGCGCTCAGTGTCATTAAAGTGTTTCTTCATGATGGTGGTGGCACTGAGATCACCTTGATATCCATGCCGAGCAAATGATAGATCTATTGCCCTTCGGATATCCAGCAGGAGAGGTAGCATCACTCAGTTGAAGAATTTTACGGATTGTTGCAGGAGTAATCACTACTTCTTTGTTGTTGACGACTGACCGGAGGGATTGTGAGTGGCTCTCCTCAGTTGTAACAGTAATGTTCATCCAAATTGGTTCAAGGATTCGGCATGTAAAACGGGGTTCAGAAGGAATGCCTTGTTGTATGGGACTGAACCATAAGATCGATAGCAGCATCGAACTTAGTCCAGATCGGCGATTTTGTGAGGTAGGCAACACAGTTGTGTCGCGGTTAATTTGCATAGACGCCATGGATTTTGGAGAGGAACGTTAGTTTGAAGAAGATAAGCATGGAGAGCTCAGGTTGAGGGTATTTATAGGGTACGGGTGAGGAAACGACTGAAGGATGTGGTGTTAGTCATCAGTAGTTTTAAACGACCGTTGACATGGTATTATCCTTTCAGACGTTGAAACAGCTGAAGTCGCGGTGTTAGGCATCAGTAGTTTAGAAAACTACTGAAGACCGTGGTTTTGACTTCAGGTGATTGAAACAACTGAGGACATGGTGTTTGTCAGCAGTAGTTATGAAACTACTGAAGGCAGTGGTTTTGTCATCAGCTGTTGTAAACAACTGAAGACTTGGTATTGGTCATCAGTAGTTATAAAACTGCTGAAGACGTGGTTTTGCTTCAGTTGTTTAAAATGAAACAGCAGTGGTACAAACGACTGAGGAGAAAGTTCTCTTCAGCTGTTTTCGTCAATTCTTAGCTTTTCAGCTGTTTCAAACTGTCCTCAACACATTCATCAGTCTTTATGGCTGATTTCAGTTGTTTCATAGGACATCAGTACTTATCTGTTTTTACTGAATGCAGTAGTTATGACTGCATCAGTAGTTGTAACTACTTCAGTAGTTTAGAGCAGATGAAGTACTTCAGTACTTGTGAGAACTTTTAGCCTTCAGTAGTTATAAAAAGTACTGAGGTTAAAAGAGCTCATCAGTACTTATATGTGACAGGCACTCATGATCATCAATATGAATTACTGAGATCATCAGTAGTTGTCACCTATTCTAGCTGCAGCATACCAAGCCTTAACACCAGGTTTTGGAAAGTTGAACTATCCAAAGGCTTAGTAAAAATGTCTGCAAGCTCATCAGCACTGGCACAAACTTAGGATCAATCAGACCTTTTTCAAAACAGTCTCTTATAAAATGATGTCTGATCTCTATATGTTTGGTCCTAGAGTGCTGGACTGGATTTTTGACAATGCAAAGAGCTGAAGCACTATCCATTAACAATGGAGTCTTAGTCTCTGTAATGCCATAATCCAAAAGTTGGTTTTGAAGCCAGAGTACCTGAGATGTACAGCTTGCAGCAGCAATGTACTCTGCTTCCGCAGTGGATGTAGCAACTGAGGTCTGTTTCTTGCTCTGCCAAGAAATTAAGCAGTTGCCTAGGAATTGACATCCACCAGAAGTTGATTTCCTGGTCAACTTACACCCTGCATAGTCACTGTCAGAAAAAGCAACTAATTTACCAGAATGTCTGGTAGAATACCATAAACCTAGAGATGGTGCCTTGCAGATATCTAAAGATCCTCTTGACTGCAATCAGATGAGACTCTTTAGGTGCAGCCTGAAATCTAGCACAAACACATGTAGCAAACATAATATCTGGTCTAGAAGCTGTTAAATACATCAAGGACCCAATCATACATCTGTAAAGTGTTTCATCAACCACTTTACCTTTCTGATCTGAGTCCAGTTGTGTGGTGCTGCTCATGGGAGTAGAACAGGGCTTACAGTGTTGTAAATCAAACTTTTGCAAAAGATTTTGTATATTTGGATTGATGAATAAAAATTCCATCAGCCTTTTGTTTGATTTGCAACCCCAGAAAGAACTGTAATTCTCCCATGGCACTCATTTCAAACTTCTGTTGCATCAACTTTGTAAAGGCATCACACAACTTTGGATCAGAGGATGCAAAAATGATATCATCTACATAAATTTGAACAAGTAGATTATGCTGCCCAGCTTTCTTAATAATTAAAGTCTTGTCATGGAGCCTCTAGTGAAATTGTTTTCCAGAAGAAAGTTTGATAATGTCTCATACCAGGCTCTGGGAGCTTGTTTTAACCCATAAAGAGCTTTATCAAGCTTATACACCCAATTAGGATGTTTGTTGTCCTCAAAGCCTGGAGGTTGACATACATAAACCTCTTCTTTAACTTTTCCATACAAAAATGCACTTTTGACATCCATTGAAAGACTTTAAGTTTTTGATAAGCAGCATAAGCTAAAAACAATCGAATTGCTTCCAGTCTGGCTACAGGGGCAAAGGTTTCATCATAATCAATACCTTCTTCTTGTGCAACCCCTGAACAACCAGTCTGGCCTTGTTCTTAACAATAAGCCCATTTTCATTCATGTTTTGTTCCTAAACACCCATTTAGTGCCTATTGCACACTTACCTGGAGGTAGAGGAACCAGTTCCCACACTTGCTGTTTCTTGAACTGAAGAAGCTCAAGCTGCATGGCATCAACATCCATTGTCCTTTAAAGCAATGTGATAATTCTTTGGCTCTTGCTGACTGATGAAGAGAGCATAGAAGCAGAAATTTGACAATTGACTCTTGTTGATACTCCAGCAGTGATATCACCAATGATTTGAGACAAGGGGTGATTCTTCAGATCTTGATACACAATGAGATCTGTGCAAGTGTTTGTAGCCGGTTCAGCAGCAACAGATGGTGATGGTGAATCATTTCCTTGAAACCAATCAGTGGATGGTAATTCAAAGGAAGTTGAATTCGAAGAAATCTCATCAGCATTTGTTGTGGATGGTGCTACGGCGCTACAGGAACATCGGTCTAGTTGAATCAGGCAGCTGATCACTAAACCTGAAGAGGTGAGTACTGCAATCATCATCATCATCAGCAGTACCACCAGGTGGTGAACTGTTGACAGGAGCAACAGCAGGAGTTTGATAAGGAACATATTGCAGTATGTCCAGATCAAATAACTCCACAGGACTTTGTGGAATCTTGTCCTTTGGAGATTCATTAAACTTAACATGTAGAGTTTCTTCAACAATCTTTGTTCTGCAGTTGAAGACTCTGTATGCCTTGCAAGTAGATGAATAACCAACAAAGTATCCTGCATCCACCTTAGGATCAAATTTGTGGAGTTGATCCTTTGTGTTGAGAATAAAGCAGGGACACCCAAATGCTTTGAAAAATGAAATCAGTGGAGCCAAATGATGGAGAACTTCATATGGAGTCTTCATCAACCTCTGATTTACTAAAACTCTATTTTGCACATAACAAGCTGTGTTGACAGCTTCGGCCCAAAAGGTCAATGGCAAACCTGAGTCAGCCAGCATGGACCTTGCAGCTTCAATGAGGGTCCTGTTCTTTCTCTCCACTACTCCATTTTGTTCCGGAGTCCTTGGAATGCTGAACTGCCTTTTGATTCCCTTTGAGAGATAGAAGTCATCAAGTGTATGATTTCTGAACTCAGTTCCATTATCACTCCTAATACACTTGACTGGAAGGGAATACTGCTTCTCAATGTACAGCACAAAGTGGATAATCTTCTGAGCAGCCTCATCCTTTGAGTGTAGAAAGAAAGTCCATACAAATCTGGAGTAATCATCCACAATTACCAGACAGTATTTCTTCTTTGCCATGCTCATTACTCTCACAGGACCAAATAGATCCATATGCAGTAATTGCAAGCAGGCAGTGGACTTGGACACTTCAATAGGAGGAAATGAGACCTTGTGCTGTTTCCTTTTAAACAAGCAGTGCAAGTTTCATCACAGTGGAACTCCTTTATTGGTAAGCCTCTGACTAAACTATTGTGGCTAAGCTGATTCATGTTTTTGAGATTAACATGACCAAGCCTCCTGTGCCATAGTTTAGATTCTTGAAAAGAGGCTTTGGAAAATAGGCAAGGATTGCCTTTGAGACCTATCTTCTTAGAGAGATCTAAGGCATACACTCTTCCTGTCCTGTTGGCTTTCAGGAGAGTGTGATCATCCAACACCTTGTCAATCAAGGGCAAAACTTTGGATGACAGAATCCTACAGTTTTGACTTGTGAAAAGGGCAACATGGCCTTTATCACACATTTGACTGACACTCAAAGGTTGTACTTGAGATTTTCCACATGATTAACATCATCAAATTTGATTTCTCCATTGGAGACAAAGCCCTTACCGATGATGTAACCCCTAGCATCATTGCCAAAAGAAACAAATCCCTTCTTTCCTTGAGAGTAGTCATGAAGAAGAGAGATGTTCCCAGTCATGTGCATGGATCCCCCACTGTCTACATACCAGATGCTATTTTGGCATGTTGAAGAAACCTGCAATAATAAACAATCAGTTAGTTTTAGAGACCCAAACCTTTTGGGTTTTGGGCCTGGTCTCATCAATAGATGGTAAACTAGCATGTTTATTTGTAACAACAGCCTGAGAGGAAGAAGATGGTGCAGAAGAGGAGTCCTTTGGCTTAGACCTCCTTTTCTGTGGTTTCAACATAGGAGAATCTAGTTGGTTAACTCTACCCAACAGATGTTGTACCATCATCACCAGCTGTGTCTGATTTTGTGATAAAGCTTTCAGCTCATCAGACACATTGCTAGTGGAGTTAGATAAGGTCCTATGTTGCACCTTCTTCTTTTGAGCACCCTCAGCTGTCACCTGTTAAACCCTTCCTTTTTGGATGCTTTAAGGACTTAAGGGTTACAGGATTTGATGTTGCTGATACAAATGTGGTCTCAAACTCAGTTTTCATTTTTACCATTTTCTCATTAATTTCTTCCTTTTGTTTGAGTTTGGAACCTCTTTTGTACCAACAATCATCTGTAAGATGATTGAACAACCACATACTTCACATGGTTTCTTCTTCATCTTAGGTTGATCATCAACTAAAGATGGTGAAGCAACAGAAGACTTGTTCTTCAATGCTTTGGAAGCATTGGTTGCTTTCTTGACAGCATCTTTAGTAGTCTTCAAACTCTTTCTACTGCCAGTTTTCTTCTCTTCAGTACTGACAGCAGTTGAAGTTTGAACTTCAGGAGTTGAATCCAGCTCTCCAGTCCTTTCAGGACCTTCAGGATTGACTCCTGAGTTGATCAACTTATTGATCATGTGAATGTCAGCATTTGGACCATCAACATCAGCTGATAGGTTCAAAGAGGACTTGATACTGACTGCTACTTCTGATTGTGCTGTATCAGAAGGTAGATCACATGACTTGATGGATTGGTTATCACTCTCACCATCAGATTCTACCTCTGCTCTTGGGTAAAATCTGTAGGTGGAGCAGTGTGATTGTAACCAATTCCAAACTTCACATTTGAAGCAGATTGCTTACTAAGAAGCATTTCAAAACCTTTGCATGATTGTACCCATCTATCACACTCGACCTGGGTAACTGCAAGGGTTTCTTTGAGATCTTTGTACTTTTCTAAAAGTACATCTTCTCTAGCCTTATCATCAATTATTTTGCAATTCAGTTTATAAACCTCATCATTTTTATCTTTGAGCACAAACTCAAACTCAGCTTTGTTTTTGGAATTACTTGTTCTAGCTCATGTTCTTATTAATTAAAGCTACATTTGCTTCTCTAATGGAGCAAATGCTGCTATGCATTGTTCAGAACATAATTTGGCTTTGCCTCAGAGGATACCTGTGATACCTGTGGTGTAGAGGCATTGGAGGATGAAGTATCAGCAGACTCCAAAGCCATAAGAGCTAGATTCCCAAAGGGACTGTCACCACCATGTTGACCAGCACCTGAGAACAGTTGATCATGACCAGACAAGTCATCTGGTAAACTGCTCCAGTCAACAACTCCTGGGGTGAAGAAGCTGTGTTGTTGAGATGAAGGTTGTTGATGAGATAGGGAAGGCTGAGGTTCTGGTAATGCATGAGGTTGTGGTGATAGGAACTTGAACTTGACTTGACTGTGGCATGTAATAACAAGGGTACTGATAAGGCATTTGACCCTGAGGAACAAAATATGCCGGAGATTGTTGTTGAGGATGATGACTAGATGTGACAGGATGTTGCCCTCTGTTTTGTTGACTGTTGCCAGGAAAAGTCACAAAGGTGCAGTAGAGTTTGAACCAGTTGATCTACACTCTCTTGCAAAGTGTCCAAGCCGTTGGCATTTGTGACACCTCAACTTGCTCTTGTCAAAACAACTTTGGTTTTGCCAGAGAGTCCTGGGAATTTTCTTCCAGTTCTTTTGTAGAACTTCTGAGATCTGATATTTATCAAGGCCATTTGGCTCAAAATATCCATCTCTTCTAAGTCATCATCAGCAATCCCCTTGAGATCATCCATAATGAAACATAAATTGTCATTATTACCTCCAGTAAACTGACCATCAACACTTACAAATGCAGAATTAGAAGTGCTCGAAGAGAATTAATATGCTCATCATACTGGCATTCAGATGCAGCATATTCTGACTCATGACCCACCAAGGCAGTGTTGCTTGTAAAAGTCTTCAGTGAGCTTTCCAGATGAAGACAGCTTTCTCTTCTGTTCTATCTCTCTCTCAAAAGTGAGCAATTTCCCATGGAGTTGGGTGAGAGATAGTTTGTCCAAACTTGCACTGGAGCGTAGGACAATAGTATATGTGTCCCATCTCTCAGGCAGTGATCTGAGAAATCTGTTATTCATCTGAATATTGGTGTATTCAAGTTTGACCATTTTTAGTTCAGAGATCAAACAAGAAAACGCTCATATTGTTGAGTCAGTGTCTCACCCTTTCTATGAGAGAATGTCTCATATTGTTGGGCAAGAATTTCTCTATTATTTGCCAAGACCTCATCTGTTCCTCCAAATTGTTCTTTCAAAGCAATCCAGAGGTCATGGGCAGTTTCATGATGCATTAGCCAGAATAGATTTCATTGGGCAAAGCCATGGCCAGAATTCCATGGGCTTTTGCATCAATCTCAAGCAACTTTTTATCCTCATCTGAGTATTGCTCCCTCCTCTTCGGAACCATTTGATTGGTTTCCGGTTATTCACCATAGGCTTGTGTGGACCATGTACCACAGATGTCCAACACCCTGCGCTGTTAACAGACAGGTGATGGAGCATACGTCTTTGCCATATGTTATACTCATTCCTAACCAGCATAGGAGGCTTGGTTGAGGAACCAGTATTGTGAGGATCATTGGAGGGAGTGGTCATTTTCAGTTCAAAAACAGTTTAGTTCAAGTTTAAAAAGAAGTTTTAGACAAACCACAACAAACTCAATGAGAACCAAGAAAAGATCTCAGGATGAATGAGCAGAAATACAGAAAAATTCAATCTCTATAACCGTTTCTTGCAAAACAAAAGCTAATTCAATCAAACTTGGATCTTGAATAGCAGTTTCAATGATCAATTATTAGATCGATCAATGATTAACCTGCTCTGATACCATTTGACAGGATCAGTGATCACAAGTTTGACGTATCAGAATATAAAGCAGCGGAATACAAACACGAATTAGACAAATTGTAGCAAGCAATCGATACTTGTAAGCGTTAAGATCGCATACGGTTATAGGGAGAGAATATGAATTTCTGATTTCTAGGAATGTTTATAGATGTAGAATATTTCTAATCGAATCAATCAATCATTCCATTCAATTGCTCATATCGCTCAATCATTACAATAGGTTGTCACTCCTTATATAGAGTGCAACAGTCACTGCTGTTATCACGGAAAGTGACAACTGGCAGATCCAATACAGAAATAACTAATTCTTACAAACTACTGAAATGTTCACAACTACTGAGAACATATCAGCAAGTTAAGTACAAAATATAAACTACTGAAACTACAACGACTGAAGAACAAGCTCTTCAGTCGTTTTACAAAACTACTGAAACAAAGAAAATAAAACTACTGATATCACAACTACTGAAGAAGTACTCTTCAGCAGTTGTGACAACTACTGAGGCTTCAGTACTTGATCTTCAGACTTTGACCTTCAGGCGTTTCATCAGCTGATGACTTCAGTAGATATCATCAGCTGATGTCTTCAGTCTTTGTCTTCAGACTTTGTACATCAGTTGTTGATCTTCAGTACTTGTGAACTCTTCAGCTGTTGTACTTCAGTACTTTGGTCTTTCAGCTTCAGCACTTGTGTTCTTCAGCTGTTGTACTTCAGCACTTTGGTTCTTCAGCTGTTAAGGTTTTCAGCACTTGATCTTCAGCTGTGAAGTCTTCAGCACTTGTCAAACTACTGATGAGGCTTTCAGCAGTTGTTGTGATACCGTGTGGGACTTAGAGGTTTTCTGATCTTGGCTCATTGGTTCTTTTGGTCCAACAAAATGGCAGCAGGTAATGTATTCTATCTGAGAAAACGCTAAACTTTTTGAGATAATATTTTTGGAGCTCAAAGCTGGCTCAAAAACTAAATGCCAACCATGGATACTAGATCCACGGTTCATAATGGCATAATTACAAAACCAGCTTAATACTGAGGGACTTGTTGGATTGGAGCCTGCTACGGCTGTTCTGCAGAAGTAAGAAGTTACTCCAGCCAACTCTGACCAGACACTAAAATGGCTGCCAAGCTGCGAAAACCCACGCAGCTGGAACCCACAGCCACACCTCCAAATCAAAAGTCCCCACCAAACCCACCAAAAAGAAACCCAAAATGGCTACTCAGGGATGAGTCCCCTGAGGATGCCCCTGCACCACAAACGCAGATATATCCACTAGTCAACCCCTAGTGGATACAATGACTCTTCCAGCCATAGCCGCTCAGGCCTCCTCTAAACAGGAGCCTGCAGCAACCACACAAGAGGTACCTACATATCTGGGATCTTCCTCACTTGAGGGGATTGCCATTGAAGAGCACCAATCTCCCAGGTGCACACTGCTTAATCCCTTCACCCCAAACAACCCCTCACAGCCCAACTTAAAGTTGCAACAAGTGCTGACTCAACTGCACTCCTCACCCCCTCCCCAGAAAACACTTACTACTGGGAATACCTCTACAATTTAGGGGGAGGAACACAGTGCACTTGAGAACCCACAGCACCGGGGTTTACCACTTCTATCTCCTGGTGTAGACAAGGAGCTTAGAATATCTAGTGAGGCTGCCACCTCCTCTGACTCAGCACATGATCAGAATGAGGCTGGTAACATTGCTAAGACCTCACTAGAGGCAACAGCCGATGATGGACACTGTCCTGAGGCTGGAAGTCCCCAGTACCAAGCACAAGGGGCACATGCACCAACTGGTCTACACCCAGTGCATGTAAATCCTGCTCTAAGCAGGAGGTCAGGTGATTCAGTTTCGGCTGATGATGACCTGGGCTTTTTCTACGATGTTCTTGCCCAGAACACAATCCTTGAAGAGAAAGTCAGTAGGCTGCAAAACCTACTTGATCAACTCTCCCAAGGAGAAAGACCATCTGCCTCTACCCACCCACAGATGGCACCTTCACTTGAAGGTCCCCAAACACTGAGCCACTCCACAGTCAACCACCTGCCTCTGCTTCAGGCCTATTTCTCAGGAACAGAACCCTCCTGAGCAAATAGGTGCTGTACTTCAAAATTCCTCCCTCTCATCACACCCATAATCACTGATATTGTGACTAAAGCCATTGATGAGAGGCTTTCCTCAACTTTACAGCCCTTGATTGATGCTGCTATACAAAAGACTCTTTCTGCGGTACAAACCCCTTCCTCCAATGCATCCAAAAAGGGGGAGAGTACTGCAGTGAAAGAAAAGAAGAGGAAAAGAACAGAGGAAAAGAAGAAGAGAAGCAAGCCCAAGAGGAGAAAGAAAAGCAACCTCTGCTCACTTACAACGAAAGAAAAGTGCTCATGATCATACTGCTGAAGACAAATCCTTGGAGGAGCTGGTAAAAGAAGCTGACACTACACACAGCCGATCCATGGATAAAATAATTGAACAACTCTTCAGGCAGGGGTTGACACAGCCACACTGGATAGTGAGATCAGAAGGTTGGAAGTCAAGAGATACAAACCCGATGGGCAGGGGTATGATGCTTGGAAAAAGAGAGGTTGGAAATAATGATCCGCTTTATTGCAAAATACTTAGGAAGATCGTTAATGGAGATTCGCGCATGGACCAGGGACAGTATTCTGGCTATAGCCACCAGAATCTGTCTGTCTGAGCAATTCAAAAAAGGGATTATTGTGGAAGCCCTTGATGAGGCTGGGGCTGGTAAAAGGTTAGAGATGGCTAAACTCACAAAGGCGAAACTAACTACAAAGATGCTGGATCAACCTTCCCTTCCACCCACTCAAACAGATCCTATCCCTCAAATCTCCCAACCAATCTCTAAGCCAAAATCCAAACATCCTCATTCTTCAAAACCAATTCCTTCACCAACCCAACCATCATCCAGTGATGCACCCAGAAGGAGGAGGAGGGTGCTGAGGATGGAAGAAGAAGACGAAGAGGAGGATGAAGATGATAGTCTGCCACTCTCTGCTGTTCTAAAGCTGCCAAAACCCCGAAGTCAACCCATGATCACACCTGACTCTCAAAGGAAATGGTCAGAGTCAAGATAGAAGAAGAAGAACAGCAGAAACAGCACGATGAGCAACTGTTGAAGATGGTTGACAAGGAATTTCCTCAGTCATCATCTATTCAAGCCATGAAAGGGCATGCTCAAAGGCTGTACACTCTCAGGCACACCTTTCAGTATCAGAAGGAGAGAGTGAGAGTATGGCCAGACCCCAGGGTGAGTTCTAGAATCCATAAAAGAACTATCCACATAGATACAACGGCCAGTACGAAAAACAATAGAGTCTACCATCATGTTGGCCGTTGTAGTCTCACCTTGGGAAATCATTGATGAGTTCAAGAAAGCTCACCAAGCAAAGAAGACCCCTCAAGCTTTACTAGAAAACAAGATGATTAAGAAGGGGTTGTTATATAAAAATCTTGAAGACATCCAGAAGAATGAGCTCCAGTTACTCCTTGAAGGCAACCATCCTGATGAATTTGTATATAGGGAGGTAACTACGGTGGAGCTGAAAAATGGCAGGACCATGAAGTACTTATCAGAGTACTATGGTCCAGAGTTCTTCTTTGAAGGAGGAGTAGAAGAACTCTCTCAGGAGGAACAAGTTGTTCTCCTTGAGGCCTATGTCCGAGAGCCATACAGACTCATTATGGGGAAGTAAATCTCATGAATGGGATAACAACTCTGTGTCCAGTTCCCCAAAATAGAGTTCCCATTCATACCATGCCAAACAAATATCTGAGATTTCTTCCCAGGCCGGAGCTTACATGGGTCATCTTCTCTACTGATCAAGAAGGAAAAAGACCAACTTTTTGCCAACAATAAGTGGGATAAATAATTTAGAGGTTTTGGCTGCATTGGTTCAGGGGGAGTTTGTTGGACCAAAAGAACCAATGAGCCAAGATCAGAAAACCTCAGCCCCACATGGTATCACAACAACTGCTGAAAGCCTCATCAGCAGTTTGACAAGTGCTGAAGACTTCAACAGCTGAAGATCAAGTGCTGAAGACTTCAACAGCTGAAGAACTAAAGTGCTGAAGTACAACAGCTGAAGAACACAAGTGCTGAAGCTGAAAGACCAAAGTACTGAAGTACAACAGCTGAAGAGTTTACAAGTGCTGAAGATCAACAACTGATGTACAAAGTCTGAAGACAAAGACTGAAGACATCAGCTGATGACATCTACTGAAGTCATCAGCTGATGAAACACCTGAAGGTCAAAGTCTGAAGATCAAGTACTGAAGCCTTAGTAGTTTGTCACAACTGCTGAAGAGTACTTCTTCAGTAGTTGTGATATCAGTAGTTTTATATTCTAGTTTCAGTAGTTTTATGTTTCAGTAGTTTGTACAACGACTGAAGAGCTTGTTCTTCAGTCGTTGTAGTTTCAGTAGTTTCTAATCAGTAGTTTGTTAAGATCAGTTATTTTTGTAATAGATCTGCCAGTTGTCACTTTCCGTGATAACAGCAGTGATTGTTGCACTCTATATAAGGAGTGACAACCTATTGTAATAGGTGAATGTTTTTGAATGACGTGAATGAATGAATGATTTGATTAGAAACATTCCATATCTATAAACATTCCTTGAATCAGAAATATATTCTCTGCTATAACCGTATGTGCTCTTAATGCATACAAGCATCGACTTCTTGCTACAATTTGTCTAATTCCTATTCTTATTCCGCTGCTTTGAACTCTAATACATCAAACTTGTGATCGCTGATCCTGTCAAGTTCACAGTTTGATTAAGTTTGTTACTCTCCTCTTTGTGTTATGTTGTATTTAACCACCTTTCAACGGTCCTGCATTTGGTATCAAAGCTTTCAGGCTCTTGATATAAGATCTCACTATCTAAGTCCCTCCTCACAAAAAAAATACTAAACTTTTCAAATGGCAACCATTTCCAAAACTGATATGGAAACTGGAACATGAACAAGTCCATATGATCACTCTTGATGACTTTGACACATGGTGTATGAGAATGGAAGGTTTCATCAGGTTCTAGAATCAAGATGTAGGAGTCTGTTAGAATGGACCTTACATAACAAGCACCCCTTCTGCTACTGGTGGTGGTATGATCCCCAAGGTTGTGGCAAACAACTCTGATAAGGACAGGAAGAGAGTATAGATTGGTAGAAAAGCCATGATAGCCCTTCAGACTGCTCTTCCAAACTCTGTATATAGAGGTTTCAAGAAATTCAAAACAACTAAGCAATTGTGGGATGCATTGAAACTGATGTATGAGGATTCTTCTAAAGCTAAAGAGAACAAGAAGGATCTTCTGAAGCAGTAGTTTGAAAACTTCACCTTTAAAGCAGGTGAAACCATGACTCAGCAATACTTCAGGTATGTTGAGATTGTGGATACCCTTGGGGATGGAGGAGTTCCTCTTAAGAACAGGGACATTGTATGGAAGTTCATGTCCTCACTTCCTAGGCAGTGCACACACTACTATGTGGTGATCAAGAGGACTGAGAATCTAAAAACTCTTACTCTGACAGAGTTATATGGGATTCTCAATGGCTACAAGATGGAGATGAACATGCAAGGTTCATCTGGCAACTCCAAAAATCAAATGGGTTCTGCCCTACATGTGGTTGAAAGGGATAGCATAGAACCCCAACATCATCTCATATGCTACCCTGACAACTCACCTAAGGGTCCTTTCATCACCTTCCCATAGACACCAAGGGAGAACTACACTCAAGGAAGCCCATTCGAAGAGACAAGTTGACAAGTTCTTCTCAAGCCTTGTGTCTTCGAAACTTGTGGCAACTTTCTATTCACCCTTGAAGACCTGGACTGTATCCATCCATATGATCTGGAGTATATGGAAATAGTCTAGCAGATGGCTCTTCTCACTCGTAGAGCCAAGAAGTTCTACAAGCGGACTGGAAGGAAGTTTCCAAGCAATGCAACCAGTGGAAAGTTTGGCCTGGATAAAGGCAAAGTCAAGTGTTACAACTGTAACTTGATGGGTTACTTTACCAGGGAGTGTAAGGCACCTAGAACAAATGGTGGCCAAACACAGTCCAGACCCAAATATAGTAACAAAGCTCCTCAGAATGAGAAGCCAAAGCAGCAGGATGTTGTTGTTGTTGAAGATGGAGGCTTTGACTGGAGCTTTCAAGTGGAAGATGCTTCTCCAAACTAAGCACTGATGGCAGATCATGATGAAGCCTAGGCATTGGAACATCTCTGTACCCCTTAATGCATTGCTAAAGTTAATATATACAGGTCCTATGAGATCTGATCTTGCGTCCTTAAACATTCTAAAAGATGATTTTAGAAAGCCTGAAAATGATTATAAATTGAAAGAGAGGACTTAGAGAAAACTATTTCAGTTCTAAAACATGAGCATACAGATTTAGGACTCAGATCAAGGATCTCATAACCAAGCTGACTGAGTGCCAGGCTAAGCTGTGATCAGCAAAGCCAGGGTAGACAAGTGTGTTCTTGAAGAAGAGACCTTCAAGAATATGATATCCTCATCCTGCACAACAAAGTGTGTGACAAGATCAGCGATCACAAGTTTGATGTATTAGAGTTTAAAGCAGCGGAATAAGAACAGGAATTAGACAAATTGTAGCAAGTAATCGATACTTGTATGCATTAAGAGCACATACGGTTATAGTGAGAGAACATATATTTCTGATTCAAGGAATGTTTATAGATATAGAATATGTCTAATCAAATCATTCATATCATTCCCGTCATTCCCATTATTACAATAGGTTGTCACTCCTTATATAGAGTGCAACAATCGCTGCTGTTATCACGGAAAGTGACAACTGGCAGATCTATTACAAAAATAACTAAATCTTAACAAACTACTGAAATGTTCACAACTACTGAGAACATATCAGAGTGTTAAGTGCAGAATATAAAACTACTGATTAGAAACTACTGAAGCTACAACGACTGAAGAACAAGCTCATCAGTCGTTTTACAAAACTACTGAAACATAAAACTACTGAAACTAGAAATATAAAACTACTGATATCACAACTACTGAAGAAGTACTCTTCAGCAGTTGTGACAAACTACTGAGGCTTCAGTACTTGATCTTCAGACTTTGACCTTCAGGTGTTTCATCAGCTGATGACTTCAGTAGATGTCATCAGCTGATGTCTTCAGTCTTTGTCTTCAGACTTTGTACATCAGTTGTTGATCTTCAGCACTTGTAAACTCTTCAGCTGTTGTACTTCAGTACTTTGGTCTTTCAGCTTCAGCACTTGTGTTCTTCAGCTATTCAGCTTCAGTACTTGTGTTCTTCAGCTGTTGTACTTCAGCACTTTAGTTCTTCATCTATTGAAGTCTTCAGCACTTGATCTTCAGCTGTTGAAGTCTTCAGCACTTGTCAAACTGCTGATGAGGCTTTCAGCAGTTGTTGTGATACCATGTGGGACTTAGAGGTTTTCTGATCTTGGCTCATTGGTTCTTTTGGTCCAACAGTTCTTTTGGTCCAACAGTGTGCTATCAAAACAAGCAAGGACTAGGATCAAATGAGATACCTCCTCCACATATAATCTTGTCTGTAAGATCACCTAGGTATGGAACTTGTGAATGGCATTCTTTTGTTAATGTTTTTGCAGTTGAGCAGGTGAGCATTGCTGAGGATGGCGCGGGCAGCTACTTGGCATTTTGGATGGCATTCTTTTGTTAATGTTTTCGCATTGTAATGCAAAACCAATGAAATTGTGTAATGAATGTTGTATCATTTTGCAAAAGCATTTGTAATGACATTGTTGTTTTAAAATGTTTCCGCTACAACGTTTATTTCAAGTTAATGTAATTATAGGTTTTATGAGCGATGATTGGCCAGCTATAAGCGTCCCGGGAATGCAGACTTACAATCGACTATAGTCGTTAGTAATGGTACTGAAGTATCTTTCATTGTACCTAGTCATTGGCTTAAAAGGACCACATACATCCAAATGTATGATACCTAATAATTCTTTTGCCCTTTTGGTTTTGCCACTAAAAGGTTCCTTAGTCATTTTGCCTTGGAAATAAGATTCACATACATCAAATGAATCATATTCACTTGCTTTTAAAAGACCGTTCTTATGAAGTGTTTGCATGCGCTTCTTGTTTAGATGACCGAGAAGGCAATCCCAAATATAGGTGTGTTAGGATCAGTGATCTATGTTTGAGTGATTAGAGAGTATAGCAGCGGAAATCGAACAATGAATTAGCCAATTCACAAGAACGAAACGATATTCAATGAAGAACAAAGACGGTTATAGAGAGAGAATTTCTACAAATATATTTCATTCAATATTCGCTTTCGTGGTAACAGAATGTCACACTTAAAATTAGGTCGACACCTCTTATATAAGAGGTGTGACGTCTGCTGTTGTCACTTGATAGTGACATCTAACAGATTTATTACAACTGAAACACAACTACTGAAGATGTCAAAACAGCTGACATCTCCTTACAAAAATGCTATGTGTTATCATTGTTAAACTACTGAAAAACATAAAACTACTGAAACTACAACGACTGAAGAACAAGCTCTTCAGTCGTTTTACAAAAATACTGAAAGTAAAAATATAAAACTACTGATATCACAACTACTGAAGAAGTACTCTTCAGCTGTTGTGACAAACTACTGAAACTTCAGTACTTGATCTTCAGACTTGAACTTCAGATGTTCATCAGCTGATGACTCAGTAGATATCATCACTGATGTCTTCAGTCTTTGTCTTCAGACTTTGTACATCAGTTGTTGATCTTCAGTACTTGTAAACTCTTCAACTGTTGTACTTCAGTACTTTGAACTTTAGCTTCAGCACTTGTGTTCTTCAGCTGTTCAGCTTCAGTACTTGTGTTCTTCAGCTGTTCAGCTTCAGTACTTGTGTTCTTCAGCTGTTGTACTTCAGCACTTTAGTTCTTCACTGTTGTACTTCAGCACTTAGTTCTTCAGCTGTTGAAGTCTTCAGCACTTGATCTTCAGCTGTTAAGTCTTCAGTACTTGTCAAACTGCTGATGAAGCTTTCAGCAGTTGTTGTGATATCATGTGGGACTTAGAGGTTTTCTGATCTTGGCTCATTGGTTCTTTTGGTCCAACAAACTCCCCCTGAACCAATGCAGCCAAAACTCTAATTTATTTATTATCCCACTTATTGTTGGCAAAAGGTTGGTCTTTTTCCTTCTTGATCAGTAGAGAAGATGACCCATAAAGCTCCCGCCTGGGAAGAAGTCTTAGATATTTGTTTGGCAAGATATGAATGGGAACTCTGTTTTGGGGAACTGGACACAGAGTTGTTATCCCATTCATGAGATCTACTTCCCGTGTATGAGCCTGTAGGATTCTCTGGTGTAGGCTCTGAGAACATGATTTGTTCTTCCATGGTCAGGTTCTCAGCTTCACCAAGAAAGACAATCCTTCTCGCCCATACGCTCTGAGATGTACTTGGCCTGTTTGCCGTTTTTGAGCTCAACTGTTGTCATTTGTCTGTATGCAAACTCATTAGGATGATTCCCTTCGAGTAACAGACTGAGCTTTTTTGTTTGAAGTTCTCAAGCCTCTTGTAGACTAACCCCTTTTTAATAATTCTGTTCTCTAGCATCTTCTGGGGTGGTTGTTTAGTCTCGTAGGCTTCTTGAAATCTTCGACAATCTCCCAGGGTGATACTACAAGGGCCACTGTGATCTCTTCATCTACGATCCTCCTGACTTGACCCTTGTATCTCGAAGGAATGTCTTTCTTTACAATCCTGTGAGCCACCCTCGGATCAGGCCATACTCTCACCCTTTCCTTCTGATATTGAAATGTGTTGGCGAGAGTGTACAACCTCAAGCTTCTTCTTTCTTCATGCTAATAATTGATGACGAAGCAGCATAAGTTTTGTCAATGCTTTTCAGCATTTCATCATCATGAAGCTTTTGCTGCTCGTCTTCTTCAATCTTTACTCTCACAGCATCCTTTGTGAGGTGGGAGTGATGGGCATAGGTTTGGCTTTCGCTAATGTTAGGACTGCAGACAGAGGCATCCTATCTTCTTCCACATCATCCTCTTCTTCTTCTTCTTCTAGCCTCAACACCCTTCTCTTCTTCTTCTTAGGTGCATCATCGACTGTTGGTTTAGATGGTAAGGGATTGGTTTTGTGGGTTGTGATTGTGGTTGTTTGGATTTGGGCTTTGAGATTGGTTTGGAGATTTAGGGGTATGCTGTTTTTGAGTGGGTGGAAGGGAAGGTTGTTCCAGCATTTTGGTTGTGAGTTTAGCTTTTGTAAGTCTTGCCATTTCAAACCTTTTTCCAGCCCCAGCCTCATCAAGGGCTTCAATGATAATCCCCTTGTGGAATTGCTCAGACAGACAGATTCTGGTGGCTATAGCCAAATACTGTCTCTGGTCCACGCACGAATCTCCATCAAAGATCTTCCTAAGTATTTGGCAATGAAACGGATCATGATCTCCAATCTCTCCTTTTCCAATACATCATACCAGTCCATCGGGTTTGAATCTCCTCCACTTCCAACTTCTGATCTCACTATCTAATGTGGCTATATCAAAACCTTGCTTGAAGAGTTGCTCAATAATTTTATCCATGGATCGGCTGTGTGTATCATCAGCATCTTTTACCAGCTCTTCCAAGGATTTTTCTTCAGCAGTAGGTTGATCATCAGCACTTTTCTTTCTTTTATAGGTGATCAGTTGTTGCTTTTCTTTTTCTAACTCCTGGATTTGTTCTTTTGCCTTCTCATCCTCTGTTCTTTGCCTCTTCTTTTCTTTCACTGCAGTACTCTCCCCCTTTTTGGATGCATTGGTGGTAGGGGTTTGTACCGTAGAAAGTGTCTTTTGCACAGCAGCATCAATCATTGGTTGTAGAGTTGAGGAAATCCTCTCATCAATGGCTTTAGTAACAACTTCATTGAGATGGGAGTGATGAGAGGTATGGATTGTTGGAATACAGCAACCATCTGCGCTGGGGGGTTCTGTCCGGAGAGATAGTGCCAAAAGCAGAAGCTGGAGGCTCATTGGAGTGAGAGTAAAGTGTTTGGGGAACCTTCAACTGAAGGTGCCATCTGTGGGTTGGTGGAGGCAGATGGTCTTTCTCCTTGAGAGAGTTGGCCAAGTAGGTTTTGCAGCCTACTGACTTCCTCCTCAAGGATTGTGTTCTGGGCAAGAACATCGTAGAAAAAGCCCAGGTCATCATCAGCAGAAGTGAATCACATGACCTCCTGCTTGGAGCAGGATGTACATGCACTGGGTGTAGACCAGTTGTAGCATGTGCCCTTGTCTTGGAACTGGGGACTTCCAGCCTCAGGACTATGTCCATCATCAGCTGTTGCCTCTAGTGAGGTCTTAGCAATGTTCCCAGCCTCATTCTAATCATGTGCTGATGCAGAAGAGGTGGCAGCCTCACTAGATATTCTAATCTCCTATCTACACCAGGAGATAGAAGTGGTAAACCCCTATGCTGTGGTTCTCAGCTACACTTTGGTCCTCCCCCTCAATGGTAGAGGTGTTCCCAGTAGTAATTGGTATCTGGGGAGGGGTGGTGAGGAGTGCAATTGAGTCAGCACTGTGCAACAAGCAATGTAGGGCTTTGGGGGGCGGTTGCATGGGGTGAAGGGATGAAGCAGTGTGCACCTGGGGAGGAAGGTGCTCTTCAATGGCAATCCCCTCAAGTGAGGAAGATCCTAGATGTGTGGGTACCCTTGTGTGGTTGCTGCAGGCTCCTGTTGAGAGGAATCCTGAGCGGCTATGGCTGGAAGAGTCCTGATATCCACTAGGGGGTTATAACTAATGGATATAGCCTGCGTTTGTGTTGCAGGAGCATCCTCAGGGGACTCATTTCCCTGAGTAGCCGTTTTGGGTTTCTTTTTGGTGGCTGTGGGTTCCAGCTGCGTGGGTTTTCGCAGCTTGGCAGCCAGTTTGAGTGTGTGGTCAAAGTTGTGCCGGGAGTATACTTCAGGCAAAACAGCCATAGCAGGGACTCCCAGGCCAACAAGTCCCTCAGCTTGAAGCTGGTTGTAATTATGGCCATTATGAACCGCGGATATAATATCCAACGGTTAGCAGTTAGTTTTTGAGTCATATCCTTGAGCTCTGAAAATATTATTTCTGAAAAATTTAAATACTGTTGCTCAAGAATAGAATACATTACCTGCTGCCACTTATAGACATTTGATCCCAAGACGAAGTCTTAGGAGCCAAACAGACATTACCATGTGGAAGATTAGACGTTTAGCGTCATGGAAATGTTTCTTCAATATAGTGGAGGCACTAAGGTTGCCCTGATATCCATGGTGGGCAAAGGATAAATCAGTTGTGCCCTTGGATATACAGCAGGAGAAATGGCATCATCCAGATGTAGAGTTTGACGAAATATTCGGGAGTGATGACCACTTCGTGGTTGTTGACGACCGACCGCAGAGACGCTGTGTTGTTCTCCCCAGTGGTGATGGTGACGTTCATCCAAAACTGTTTGGGGATTCGGCATGAAGGATTGGATTGAGAAGAAATGCCGTTTTGTATGTGACTGGACCATAAGATCGATAGCAGTATCGAACTTAGCCCAGAATGGCGATTTGGTGAGGTAAGCTACACAGTTGTGTCGCGGTTTGATTTGCATGGACGCCATTTGGAAGAGAGAAGTTTTAGAGAGATGAACGTTAGGTTTGAAGAAGATGAGGCTTTGAAGGATTAGGTCAGGGATATTTAGGGTACGGGTTAGAAAACGACTGAAGGATTTGGTGTTAGTCATCAGTAGTTTTAAACGACTGTTGACATGGTATTACCCTTTCAGACGTTGAAACAGCTGAAGTCGTGGTATTAGGCATCAGTAGTTAGAAAACTAATGAAGACCGTGGTTTTGACTTCAGATGATGAAACAACTGAGGACTTGGTGTTTGTCATCAGTAGTTGTGAAATACTGAAGACAGTGGTTTTGTCATCAGTTGTTGTAAACAGCTGAAGACTTGGTATTAGTCATCAGTAGTTATAAAACTACTGAAGACATGGTTTGCTTCAGTTGTTTAGAATGAAACAGCAGTTGTTGAAACAACTGAAGAGAAAGTTCTCTTCAGTAGTTTTCGTCAATTCATAGCCTTTCAGCTGTTTCATACTGTCCTCAACACTTACTCATCAGACTTTGCATCTGCTTTCAGGTGTTTCATAGGAGTTAGTACTTATCTGTTTGTACTGATTTCAGTAGTTGTAACTACATCAGTAGTTGTAACTACATCAGTAGTTGGAACAGATAAAGTACGTCAGTACTTGTGAGGCATTTAGCCGTCAGTAGTTATAAAAACTACTGAAGGTGAAAGGACTCATGAGTACTTATATGTGATATGGTTACCAAGATCACCAGTAATTATACTGAAAGCATCAGTATTTGTCACTTATTCTAGCTGCAGCATACAAGCCTTAACACAAGGTTTTGGAAAGTAGAACTATCCAAAGGCTTAGTAAAAATATCTGCAAGCTCATCAGCACTAGGCACAAACTTAGGATCAATCAGACCTTTTTCAAAGCAATCCGAATAAAATGATGTCTGATCTCTATATGTTTCGTCCTAGAGTGCTGGACTCGATTTTGACAATACACAGAGCTGAAGCACTATCCATTAATAATGGAGTCTTAGTCTCTGTAATGCCATAGTCCAGAAGCTGGTTCTGAAGCCAGAGTACCTGAGAAGTACAACTTGCAGCAGCAATGTACTCGGCCTCAGCAGTTGATGTAGCAACAGATGTTTGTTTCTTACTCTGCCAAGAAATCAAACAGTTGCCTAGGAATGACAACCACCAGAAGTTGACTTTCTAGTTAACTTGCACCCTACATAGTCACTATCTGAAAAAGCAACTAATTTGCAAGAGTGTCCAGTGGAATACCATAAACCCAGAGATTGTGTACCTTGCAAATATCTAAAGATTCTCTTGACTGCAATCAAATGAGACTCTTTAGAGCAGCCTGAAATCTAGCACAAACACATGTAGCAAACATAATATCTGGTCCAGAAGTTGTTAAATACATCAAGGACCCAATCATACATCTGTAAAGCGTTTCATCAACAGCTTTACCTTTCTGATCAGCATCCAGTTGTGTGGTGTTGCACATGAGAGTAGAACAGGGCTTACAGTTTGTAAATCAAACTTATTCAAAAGATCTTTTGTATATTTTGACAGATGAATAAAAGTTCCATCAGCCTTTTGTTTGATTTGCAAGCCTAGAAAGAACTGTAATTCTCCCATTGCACTCATTTCAAACCTCTTTTTCATTAATGTTGTAAAATCATCACACAACTGGGGATCAGAGGATGCAAAAATGATATCATCAACATAAATCTGAACAAGTAGCTTATGCTGATCCACCTTCTTAATAAACAAAGTTTTATCAATGGAGCCTCTAGTGAAATTATTAAGAAGAAAAAAGTAGAGAGTGTCTCATACCAGGCTCTAGGAGCTTGTTTCAACCCAGAAAGAGCCTTATCAAGTTTATACACCCATTCAGGATGTTTATTATCCTCAAAGCCTGGTGGTTGACACACAAAAATTCTTCCTTTATTTTACCATATAAAAATGCACTTTTGACATCCATTTGAAAAACTTTAAGATTGTGGAATGCAACATAGGCTAAGAACAATCTGATTGCTCTAGTCTGGCTACAGGGGCAAAGGTTTCATCATAGTCAATACCTTCTTCTTGTGAAAACCCCTATACAACCAGTCTAGCCTTGTTCTTAACAATAAGTCCATTTTCATCATTTTTGTTCCTAAACACCCATTTAGTGCTTATTGCACACTTACCTGGGGGAAGAGGAACCAGTTCCCACACTTGCTGTTTCTTGAACTGAAGTAGCTCAAGCTGCATAGCTTCAACCATCCATTGTCTCTCAAAACAACATGGAGTTCTTTGGCTCTAGCTTACTGATGAAAGAGAATAGATAGAAGCAGAAGTTAGACAATTGACTTCTTGTTGAAACACCAGCGTTGATATCACCAATAATCTGAGACATGGGTGATTCTTCAGTTCTTGATAAACAATGAGATCTGTGCAAGTGTTTGTAGAACCTTCAGCAGCAGCAGATGTGATGTAGACGCTTGAAACCAAGAATTAGATGTAACTCAAAAGATGTAGAGGAAACAGAGATCTCATCAGCATTTGTTGTGGATGGAACTGCTGAAGCTACAGGAACATCAAATTTAGCAGACCACAGGCAGTTGGTCACTAAACTTGAATAGGTGAGTATTGATATTATCATCATCATCATCAATACCACCAGGTGGAAGACATGCTGCACAAGATGATTATCCACAGGATCTGCAACAGCTGGAGGTTGATAAGGAACATATTGCAGTATGTCCAAATCAAACAACTCCATGGGGTTTTGTGGAATCTTGTCCAAAGGAGATTCATTAAACTTCACATGCAAAGTCTCTTCAACTATCTTTGTTCGGCAATTGAAGACTCTGTATGCCTTGCAAGTAGATGAATAACCAACAAAATACCCTGCATCCACCTTAGGTTCAAATTTATGGAGTTGATCCTTTGTGTTGAGAATAAAACAGGGACACCCAATGCTTTGAAAAATGAAATTAGAGGAGCCAAGTGATGGAGAACTTCATATGGAGTCTTCATCAACCTCTGATTTACTAAGACTATATTGCACATAGCAAGCTGTGTTAACAGCTTCAGCCCAAAAGGTCAGTGGCAAACCAGAGTCAGCCAGCATGGACCTTGCAGCTTCAATTAGGGTCCTGTGTTCTTTCTCTCCACTACTCCATTTTGTTCTGGATTCCTTGGGATGCTAAACTGCCATTTGATTCCCTTTGAAAGATAGAAGTCATCAAGTGTATGGTTTTTGAATTCAGTTCCATTGTCACTTCTAATACACTTGACTGGAAGGGAATACTGCTTCTCAATATACAACACAAAGTGAATAATCTTCTGAACAACTCATCCTTTGAAAGTAGAAAGAAAGTCCATACAAATCTGGAGTAATCATCCACAATTACAGACAGTATTTCTTCTTTGCCATGCTCATTACCTCACAGGACCAAATAGATCCATATGCAGTAATTGCAAGCAGGCAGTGGACTTAGGTCTTTAATAGGAGGGAATGAGACTTTGTGCTATTTTCCTTTAAACAAGCAGTGCAGGTTTCATCACAGTGGAACTCCTTTATTGGTAAGCCTCTAACTAAACTATTGTGGATAAGCTGATTCATGTTTTTGAAATAACATGACCCAGCCTTCTGTGCCACAGTTTAGATTCTTGAGAAGAGGCTTTGGAAAATAGGCAAGGATTGCCTCTGAGATCTATTTTCTTGGAAAGATCTAAGGCATACACTCTTCCTGTCCTGTTGGCTCTCAGGAGAGTGTGATCATCCAACACCTTATCAATCAAATGCAGAACTTTGGATGACAGAATCCTACAGTTTTGACTGGTGAAAAGAGCAACATGGCCTTTATCACACATTTGACTGACACTCAAGAGATTGTACTTGAGATTTTCCACATGATTAACATCATCAAACTTGATTTCTCCATTGGAGACAAAGCCATTTCCAATGATGTAACCCCTATCATCATTGCCAAAAGAAACAAAGCCCTTCTTTCCTTGAGAGTAGTCATGAAGAAGAGAGCTGTTCCCAGTCATGTGCATAGATCCCCACTGTCTACATACCAGATGCTACTTTGGCATGTTGGAGAACCCTGCAATAATAAACAATCAGTTAGTTTTGGAGACCCAACCTTTTTGGTTTTGGGCCTGGTCTCATCAACAGATGGTAACATAACAATTTATTGGAAACAACCGCCTGAGAGGAAGAAGATGGTGAAGAAGAGGAATCCTTTGCTTGGACCTCCTTTTCTGTGGTTTCAACATAGGAGCATCTAATTGGTTAACTCTTCCCAATAGATGTTGAACCATCATAACCAGCTGTGTCTGATTTTGTGATAAAGCTTTCAGCTTATCAGACACATTGCCAGTGGACTATTCACTTTCATCTTCTTACAACATTTTTACTGCCCTGAAAGCTTTCTTCCTTCCAATTTACCAAAAACTCAAACTCATCCACCTTCACTTTTCACAAATGGCACTTAACCCTCAACACAATCAAGTCACACTTCTTGATTCCTCAAGGGATGTCGACTTCTCCGAAATCATCTCCTTTCTTACCTAATCATCCTATTACACTGCCCTAACTGTTAATCCCACTGTGTACTCTAATCACATGGCTGAATTTTGGGACAACGGTCAGATTAAAACCCTAAATGGGATTCATGTAATTCGATCGAGCATTTGTGGCATGGAGTTGGTCATAACTGAACAACTATCAAGGAGCATCTCGAGCTTTATGATGAGGGTGCACCCATAGAGTTCGCCAAAGCAGATTTGGACAACACTTATATTCAAATGGGATATGATGGAGACGTTAGCACGTCAATTGTCTACAAATTCAACTTCTCTTACAACTGAAAGTTCCTACTGCATGTTGTTCTTCACTGCCTGTCAAATAAATCTGGGGGATGGGATCAAATTCCATACGATCTAAGGTCCCTAGTTCATGGAATGGTGAGAGGCCTTCCATTCAACTATTAAAGATTTGTGTGACAATCACATGGGGAATATCCAGAAGGAAACATTCTTTAGGTATCACAGATTTCTCCCGCATATTATCAACTGTGAGCTGGACCAGAGTTGGCTTGTCTATACAGCCACTCTACCTATCCCTCAACTGAGGCCAACCATTTTCAAAACTCTGAACAAGGTGCCCGCCAACTTCATTGGAAGGTACACTCCTCTTGTTAGGATCAGTAATCTACGTTTGATTGATTTGAGAGTATAGCAGCGGAGAACAAACATGAATTAGCAAATTCACAAGAACACAAAAGATATTCGAAGTAAGAACAAACAGTATAGACAGAAAGAATTCTGCAAAATATATTTCATTCAATATTCGCTTTCGTGGTAACAGAATATCACCCAGTACAATTAGGTCAACATCTCTTATATAGGAGATGTGACGTCTGCTAATGTCACTTGATAGTGACATCTAAGAGAATTATTCAAACTACTGATAGTTAACACAACTACTGAAGATGTCAAAGAGCTGACATCTCCTTACAAAAATACTAAGTGTTAACTATCACTACAAGTACTAAAAAGAAACTACTGAAACTACAACGACTAAAGAACATGCTCTTCAGTCGTTTTACAAATACTGAAATAAAAAGAAAACTACTGAAAGGAAACCATCACAACAACTGAAGAATGCTTCTTCAGCTGTTGTAACAAACTCTGAAGGCTTCAGTACTTGTACTTGAACTTCAGCTGTTGTCATCAGCTGATGTCTTCAGCTGTTGTCATCAGCTGATGTCTTCAGCTGTTGTCTTTAGCTGATGTCTTCAGCTGTTGTCTTCAGCTGATGTCTTCAGCTGTTGTCTTCAGTTGTTGATCTTCAGTACTTTAGTTCTTCAGCTGTTGATCTTCAGTACTTTAGTTCTTCAGCTGTTGATCTTCAGACTTTGATCTTCAGCTGTTGATCTTCAGTACTTTAGTTCTTCAGCTGTTGATCTTCAGACTTTGATTTTCAGCTGTTGAAGTCTTCAGTACTTGTACTTCAGCTGTTGCTCTCCAGACTTTATGAAACAGTGATCAAGTCTTCAGCAGTTGTTGTGATGTGTGTGGGACTTAGAGGTTTTTCTGATCCGGCTCATTGGTTCTTTTGGTCCAACAAACTCCCCCTGAACCAATGCAACCAAAACCTCTAAACTTATGAAGATGTCCCACTTATATGGCAGAATGATTGGTCTTTTTGTCTTCTAGATCAGCTCAGAAGTGACCCTTGTAAGCTCCGGCCTGGAAGTAGTCTCAATGATTTGATTGGCAAGGTATGAATGGAAACTCTGTCATGGGGAACTGGACACAGAGCTGTTACCCCATTCATGAGATCTACTTCCCCACTATGAGTCTATATGACTCTCTTGTATAGGCCTCTAGGAAGGTAATTTGTTACTCCATGGTCAGCTCTTCAGCACCTTCTTGAAATAAAGATTCTGGCCTATAGTACTCAGATAGGTATTTGGCCTGTTTCCCATCTTTAGTTCCACAGTTGTTATATTCTATAAGCAAACTCATCAGGGTGATTACCCTCAAGGAACAACTGGAGCTCATTCTTCCTGACTTCTTCAAGCCTCTTATAAACTAACCCCTTTTTCACCATTTTATTTTCAAGCATCTTCTGTGGGGTTTGGTTAGCTTTATAAGCTTTCTTGAAGTCCTCTAGGATTTCCCAGGGTGATACTACAAAGACCAGGGAGATCACTTCATCTACAATCTTTTCACCTGGCCAATGTATCTCTGTGGAATGTTTTTCTTGGGAATCCTATGAGACACCCTGGGATCAAGCCAAATCCTTACTCTCTCCTTTTGATATGAAATGTATGCTTAAGAGTGTATATCTGAGAGCTTGCTTCTTCATGTTGATGATAGAAGATGTGGCTGCATAAGCTTTGTCAACCCTCCTCAATAATTCCTCATCGTGTTGTTTGTGAAGTCTTCTTATTCTAGCTTTACTTACAAATTTGTCTTTGAGTTTCAGGAGTAATTGTTGGGGAAGACTTGTGGCCTTCAGCAACTGTATAACAGCTAAGAGTGGCAGTCTATCTTCATCATCATCTTCTTCATCATCTTCTAGCTCAATACCCTATTCTTCTTCTTGGGGTACATCATCGGCTATTGGTTTTTGAGGGTGAGGGATTTGGTTTGGTGGGTTGTGTTTTTAGTGGTTTTTGGGGGTAAAGGGATTGTTTTAGTGGGTGGTTGTTTTGGTGGTTTTTGTGTGGGGAATGTGACAGGCTGTTCTAGCATTTTTGAGGTGAGTGTGGCTTTAGATTGCTGGCTAGTTCAGTCCTGCTCCCAGCACCAGCTTCATTCAAAGCTTCAATAAAGTCCCTTTGTTATACTTCAGATGAACAGATCTTGGTGGTTTGCCAAGATGTTGTTCCTGGACCAAGCTTTGATTTCGATCAATGATCTTCCAAGATATCGCTATAAATCTGATCATGATCTCCAGCCTCTCTCTTTCTAACACATCATAACTTGCCCATCTATTTTGGATTTCTTCAATCTCTAGTCTTCTGATTTCAGAGTCAAGTTTGTCTGTGTCATGGCCTTGCCTAAACAACTGATCAATGATGTTATCCATTGATATGCTTGTAAGATTCTGTGTGTGCCCAAGACACTTAGAACATTGATGTGGTTAGTACGTTATAATCCAAGTCGGGTTATACCCAACAACAAGCTTAACAAACACCTATTAATATTCAATTACATGATATAATGAATATTAACACCAATTTAGAAAATGGGTTTTCTAAACTAGTTGCAAATAAGATGGACAATTTATTAGGATATTTTGTTCAATAATATTATTTGTAATGCTATTTAAATTAGTTGAATAACATTAAATTAATAATGGTAGTGTATATATATTATACAATTAAATGGGTTAGTTGTATAAATAATATATCTAGTTAAGTGGCTAGTTAACATTTTATTGTGTTATAAAATTGAGAGGGAACTCTCAATTTTAAAAGATGTTGGCCGCCCCTCTTGCATTGCTATTGGACCTTTGTGTCCTTGAAAATACAAGGGGGCTTAACTAGTTACACACACAACTATCATTCCTATCTAGATTCAGCTCTCTCTCTCTTTCTCTCTCAAATTTTCGGAAGATTAGGCAGAAAAGGTCTTCTTTGAGAGCTGATTTGTGGTGTTCTCCCTAACAAGAAGGGTGTTTGAATACAAGCTTGGGGTATACAAGCTTGAGGAGGCCTTCTTTGGACTCTTGGCCGGATTCACAAGCATTTTTCCCCTTTTCTTTGGTCGTTTTCTGCAGAAAGGTAGATGTATTCACAGCTCTATGTAGCTGTGATTTTATGTTCGTTTCTTTATGTTCTTAGCTTGATTATTCACATAATGATCCTTTGGTTAATGGGTTTGCTTCTTACACTTATATGGACATCTATGAACATGGTTTTTCAGCTTTAAAAGTGTTTAAAAGTTATATATATATCCGCTGCGTTTATGATAAGTTTAAATGGTTAAACTTCGTTTCATGTTCTTGCAAACCCTACAATGGCATCATGAGCGGTTATGTGGATGTCTTGCTAGTTTTGTTCTTAAAATTGGTTTTAAAGGATGGATAAACCGGTTTGGGCTGTTATCTTTCTGTGTTTTGTTGAATCCCATCTTTCAAGGTCATATTATACATGCTTATAGTTAAATCTTGAAAGATATATACATATGTTGTTTGTTGTGTTGTTTGGACAACATCTAAACCCAAAATTTTCAGTTTATGTTGGCTGAAAATTCATGGGTTTTGTGGGGATTCATCACTTTATTTTAATGATATGTTGGATGTTGATTATGTGCATAACCTAGCCATGACCCTATGTTGATTGGTTTGGAATGGATGGTTGTTTGGTTGTTTTACATTTGGGTTGTAATATTAGTCTTTTGTGTTTTCTTTGAGATGTAATTTATTTATTCATTCATTTGAAATGTAATAGATAGATTAAGTGCAATTCCTTTATTAGAAAATTTGTATTAGGATATAAATTTTGTATATGGAGTTGCACTAGAAGGAAGCACAAGAGGGAGACACAAAGAGAATGACTGGAGAGCATGGATGCAAGTTCAAGTGGGGTCTATAAAGACTTTAAATTTTGTGTTTCATCAACCCTAGGAAAGACCTAATGACCACACTTGTGATGGCAAACAAGTGTGGTCACAATAGTAGCTATGGTTATGCATATATGGTTGTTTATGTTTTATGCTTGGTTGATTGTTTATTGTTTGATTGTTTGGTTGATGTTTTGACATGCATAAAAAATAATTAATAAACATAACAATCTGAAAATTGATGGTTCTTAAAGGCAAATAAAAGTTATTAAAATGGTTTAATGATTTTAATGATTAAAATTGGTTTTAATCAAAGGACCATAGGGTACCTTGTATTGAAAGCATGCAAATACAAGTACATAGAGTTTTCTAACTTCTATTTTGAGACCTCTAAATATTCAAAAACGAGATCAACACCGTCCTTTTACACAACACTTGAGTCACTTGGGAACTCTTAATGGGATAAAGGTCACCTAACCATTTTGAGGGAACTTGTGATTTGAGGTGAAAATGCATTACTTGTGGGATAAAGGTCACCTAACCATTTGTTTTGGCAAGCTCACACGTGGGTGTAAGTAGGATGTCTTGATTTGCAAACCATGTTAATGGATCACCTACAATGTGTTTCCAAATGGTGTTGATGGGATTTACATGCCGACTTTACATATGATGTTCAACAGTCGATCCCATACCACTAGAAGTTGCAAATGGTTGCAACCGTCAATCGTTGACCACCTTATTATTTAAATCATGGGATAAAGGTCACCTAACCACAATTAAATGTAATGTTGGGTTCTAGATTTTAATATATAATTGTCCTTAATAGGCATTAATTATTAAAATTGACAATATCGAAAATACTAAATAAAACTTTGTTAAATTTTGTAGATGGCCTCTATAATGATAATTCCGATAACTCATCCGCGTCCAACCAATCTTACGAGCGATCCTCCAAAAGGAACGTCTAAATCATAACAACTTCATCGATTGGTATCGAAACTTGAGAATTGTTCTCAAGCAAGAGAGACGATCGTACGTTTTAGACGACCCTATCCCCGATCAACCTAGCGAGGATGATGAGGAGGCCTTCAATGATTGGCTAAAGTACACTGAGGACTCCGTCCAAGTGTCTTGTCTCATGCTAGCAAGCATGACTCCGGATCTCCAAAAGGAGTATGAACACCACGGGGCTTATGACATGATAACCCAGCTGAAGGAAACGTTCCAACAGCAAGCGAGGGTTGAGCGTTTCGAAACGGTTCGAGCACTCCATGCATGTCGTATGGACGACAACCAATCTGTTTCATCTTATGTACTTAAGATGAAAAGTCACATTGATCGCCTCGAGAGGCTTAATTGTCCCGTCTCGAAGGAATTGGCCACGGATTTAATCTCAATGGCCTTACCAAGAGGTTCGAGTCATTCGTGTTGAACTACAACATGAATGCTTGGGATAAAAGCATTGGTGAGCTTCACTCAATGCTCAAAACGGCCGAGGCGGCATGGGTAAAAGGGTTTTACCCGTTCTCACCATTAATGAAGGTGGAAACAACAAAAGGCCTCCTCGTCCGCACCCAAGGCAAAGGTTGCCAAGGGTAAGGGACCCGCTTGGGGAAAAGGGAAAGGGGTGGCAAGGGTGCCACCCAAACCACAAGAGAAGAAGCAAAAGGTTGCCACAAATGACCCATGCTTCAAGTGTGGGGAGATTGGACATTGGGCAAGGAATTGTCCTGTCCATCTCCAAGAGTTGAAAGCTAAGAGGGATGCTGGGCAGACCTCAGGTACAATATACATGATTCATATTGATCTTAATGTTACATCTTCTAACACATGGGTATTGGATACCGGATGTGGAACTCACATTTGCAATTTGTTGCAGGGGTTCACAAGAAGTAGGGACTTCAAACAAGGGGATGTTAGCTCTTCATGGGAAATGGAACTAAAGTCTTAGTTGAAGCTCGTGGAGACTACATCCTAAGACTTCCAAGTGGTTTGGAAGTTATTTTGAAGAATGTTTTGTATGCTCCTAGTTTGACTAGGAACATTATTTCTGTATCCCAATTAAGACATTTGATTATGTATTATCTATATTGAAAATGATATTCATGTTTCTTTAAATGGTATGTTCTATTTTAAAGCTATTCCAATTAATGGTATTTATGAATTGGTTCATGAAATACTTTAAATAGTTCATTGTACCAAACTAACACCAAGAAACTCAAGTTGGACTTAAGTGATACCTATCTTTGGCATTGTCGTCTTGGTCATATAAACAAGAAACGTTTACAAACACTTCAAAAGAATGGTCTTTTAAAAACAAATGAATGTGATTCATTTGATGTTTGTGAGTCTTGTTTACAAGGTAAGATGACTAAGGCACCCTTTAATGGAACTACCGAAAGGGCAAAAGATTTATTAGGAATCATACATTCGGATGTATGTGGTCTTTTAAGCCAATGACTAGGAATGGTGAAAGATACTTCATTACCTTTACCGACGATTATAGTCGCTATGGGTATGTGTACTTGTTAAGACACAAAGACGAAGCTTTTGAAATGTTCAAAATCTTCAAAAATGAAGTAGAAAATCAACTCAACAAGTCCATTAAAATTCTTCGTACCGATAGAGGAGGTGAATACCTAAGTGATGCCTTTCAAGATCATATTATGACTTGTGGGATTGTCTCACAACTCACTCCACCTGGAACACCACAAATAATGGTGTGTCTGAGAGGAGGAATCGAACCTTATTGGATATGGTCCGATCTATGATGGCTAGAAGCACATTACCTCTATCATTTTGGGGTTTCGCTCTGCTCTCCGCGGCCCGTATTCTAAATATGGCCCCAACCAAAAAGGTAGAAAGGACACCTTTTGAGATATGGCATGGAAGAGTTCCATCCCTATCGTACTTAAGGGTTTGGGGATGTGAGGCTTATGTTAAGACTCCCACCCTAAACAAATTGGATGTCCGATCCACCAAGTGTATCTTTATTGGATATCCTAGAGATTCTATGGGATATTTTCTATGATCCAATGGAACAAAAGGTGTTTGTTGCCAGAAAGGGTAAGTTCTTAGAAGCAAAGTTCTTATGGAAGGAGCTAGCAGTAGAACAGTGGATCTTGAGGAAGATCGAGAACAAACCCGATGCACGTTTGGTTGAAGCTAGCACTCAACATAAGGATGTTGAGGATGATCAAGTGGTTGATCAATACACACAAACACGTTCGCAGAAGTTGGAGAACTAGTAATCCACTGAAAGATATGGATTTTTCATGAATGGATGCTATGTGATAGATTCTGATGAACCAACCACATACCATGATGCAATGTCCAACACAGATTGTGACAAATGGCTTGAAGCCATGAACGTTGAGATGCAATCCATGTATGACAATCAAGTATGGGACTGGTTGTACCACCTCTTAACTCCAAGATAGTTGGAACAAGTGGGTTTTCAAGAAGAAAACCGATATGCATGGAAACTGGATACTTATAAAGCTAGACTTGTAGCAAAAGGTTTCACTCAAACTCAAGGGGTTGATTATGATGAAACTTCTCGCCTGTTGCGATGCTAAAGTCTATAAGGATATTGTTTGCCATAGCTGCTCATTATGATTATGAGATTTGGCAAATGGATGTCAAAACCGCTTTCCTAAATGGATATCTTGAGGAAGATGTCTATATGGTTCAGCCTGAAGGTTTTGTCGATCCAATACATCCTAATAAAGTATGCAAGTTAAAGAAATCAATCTATGGATTAAAACAAGCATCGAGAAGCTGGAATCACCGTTTTGATGAGGAATAAAGAAATTTGGTTTCATCAAAAACGCTGATGAGGCTTGTGTGTATAAGAAGGCTAGTGGGAGCACAATAACTTTCCTAGTATTATATGTTGATGACATACTACTATTTGGAAATGACATTCCAACCTTGGAGGTGTAAAAACCTGGCTTGGAATGTTTTTCCATTAAGGATCTTGGTGAAGCCGCCTATATTCTGGGAATAAAGATCTATAGGGATAGATCAAGGCGGTTGATTGGTTGAATCAAAGTGCATATATGATAAAATCTTGAAAAGGTTCAAGATGGAAAACTCTAAGAAAGGTACCGTACCTATTCAAAGAGGAACGATGTTGAGTACGACTCAATGTCCAAGCTCAAAGGATGAGCAAGATAAAATGAAGGCAATCCCATACGCATCTGCTATTGGATCCATCATGTATGCAATGATATGCACTCGACCAGACGTGTCATACGCCTTAAGTATGACAAGCCGTTACCAACAAAATCCTGGAAACAGTCATTGGATGGCTGTTAAGAACATACTTAAATACCTAAGGAGGACAAGAGATATGTTCCTAATCTATGGATCTGGTGACGAGGAAATCGTTGTAAAAGGTTACACGGATGCGAGTTTCCAAACCGATCGTGATGATTCACGGTCTCAATCGGGATACATTTTCATTCTGAATGGAGGAGCTGTCTCTTGGAAGAGCTCCAAACAGGATGTGGTGGCTCTGTCAACTACAGAATCAGAATACGTCGCCGCCTTGGCAGCCCAAGAAGCTGCATGGTTGAAGAAATTCATTGCCGATCTAGGGGTTGTCCCTTCCATTCAGGACCCCCTAGAAATCTTTTGTGATAACGAGGGTGCGATTGCTCAAATCAAGGAACCCCGTGCTCATCAAAAGACTAGGCACATTGAGCGGAGATTCAACTACATACGAGATGAAGTTGAAAAGGGAAAGATATGTATTCGCAAAGTTCACACGGATCAAAATGTTGCGGATCCTCTCACGAAGCTCCTTGAAAAGGCAAAGCATGAAGGTCATACTTGTGCCATGGGACTTCGATATTCTAGTGATTGGATTGATCTGTAATTTTGTATTGGATATGTGGAACTTTCTATTATTTGAATAAAGTTATTTGGCTATAATGTTTCAATAATATTCCAATTTAGCATGTTTAATCCATGAGTAAAATGTTTACTCTAAATGTCCGTAGTCGTTCATACTTGTGGGAACAAGTTTGAAGGTAAGATTATTATGAACTTGGATTGGTTGATATTCATAAGGATGAATATAGAGCAATGAGTTGCTACCAAGGTTCATAGATATTTGTGGGACACAAATATTGGACTAACCCGCATCTCAAATTTTACTACATGGAATCTTATTGATTGATCATAAGTGTATTGAGTTAAGGCGAATATCATTTTGTATCCTCCGACCTGAGATACATATTGGGTTTTGATATTCACTAGTGTCATACCTTGAGCTAATTCTTCACTATCCTGAAATAGTGGACAGTACACAAGAGTGTGTTCAGATATGACACGAGGTGTTTGTGAGAACATATGTTGTCAAGATGGAATTTGTTCCTCTTATTCGTTGAGAGTTAGATGTCTAAGGCCTGAAAGTTAAATCAACAAGAGATGATCATTCTATGTCTTGGATTTAACATGACATCTGTAACAAAAGGATAGATGATTGATTCACCTAAATCATTTCAAGTAAGGTACTTGAAAAGGGGATGATGTTATTGAATGCTATAAGTCATACGTATTAAGGGTAGTAAACCGTTGTTACGCGGTATTTACTGCTTGCATCAATCTTCTATGAATCTTGGGCAAGTGGGAGATTGTAAGATTCTGTGTGTGCCCAACACACTTAGAACATTGATGTGGTTAGTACGTTATGATCCAAGTCGGGTTATACCCAACAACAAGCTTAACAAACACCTATTAATATCAATTACATGATATAATTGAATATTAACACCAATTTAGAAAATGGGTTTTCTAAACTAGTTGCAAAAGATGGACAATTTATTAGGATTTTTGTTCAATAATATATTTGTAATGCTATTTAAATTAGTTGAATAACATTACAAATTAATAATGGTAGTGTATATATATATATACAATTAAATGGGTTAGTTGTATAAATAATATATCTAGTAAGTGGCTAGTTAAATTTTATTGTGTTATAAAAATGAGAGGGAACTCTCAATTTTAAAAGATGTTGGCCGCCCCTCTTGCATTGCTATTGGACCTTTGTGTCCTTGAAAATACAAGGGGGCTTAACTAGTTACACACACAACTATCATCCTATCTAGATTCAGCTCTCTCTCTCTTTCTCTCTCAAATTTTCGGAAGATTAGGCAGAAAGAGTCTTCTTGAGAGTGATTTGTGGTGTTCTCCTAACAAGAAGGGTGTTTGAATACAAGCTTGGGGTATACAAGCTTGAGGAGGCCTTCTTTGGACTCTTGGCCGGATTCACAAGCATTTTTCACCCCTTTTCTTTGGTCGTTTTCTGCAGAAAGGTAGATGATTCACAGCTCTATGTAGCTGTGATTTATGTTCGTTTCTTTATGTTCTTAGCTTGATTATTCACATAAATGATCCTTTGGTTAATGGGTTTGCTTCTTACACTTATATGGACATCTATGAACATGGTTTTTCAGCTTTAAAAGTGTTTAAAAGTTATATATATATCCGCTGCGTTTTATGAAAGTTTAAATGGTTAAACTTGTTTCATGTTCTTGCAAACCCTACAATGATCTGTGTTCGGCATCAGCCTTTTTCCATCAGCTCCAGGCAGTCTCCTCTCATTCTTTCTTTTCTTTGATTCCTCCATGTCAGCTTCTTCTCCTCTTTTTCTTCTCCTTCTCTTTTTCAGTCTCCACTACCATCTCCTTCTCCTTTTCCACTTCTGTTTTTTCTCCTCTCTTTCTCTCTGCACTCCTCTTCCTTTTTGCTTTCACTGACTGAATCTCCCCTTTTGGTTGCATTGGTTGCAAGGGTTTGATTGTCAGAAAGCTTCTTGCCCACAACTTCCTCTATCAAGGGTTGTATTACTGAGGATAGCCTCTCATCAATGGTTTTGATCACTATATCAGTGATTATGGTGTGCGAGAGGGAGGGAATTTTGAAAGATAGCAACTATTTGCTAAGGGGGGTTCTGTTCCTGAGAATAGTGCCAGAAGCAGAGGCAGGTGGCTGAGAATTGCGAGTGGCTCTGTGTTTAGGAGACCTTGAGATGAAGGTGCCATCTGTGGGGTTGAGAGGCAAATGGTCTTTGATCCTCAGAAGTTTTGGCAAGAAGCTCTTTGAGTCTGCTCACCTCCTTTTCCAGGATGGTGTTTTGGGCTAAAACATCATAAAAGAAGCCCAGGTCATCATCAGTGGGTACTGAATCACCTGACCTCCTGATAGAATGAGGATGAACATGCATTGAGTGTGATCAGTTGTAGCATGTGCCCTTTGTCTTGGAACTGGGGACTTCCTGCGTCAGGACTATGTCTTCATCAGCAGTTGCCTCTGGTAAGTTTTAGTAATGGTACCAACTACATCCTGAGCATATGCTGAAACAGGATAAGTGGTAGCCTCACCAGAAGTTCCAATCTCCTTTTCTACACTAGGAAATGGAACATGTAACCCCTATGTTGTGGGTTATCACATGCACTTTGATCCTCCCCCTCAATGGTAAAGGTATGCCAGTTGTAATTGGTATCTGGGGAGGGGGTGAGGAGTGCAACTGACTCAGCACTTGTGCAAGAATTAATATGTAGGACTTTGGGGGGCGGTGCATGTGGTGATTGGGTAGAAGCGGATTGTACCGGGGTGAATGGTGCGCTTCAATGGTAACCCTCTCAAGTGAGATAGGTTCCAGCAGTGTGGGTTCCCAATATTGGTTGCAACAGGATCCTTTTGAGAGGATACCTGTGCGGCTGTGGTTGGTTGAGTCTTTGACACAACTAGGGGGTTAATACCAGTATGTGTTTCGTGTGTTTGTGGTACAGGGGCATCCTCAGGGGACTCATCTCCCTGAGTAGCCTTTTTTGCTTTTTGGATTTGTCTTGGAGGGGACTCTGGTTTTGGAGGTGGTGGCTGTGGGTTCCAACTACGTGGGTTTTCGCAGTTTGGCAGCCTGTTTCAGTGTGTGGTCAGAGTTGTGCCTGGAGTATACTTCAGGCAATACAGCCATTGCAGGGACTCCAAGGCCAAACAAGTCCCTCAGCTTTAGCTGATTCTCTATTATGGCCATAATGAAAGAGGATATAATATCTAGCGGTTAGAAATAGATTTTGAGGCCATATCCTTAAGTTCAAGAAAAATGATTTCAGAAAAGTTTAAGTCTTGTTGCTCAAGGATAGAGAATAGTACATGCTGCCATCTGGTAGACATTTGATCCCAAGAGGATGTCTTAGGAGCTAAAAAAACATTTACCATGTGAAAGATAAGACGTTCTGCATCATGGAAATGTTTCTTCAGATTGGTAGAGGCACTAAGGTTTCCCTGATATCCATGGTGGGCAAAGGATAAATCAGTTGTGCCCTTTGGATACCCAGCAGGAAAAGTGGCATCACCAAGTTAGGGTTTGGTCGAATGATATCCGGAGTGATGACCACTTGATGGTTGTTGACAAACGACTGGAGAGACTCGGTGTTGTTCTCCCCAGTGCTAATGGTACGTTCGTCCAAAACTGGTGAAGGGATTTGGCATGAATGGTGGGATTTAGAAGAAATGCCGTTTTGTAGGGTGACTGGACTATAAGATCAATGGCGTTGTCGAACTTGTCCAGAAAGGCGATTTGGTAAGGCAGGCTACACAGTTATGTCGTGGTTTGAGCTGCATGGTCGCCATTAATGAGAGAGAAGTTTTGGAGGTTTGAACGTTAGGTTTAGAGAAGGATGAAGCTCTGAAGGATCAGGATATGAGGTATTTATAGGGAACAGGTCATAAAACGACTGAAGGGTTTGGTGTTAATCATCAGTAGTTTAAAAACTGATGACGTGGTATTACCCTTTCAGAAGTTGACAAAATGAAGTTGGTGTTAGGCATCAGCAGTTATAAAACTACTGAAAACCATGGTTTTGACTTCAGATGTTTGAAAACAACTGAAGACTTGGTTTTTGTCATCAATAGTTGTGAAACTACTGAAAACCTTGGTTTTCTATTCACATGTTGTAAACAGCTGATGACTTGGTTTTAGTCATCAGTAGTTGTGAAACTACTGAAGACATGGTTTTGTCATCAGTTGTTGTTGTAAACAGCTGATGACTTGGTTCAAGTCATCAGTAGTTATGAAACTACTGAAGACATGTTTTTGTCATCAGTTGTTTAGGATGAAACAGCAGTGTAGAAACAACTGGAGAGAAAGAAAGTTCTCATCAGTAGTTTTTGTCAATTCATACCCTTTCAACTCTTTCATACTGTCCTCAACACTTACTCATCAGACTTTTTGCTGTTTTCAGTTGTTTCATAGGACATCAGTACTTATCTGATTTTACTGACATCAGTAGTTATATCTACATCAGTAGTTGTAACTTTATCAGTTGTTTGACCAGAATCAGTACTTATATGTGATATGTACTAATGATCATCAGTACTTATTTACTGAGATCATCAGTAGTTATCACTTATTCTAGCTGCAGCATACCAAGCCTTAACACAAGGTTTTGAAAGTTGAACTATCCAAAGGCTTAGTAAAAATGTCTGCAAGCTCATCAGCACTAGGCACAAACTTAGGATCAATCAGACCTTTTTCAAAACAATCCGAATAAAATGATGCCTGATCTCTATATGTTGGTCCTAGAGTGCTGGACTGGATATTTGACAATGCACAGAGCTGAAGCACTATCCATTAATAATGGAGTCTTAGTGTCTGTAATGCCATAATCCAAAAGTTGGTTTTCTGAAGCTAGAGTACCTGAGAAGTACAACTTGCAGCTGCAATGTACTCTGCTTCAGCAGTGGATTAGCAACAGATGTTTGTTTCTTACTCTGCCAAGAAATCAAATAGTTGCCTAGGAATTGACATCCACCAGAAGTTGACTTTCTAGTTAACTTGCACCTGCATAGTCACTATCTGAAAAAGCAACTAATTTGCAAGAGTGTCCAGTGGAATACCATAATCCTAGAGATTATGTACCTTGCAAATATCTAAAGATCCTCTTGCCTGCAATCAAATGAGACTCTTTAGGAGCAGCCTGAAATCTAGCACAGACACAAGTAGCAAGTGATATCTGGTCTAGTTGCTGTTAAGTACATCAAGGACCCAATCATACATCTGTAAAGTGTTTCATCAATAGCTTTACCTTTCTGATCCGCATCCAGTTGTGTGGTGTTGCACATGGGAGTAGAACAGGGCTTACTATTTTGTAAATCAAACTTATTCAAAAGATCTTTTGTATATTTGGACTGATGAAAAGGTGCCATCAGCCTTTTGTTTGATTGCAAGCCTAGAAAGAACTGTAATTCTCCCATTGCACTAATTTCAAACCTCTTTTTCATTAATTGGTAAAATCATCACACAACTGGGGATCAGAGGATGCAAAAATGTATCATCAACATAAATTTGAACAAGTAGCTTATGCTGATCCACCTTCTTAATAAACAAAGTTTTATCTATGGAGCCTCTAGTGAAATTATTCTTGAGAAGAAAAGTGGAGAGTGTCTCATACCAGGCTCTAGAGCTTGTTTCAACCCATAAAGAGCCTTATCAAGTTTATACACCCATTCAGGATGTTTATTATCCTCAAAACCTGGTGGTTGACACACATAAACTTCTTCTTTTATTTTGCCATATAAAAATGCACTTTTGACATCCATTTGAAAAACTTTGAGATGGTGGAATGCAGCATAGGCTAAGAACAATCTAATTGCCTCTAGTCTGGCTACAGGGGCAAAGTTTTCATCATAATCAATACCTTCTTCTTGTGAGACCCCTGTACAACCAGTCTAGCCTTGTTCTTAACAATAAGCCCATTTTCATTAGTTTTATTCCTAAACACCCCATTAGTGCCTATTGCACACTTACCTGGGGGTAGAGGAACCAGTTCCCACACTTGCTGTTTCTTGAACTGAAGTAGCTCAAGCTGCATGGCTTCAACCCATCCATTGTCTCTTAAAGCAATATGATAGTTCTTTGGCTCTAGCTGACTGATGAAGAGAGCATAGAAGCAGAAGTTAGACAATTGACTTCTTGTTGAAACTCCAGCATTGATATCACCAATGATTTGAGACATTGGGTGATTCTTCAGCTCTTGATAAACAATGATATCTGTGCAAGTGTTTGTAGAACCTTCAGAAACAGGAGATGTTGATACACACTCTTGAAACCAAGAATTTGATGGTAACTCAAAAGATGTAGAGGAATCAGAGATCTCATCAGCATTTGTTGTGGATGGAACTGCTGAAGCTACAGGAACATCAAGTTTAGCAGACTCAGGCAGTTGGTCACTAAACTTGAATAGGTGAGTATTGATATTACCATCATCATCATCAATACCACCAGGTGGAAGAGATGCTGCAGAAGATGATTTATCCACATGGTCTGCAACAACTGGAGGTTGAGAAGGAACATATTGCAGTATGTCCAAATCAAACAACTCCACAGGGTTTTGTGGAATCTTGTCCATTGGAGATTCATTAAACATCACATGCAAAGTCTCTTCAACTATCTTTGTTCTGCAGTTGAAGACTCTGTATGCTTTGCAAGTAGATGAATAACCAACAAAATACCCTGCATCCACCTAGGATCAAATTTTTGGAGTTGATCCTTTGTGTTGAGAATAAAACAGGGACACCCAAATGCTCTGAAAAATGATATTAGAGGAGCCAAGTGATGTAGAACTTCATATGGAGTCTTCATCAACCTTTGATTTACTAAGGCTCTATTCTGTACATAGCAAATTGGGTTAACAGTTTCAGCCCAAAAGGTCAGTGGCAAACCAGAGTCAGCCAACATAGACCTTGCAGCTTCAATTAGGGTCCTGTTCTTTCTCTCCACGACTCCATTTTGTTCTGGAGTCCTTGGGATGCTAAACTGCCTTTTGATTCCCTTTGAAAGATAAAATTCATCAAGTGTATGGTTTCTGAATTCAGTTCCATGTCACTCCTTATACACTTGACTGAAAGGGAATACTGACAGAAAGAAAGTACATACAAATCTGGAGTAATCATCCACAATTACCAGACAGTATTTCTTCTTTGCCATGCTCATCATTCTCACAGGACCAAATAGATGCATATGCAGTAATTGCAAGCATGCAGTGGACTTAGGCTCTTCAATAGGAGGGAATGAGACTTGTGCTGTTTTCCTTTTAAACAAGCAGTGCAGGTTTCATCACAGTTGAACTCCTTTATTGGTAAGCCTCTCACTAAACTATTGTGGATCACCTAATTCATGTTTTTGAAATTACATGACCCACCTTCTGTGCCACAGTTTAGATTCCTGAGGAGAGGCTTTGGAAAATAGGCAAGGATGGCCTCTGATATTCATTTTCTTGGAAAGATCTAAGGCATACACTCTTCTGTCCTGTTGGCCCTCAGGAGAGTGTGATCATCCAACACCTTATCAATCAATTCAGAACTTTTGATGACAAAATCCTGCAATTCTGACTGGTGAAAAGTGCAACATGGCCTTTATCACACATTTGACTGACACTCAGAGGTTGTACTTGAGATTTTCCACATGATTAACATCATCAAACTTTATTTCTCCACTAGAGACAAAGCCTTTTCCAATGATGTAACCCTTAGCATCATTGCCAAAAGAAACAAACCGCTTCTTTCCTTGAGAGTAGTCATGAAGAAGAGAGCTGTTCCCTGTCATATGCATAGATCCCCCACTGTCTACATACCAGATCCTACTTCGGCATGTTGAAGAACCCTGCAATCATAAACAATTAGTTAGTTTTTGAGACCCAAACCTTTTTGGTTTTGGGTCTATTCACATCAACAGATGGTAAACTAACAGACTTGCTATGAATAACAGCCTGAGGGGATGGAGATGGTGAAGAAGAAGATTCCTTTGGCATGGATTTTCTTCTCTGTGTTTCAACACAGGAGCTTCTAATTGGTTGACTCTCCCCAATAGATGTTGAACCATCATAACAAGTTGTGTCTGATTTTGTGATAAAGCCTTCAGCTCATCAGACACATTAGTGCTTGAGTTAGATGGGTTCCTGTGTTGTACCATCTCTCTTTGAGCAACCTCAGCTGTTGCCTGTTTAACCCCTTTCTTTGTGGATTTCTTTTTGGATTTGGGGGTTACAGGTTTTGATGTTACTGGTACAAATTTGATTTCAGACTCAGTTTTCATTTTGTCCATTTTCCCTTTAATGTTTTCATTATGTTTGAGTTTGGAGCCCTTTTTATACCAGCAATCATCAGTAAGATGATTGAATAAGCCACATATTTCACATGCCTTTTTCTTCATCTTAAGTTGATCATCTGCTGAAGAAGATAAAACTACTGAAGACTTGTTCTTCAGCAGTTTGCTATCAGTACTAGCAGTTTTCTTCCCTTTAGTACCTGTTTTCTTGATATCTTCTTCAGTAGTTTTCCCACCCTTACTACTTGCAGTTTTCTTCCCTTTACTACATGCAATAGTTTGGGTTTGTCTTCCAGGTGTTATGACATTCACTTAGTACTTTCAGTACTTTGTGAAATACCACCTGGAGAGATCAACTTTTTGATCATGTGAGTGTCAGCATTTGAACCATCAACATTAGCTGATAGGTTCTGAGAGGACTTAATGCTGACTTCAACCTCTGATGGTGCTGTATCAGATAGTGGATCACATGATGAAAAGGATTGGTTATTGCTTTCTCCATCAGATTCTACCTCTGCTCTGGGAGTAAAATCTGTAGGAGGAGCAGTGTGATTATAACCAATGCCAAACTTCACATTAGAAGCAGATTGCTTACTAAGAAGCATTTCAAAACCCTTGCAAGAATTTACCCATCGATCACACTCTACCTGGGTAGTTGCAAGTGTTTCTTTGAGGTCTCTGTACTTCTGTAGAAGTATCTCTTCCCTAGCCTTATGATAAGTGATTTGGCATTTAAGTTTGTAAATCTCATCATTCTTATCATTAATCACAGACTCAAATTCAGCTTTGCTTTTGGAAATTGTTTGTTCTAGCTCAATGTTCTTGTTAATTAAAGCTACATATGCTTCTCTAATAGATGCAAATGCGGCTATGCATGTTTCAGAACATAGTTTGGCTTTTGCCTCAGAGGATACCTGTGATACCTGTGGTGTAGAGGCATTAGAGGATGAAGTATCAGCAGACTCCAAAGCCATAAGAGCTAGATTTCCAAAAGGACTGTCACCACCATGTTGACCAGCACCAGAGAACAGTTGTTCATGACCAGACAAATCATCTGGTAAACTGCTCCAGTCAACAACTCCTGGGGTGAAAAAGCTGTGTTGTTGAGGTTGAGTTTATTGATGAGATTGGGAAGGTTGAGGTTCAGGTAATGCATGTGGTTGTTGTGCAATTGGATCTTGAACCGGATTTGGCTGAGGCAAGTAATAGCAGGGTAAAGGATATGACATTGGACCCTAGGGGACAAAGTATGCAGGAGATACAGGGTGTGATTGATGACGAGAGCCAGGAGGATATTGCCCTTTGTTTTGTAGACTAGTGCTAGAAAAAGTCACAAAGGGTGCAGAAGAGTTAAATCCAGTTGATCTACATTCTCTTGCAAAGTGTCCAAGCCTTTGGCATTTGTGACACCTCAACTTACTCTTGTCAAAACCAACTTTGGTTTTGCCAGAGAGTCCAGGAAATTTCCTGCCAGTTCTCTTGTAGAACTTTTGAGATGTGATATTAACTAAGGCCATTTGGCTTAGAATATCCATCTCTTCTAAATCATCATCAGCAATTCCCTTCAGATCATCCATGATGAAGCATAGATTGTCACTATTACCACCAGAATGACTATCAATACCAACAAATGCATGATCAGAACTGGTTGAAGAGAAATCAATATGCTCATCATAATTGCTTTCAGATGCAGCATATTCTGACTCATGACCAACCAAGGCAGTGTTCCCTGGTACAAAGTCATCAGTGAGCTTTCCTGATGATGACAGTTTCCTTTTTTGCTCTATCTCTCTTTCGAATGTAAGCAGTTTCCCATGAAGTTGGGTGAGAGATAGGCTATCCAGATTTTCACTGGAGCGTAGGACAATAGTGTATGTGTCCCATCTCTCAGGCAGTGATCTGAGGAATCTGTTATTCATCTGGCTGTTGGTGTATTCCTGTTTCACCATTTTCAGCTCAGAGATCAAACAGGAAAAACGCTCAAACTACTGAGTCAGTGTCTCACCCTTTCTATGAGAGAATGTCTCATATTGTTGGGCGAGGATTTCTCTGTTGTTTGCTAAGACCTCATCAGTTCCACCGAATTGTTCCTTCAGTGCATTCCAGAGGTCATGAGCAGTTTCATGATGCATAAGCCCTGAATAGATTTCATTCGGCAGTGCCATGGCCAGAATTCCTTGGGCTTTAGCATCAATCTCAAACAGTTTCCGATCTTCATCTGAGTATTGTTCCTTCTTCTTCGGAAACATTTGATTGGTTTCCGGATTGTTCACCATAGGCTTATGTGGTCCATGTACCACAGATGTCCAACAACCTGAACTGTTAACAGACAGGTGATGAAGCATCCTTCATTGCCATATTTTATACTCAGTCCTAACTAGCATCAGAGGCTTGGTTGAAGAACCGGTATTGTGAGGGTCATTAAAAGGAGTAGTCATCTCAGATTCAACCAAATTCAATTAAGCTATAACAGATTTAGAACAAAACATAACAAACCAAATTGAACCAAGAGAGATCTCAAAATGAATAAACGAAAGTGGCAGAAATTCAATAATCTATAACTAGTTTTTGCAAATAAGCTAATTCAATCAAACATAGACATCAAATACCAGTTGAATGATCAACTGTTAGATCGATCAATGATTAACCAGCTCTGATACCATTTGTTAGGATCAGTAATCTACGTTTGATTGATTTGAGAGTATAGCAGTGGAGAACAAACAATGAATTAGCAAATTCACAAGAACACAAAAGATATTCGAAGTAAGAACAAACGGTTATAGATAGAAAGAATTCTGCAAAATATATTTCATTCAATATTCGCTTTCGTGGTAACAGAATGTCACCCAGTACAATTTGGTCAACATCTCTTATACAGGAGATGTGGCGTCTGCTGATGTCACTTGATAGTGACATCTAATAGAATTATTCAAACTACTGATAGTTAACACAACTACTGAAGATGTCAAACAGCTGACATCTCCTTACAAAAATACTAAGTGTTAACTATCACTACAACTACTGAAAAGAAACTACTGAAACTACAACGACTGAAGAACATGCTCTTCAGTCGTTTTACAAATACTGAAATAAAAAGAAAACTACTGAAAGGAAACCATCACAACAACTGAAGAATGCTTCTTCAGCAGTTATAACAAACTCTAAAGGCTTCAGTACTTGTACTTGAACTTCAGCTGTTGTCATGAGCTGATGTCTTCGGCTGTTGTCATCAGCTGATGTCTTTAGCTGTTGTCTTCAGCTGATGTCTTCAGCTGATGTCTTCAGCTGTTGTCTTTAGTTTTTGATCTTCAATACTTTAGTTCTTCAGCTGTTGATCTTGAGTACTTTAGTTCTTCAGCTGTCGATCTTCAGACTTTGATCTTCAGCTGTTGATCTTCAGTACTTTAGTTCTTCAGCTGTTGATCTTCAGACTTTGATTTTCAGCTGTTGAAGTCTTCAGTACTTGTACTTCAGCTGTTGCTCTTCAGACTTTATGAAACAGCTGATCAAGTCTTCAGCAGTTGTTGTGATGTCTGTGGGACTTAGAGGTTTTTCTGATCCGGCTCATTGGTTCTTTTGGTCCAACACCTCTACTTCCAAGTATGATGGAGCAAATAGCTGCTGGTGACATACCTGTTCACCCACAGGTGATGAACCCACACCAGCAACTGCCACCACACTGTCAACTTTACTTTCTCAACCCTTCACCATCACTTACCAAAGACGCCCCAAACGAACCCTTGTTCAATCTACTCTGATTGAACAAGCTCCTCATGTTCAATCCAAAAGGACTAAAGTGGAACATTGGGCTCCCACTCAGTTTGAGGTCTCACCATCCTTGACCATTGACCTCAATATGGGTCTTTGGTCTCCTCAGTCTCAAACCCATGAGCCCACTACCCAATCTAAAAGCTCTAAAGGTGAGTATCTATACTCCTCTTAGCAGCCACAAAAGGATAGCCACACCAAAGGCTCACTGCTTGTAGACATTTATCAAGGTCCTGGGTCATTAGATTTACCCTCTCTATCCTTCACTAACCTTCTTTTTATAATGAAGTTGATCTACAACACTCTCTCAAAGATCAACAGAGCCTAGAGAGATATCTTATCTCTAGCCTCCATTAGCAAACCTTTAATAAGGTGACTCCCACTGATATGGAGATTCAGCTGCCACTACAAAAGATGCCTCAATGGACCATGTGGATAGTGGTAACATTTCTTGACTGAATTTGTGGCAACCATGCCTTTTGATGACTCTGAAAGAGACATCACAAAGCAAGGGAAACCAGTGTGACAAGAAACCACATCTGGTGGTGAGGCAAAACATACTAGGTATGTTACCTCATCCCCCTGTGATTATTCAAAAGAAGTTGAGGGAAGACTGCAACTCATTATACAAGACCTGCTTCCTAAATTCTCAAAACTTGAATCCAAGGTTAGGACATTAGAGGATAGGTCTACCACTAAGCAACTTGAGATTGACAATCTCAAGGCTCAACTAGCTGAGAAACAAATTAAGAGATCTGTTAGGCGTGTACCCATTCAGGTCTCCATGACCTCTTCATCTAGCTCATCTAGCTCTCAAGATGATGCTACCAAAAAGGGGGAGAGTGTTTAGAGACAAACTCCTAAGGAACCACTAAGCCATACTTCAACTTCCAAATTTCCAAATCCCATTGCAACTACCTGTTCTGAGCCATCCAAAGTTATACTGCAAATTGACCTAAGGATGCTCAGAGATCTCTATAGACTTTCTCTAAGTTTCTGTTGAGATCCTCTCTAGATTAGCCTAGCCCTGATGCAGCAATGATGTACTTTGGAGCTGAAGAGCTTCAAAGGTTAAGTGCACCTTCTACCACTATGGAAGAAGTTGGTCACCTAAGGTCCAAATGGAACCTTAGATTCAATTCGAAGGGAAAATGAGGACTGATGGCCTAGCAACCAAAACAGTTGGGACAGAAACTGTACTCCTTCAAACTTCTGAAGATGAAGTCAAAGCCTTGGAAGAACAAGCTGAGTCTTCTGAAGCTAAAATGGAAATTGCGGAAGGACTATTCTCACTGTTCGGGGATCTAATCATCACACATGCAATTCTAGAGCTGGCATATGAGGTGAATAGTGAGGACTTTCTCAATCAACCTTTAGCCCAGACAGCTTCACTACCTCTCTCACAATCTAAATCCTGTCTTCAACAACCACTAAAGTCAAGCACTTCAAAAGATGATAAAGGAAAGAAGAAATGACTGCGGAAGAGCTTCAGGAGGGGAAAGGATTGAAAATCTTAGAAGAAAAGGCAGACTTCCAACTGAGAAGCTGTTAGTTGCCGGTTCCAGAGCAGTTGCAGCCAACTATGATGCTATCAACGATAAGAAGCGGGTAGAGATCATTAATCAGCTCATCAAGCTTGTAGCTGCCGATGAAGACATACTCCTACTACCATTAGAGGAGTTGGTAGATTTGGAAAAGGAAACTAGGCTAAGGAATGAACATAGAAGGAAGTCGCACGATTGGATTTAAAGGAAGAAGAAGAAAGAGAAAAGAGGGAAGCTGACATGCAGCTCCGGAGGGAAAGGATAACTTTCCTAACCTCTCGAGGTTTCTCTCCTCAAGAACTATGTCCACATAATAATGAGATGATCCTATGGCTCTTCAACAAAGAGCAAGATCAACTAGAGAAAAAGAGAAAGAAAACTATAGAGAGAAGTTAAAGGAGAAGAAGAAGGAAGAAGAAGCTCGGGTCACTACGACGAAGAAGATATGTGAGAAAGCCTAGATGAAAGACTATCTCCAGGCTCACGGCTTCTTTGGTAGGCGGGTGGGACCCATGTCTGAAAAGACACTCCAACAAATTGTTATTGAAATCAAGGCTGACATTTGTTTGGGCAAAAGGAAAGAGATGTATAAAGGGTACAAGGGATGATCTTCAAGCCTGCCACTCAATCCCAGCATGAGCCAATTCCCTCAACATTCACCATCAAATCTGAACCCTACACACCTGAACCTACACCACTATCCATACCCACTTCCTCACCTCAACCACCCAAACTACCCATCCTTCAACCTAAAACACTTTCCAGAACCACTACACCACAACCTACCCACAAAAACCTTCCTAACCATCCCTTCAACGTTCTAAACATCTCTCAATAGAGGAATTCAAGGCAATCAAGACAAAGCTCACATACTGCACAACCTTGAGTGACATCTCTTGTGAAGAAGACTCTGTCAAACTGACTTATGTTGGTGGATCTTCATATTCCTTCACAAGATGTAAGGCCCTGTTCCCGGGACGCTTACAACTGGTAAATCATCGAACATAAAACATATACTTTATATTTAATCATTCATAAAACATTGCAGCGGAAACAAAAAACTAACTTTTCATAACATTACAAATGCTTTTGCTGATTAATACAGGCGTTCCTTTCATAGAATCATTTGTTCGCATTACAATGCAAAAACAATAACAAAAGAATGCCATTCAAAATGCCAAGTAGCTGCTCCATGCCATCCTCACCAATACTCACTTGCCAACTGGAAATGCATAAAAGTCAGCGTTGATGAGTGAGTTCTAGTTTTATAATAAAATAATACTTTACTTTCATTAAACTTTTCTTTACATTCTCTTAAAGTCCTACTATACTTTACATCCGTTCGTGATCACACATCGTGCGTACATACATATAATATCGTTATTATCTCTTTACTCTTTCATGCCTCATTCTTTACTTTTCCCTTCTGTCAACCATAAACCCTTCCATTCTGTTCATGGTACAAGAACAAGGCCTATCATAGACCTTCTATAACGGTGCATCACACCTCGTGGTCACAGTACCTGGGGTAAAGTTTAGGTTTATTATGCAATACCTTTCTATTCGTGGTTCTGGACCTAGGCCTCTCATAGGCCTTCTATAATGGTGCATCGCACCTCGTGGTCACAGTACCTAAGGAATGAATGTAGATGTACCATTGCCATAAGCAATACCTTTCTGATCATGGTTCTGGACCTAGGCCTCTCATAGACCTTCTATAACAGTGCATCGCACCTCGTGGTCACAGTACCTAAGGTATGCAGCAGGGAAATGGTCAATCACAAAGAAAGACCCCGATGTTCATGCCATGCTTACAGGACTATCTTTACTTTCATTACTTGTTAATGCATGCATTCTTACTTCATGTTCCTCTTTCATTATCTTTCACTTTATGTTACATAATACTTTCAGTTCACTCATTAACATATCACGTAAAGCCACGGAAAGATAAACATACGTCATAATAAGGAACATAACATTCAATCATCATCATCATACAGCGCATCATCATACATTCATAACATACATCATGTATAATCATACAACATCATACATTATCATTATGCATATGCATCACTACATCATACATGTGCATAATACCATCTATGACCTCAAAAGGCAACCTAGATGAACCCCCGAGAACATCTCAAGTCAAAGCCTATATTACTTCTTTTTCTCCAAAAACTCAGAATTATTCTAAGTGTTCATCCGCATTGACCTTATTGTTCATCCATATTTGATTTGTTTCATCCGCATTGACATACTTCATCCGCATCTGTCATCCGCATTTGACTTACTCATCCGTCTTTCATATACTTAGTCAAATCCTCATCCGCATTGACATACTTCATCCGCATTTGACTTACTCATCCGCATTTCATATACTTAGTCAAATGCTCATCCGCATTGACATACTTCATCCGCATTTGTCATCCGCATATGACTTATTCATCCGCATTTCATATACTTATTCAAACGCTCATTCGCATTGACCCTATCCGCATTAACTGTTCATCCGCATTTCTTCCCAGTTTCATCAACATTTCCCTTTTGCTTAGTCCATATTCATCCACATTTCTCAGACTTACCCAAATGCTCATCCGCATTGAATTCATCCGCATTGACCTTCATACGCATTTGTAATACTTAGTCAATTCCCATCCGCATTGACTTACTTTGCTCATAAATATTAACCTTTCCATCCGCATTGACTTTTCAACACTTATGCAGATTCTAAAACTTAACATATGAGCCTTAAACATCAGATTTCAATCTCAAATCACCATTAATCATGTTCTAAGCTTAAATCATACCTCCTAAGCCTTAGAAACATCATCATACATCAACAAGAATGAACATAATCATACATCACATCATACACCATCATTCACACATTCAAACACACGGGTCCGAAACTCGGTTTATGAAAACGTATATTCATGGTAAAAGAGGGGTCCTAAGACTCAACTTTGCAGCTCTTGAGTATGGCTTCTTCCAAACTCGTCTGCAAATGAATTCAACCGCCTAGAAACCCACTAAAAACATACCCGAACACATATAAACACACATAAGAATAAACCCGAGGACATACCGGTTAAGAACACCATAGAACATGAATTCTTACCTCGAATTCGAATTCTTTCTAGTTCTTCCTTCAAAACTGAGAATTTGTTGCTCCCAGCTACTCTCTCTCTCTCTCTAAAACCCGAAGATCGGTGACGTATGTGACATATGGGCGGCCAAACCACCTTTTACACCCCCTTTCAAACATTTTGTCCTTTTGGAAACCTTTTACCCATAGACTTGGGTTTTATTTCTTTTCCTTCTTTTCTTTCATTTTATTTATTCTTTCCTTGACTTTAAAATAACCGGGTGTTACAAGTCTACCCCCTTAAATAGGTTTCGTCCTCGAAACCCGTTATTCCTCGAACAAATGCGGGTAATGCTGCTTCATATCTTCTTCAGTCTCCCACGTTGACCAGGATCCCTTCCTATGCTTCCACTATACACGCACAAGGGGAACCACTTTATTTCTCAGCCTCTTTTCCTTTCGATCTATGATTGCCACCGGTTGCTCCACGTAATTGAGCCGTTCGTCTACTTCAATATCCTCGGTGGAACAATCATGTCTTCATCAGCTAAGCACTTTTTCAAATGAGATACATGGAATTCCGGGTGAATTCCACTTAACTCGTCTGGTAACTCCAGTCTATAGGCCACCTCTCCTACTCGAGAAATGATTCGGAAAGGGCCTATGTATCTCGGGCTCAACTTGCCCTGCTTTCAAAAACGAATGATACCCTTCCAAGGTGAGACCTTCAACATAACCCGGTCACCCACCTGGAACTCAATTGGTCTGCATCGTTTGTCAGCACACGACTTCTGTCTATCTTTGGTTGCCTTCATGAAGGCTTTGATTTTCTCAAGCTTCTCAATTGTAGCCTCGATCACCTTGACGCTCCCCAACTCTTTTTTACCAATATCACCCTAACCGATGGGTGTTCTACATTTCCTACGTATAGCATCTCGTAAGGTGGCATACCAATGTTGGCATGATAACTGTTGTGTATGAGAATTCGGCTAACGGTAGGTAGTCATCCCAACTTCCACCAAAATCAATCACACATGCCCGAAGCATGTCCTCTAAAGTCTGAATGGTCCTTTCTGACTGACCATCAGTTTGGGGATGATAAGCCCTGCTAATATGTAACCTTGTTCCGATGGCATCATGGAATTTCTTCCAGACTTTAGATGTAAACTGAATGTCACGATCAGACACAATGGACACCCGCACACCATGATGAGTTACAATCTCCTTGATGAACAGATCCGCCAACCTCTTAGATGAATATGTCTTGTGAATTGGTCAGAAGTGAGCACTCTTCGTCAGACGGTCCACAATCACCCATATGGCATCGTACCCTTTCGGAGTACGTGGCATCTTCGTAATGAAATACATGTGATATGCTCCCACTTCCATTCCGGTATATCCAAAGCTTGGATCTTCCCATACGGCTTTTGATGCTCGGCCTTCACTTGTAAACAAGTAAGGCACTTACTTACATACTCCACTACATCGCGCTTCATACTCGCCCACCAGTAATCTTTCTTCATATCTTGGTACATTTTTGTGGCACATGGATGAATGGAGTATCAAGTCTAGTGAGCTTCATCCATAATCTTCACCCGTAGATCCCAAAAACAAGGAATCCACATCCGTCCAAATCGGGTTTCAACACCAAGTGTGTTTTCACCCAACTCGCCAACCAGACATCTCATCCTTTCCGAGTTAAAATTATCTTATTTCAGTGCCTCATCTTGAAACTCTTTGACTTGCTTCATCACATCAGTGATCATGATTAGTTGATATGCTTTCACCTGAATTTGCTCGGGCCTCTCTTTTCGGCTAAGGGCATCAGCCACCATATTGGCCTTGCCCGGATGGTACTGGATCTCACAATCATAATCCTTTAAAAGTTCCAACCACCGTCTCTGCCTCATGTTCAGATCCTTCGCTCGAAGAAGTACTTCAAGCTCTTGTAGAGATAGTGCCTCCAAATCTTTAACGCAAAGACCACGACTGCCAGCTCCAAGTCATGAGTAGGATAATTGACCTCATGAACCTTCAACTGTCGGGATGCATAAGCTATAACCTTTCCTCTGCATTAGTACACACCCTAACCCCGAGTAAGAAGCATCACAATAAACCACCAGATATTTGCTTCCATGGGGTAATGACAGAACAGGAGCTTGAGTCAATCTTGCCTTCAATTCTTCGAACGCCTTCTCTTGAACTTGACCCCATACGAACTTCACATCCTTCTGGGTCAACTTAGTTAATGGAGAAGCAACCTTAGAGAAGTCTTGGATAACCTCCTATAGTAGCCCGCCAAACCAAGAAGCTACGAATCTCGGATGGCGTCTTAGGAGACTTCCATTGCATCACCGCCTCCACCTTAGCCGGGTCCACCATAATCCCCTCAAGATTCACCACATTACCCAAGAATTGAACTCACGCAACCAAAATGCGCACTTGGAGAACTTGGCGTATAATTTCTCCTTCCTCAATGTCTCCAAAACCTCCTGAATGTGACCGGCATGCTCATCCTTGCTTTTTGAATAAATCGGGATATCATCAATGAACACAATCACTGATTTATCCAGCATCGGCCGACACACCCGATTCATCAAATCCATAAAAGCAGTCGGCGCGTTGGACAAACCAAAAGACATGACAAGAAACTCGTAGTGACCATAATGCGTGCGAAAGCTGTTTTAGGGTTATCCTGCTCATTCACTTTAAGCTGATGATAGCCCGATCGAAGATCGATCCTTGAAAACCAACTAGCACCTTGAAGCTGATCGAACAAATCATCTATCCTCGGTAAGGGGTATCGGTTCTTGACCGTCAACTTGTTCAGCTCACGGTAGTCAATACACATCCTCATACTACCGTCTTCCTTCTTCATAAAAAGGACCGGATCACCCCAAGGAGAGATACTCGGCCTAATGAACCCCTTATAGAGCAGCTCTTGCAACTGCTACATCAAGTCTTTCATTTCCGTCAGAGCCAAACGATATGATACCTTAACTACAGGTTGGGCACCCGGTATCAAGTCAATCTGGAACTCAATCTCTCGGTAGGTGGCACTCCTGATAAGTCTTCTGGGTACCTCAGATAGTTGTGGTGTTGGCACACGTCTGGAAGTCACACACAACGGGTACCTCGGATAGTTGTGGTGTGGCGTATCCACATTCTTACGTAGGCCAAATAGGCACTACATCCATGCCTCATACACTTTCCCACCACCGCCATCGAAATCACTTTCAAAATTGTCGTGACCTGATCACCATAAACCGTCATCGAACCCTCGTCAGGCGCTGATAGCTGAATCATCTTCTTGCGACACACAATGATCGCCTTGAAAGTCTCTAACCAATCCATCCTAAGAACCAATTCGAAACCACTTAAGTCATCACAAATGGTCTAACAGGAAACTTATGCCCTTCTAGCTCCACATCACAATTCTCTATCATCTCAAAGATCCTGGTAGACTTACCTATGGCAGTTTCTACATCAACGGGTGCATCAAACATCTGCTACTACCAAGCTGCTTAGCACAAAAACCAGTAGAAATAAAACTTTTACCGGCACTCGAATCAAATAACACAGAAGCTAAAGTTTGGTTCACTAGAAACGTACCAGACACAACATCAGGGTCCGTCCTAGCCTCCTCCTATGTCAACGTGATTGCCCTGGTGCTTGCCTTTGGTCCTTCACCTCTAGTTTTCTTCACCCGAAAACCCTCGGCCCTTGGCTTCTTACAATCCCTATTCATATGACCCTCCATGCCACAGTTAAACAACCAGACCGTATGACAGACCTTGGCTATATGCCCTAGCTTCCCACATTTGAAGCATACATTCGACCCCAGCCTACATTCCCGCTATGTTCTCTCCCAAGCCTATCACACTTCTTTATACCAGCACCCGATGCGACCACACAGCGGTCGTCCACCCATGCCTTCTTGTTACCCGTCGAAGCATTACCCAAACCAAACCTCTTCCTTTGCCAGTTTCGATCACCACCACTCTTATTACTACCTTCACTCACCACCACCATCCTCTCATCGTACAGTCTCCCTACCAAATCCACCACCAACCTAAACGTGCTCGGTCGGGTAGCGATCATATGCGTGCGAATATCTGCTGGCCAACCCTGAATGTACCTCTTGATTTTTCAAGATAGAGGTGTCAGATCTGGCACCAGACGTGCCATCTCATTGAATTTCGTGATGTACTGCTGGTGCATCATAGTTCCCGCCTCCGGTTGCAAGAACTCCCTTTCGACCTTGTCAATTTCCCGATGAGGAAAAAACTCCTCAATCACCAACTTTTTTAGTTTGGACCATCTCATTCTTCCAATGGCCCTGCTGCCCTTAGCTTGGACAATATTGTCCCCCAACAATGAGCTGAGTCCACAGAAGTGTAGTTTCAAGCTTTATTTTCATGCTAAAAACATCCATTTTAAGTTTCTAAAATGACAAATTAACCCCCTTAACCTTTTTAAACTTTAAGATTAATTAATTTTTATAAACTTATCATATATTAGTCTTTTATAAATCATTGTTATCATCTTTAATTTACTTTGTTATTAATTTCATTATTTATTCTTGTTGGTATTGTTATAATTTTTATTATATTGTTATTATTATTAGTATTATTATTATTTAACTTTTCATGTTAATATTATTATTATTAAAATCATTATTAAGATTTTTTTATTAATATTATGGATCATTTACATTATCAACTTTCAAGTTAAAGAATTAAAGCAATAAGCATAAGTAACCCATAGATTCTCATCAAAGGCATAAATAGTCCTTATAATATTTAACAAAGTTAGTTTTTTAACTTACGAAAATACGAGATGTTACACAAAGTTCAAAATAAATAAACATCTAATCATTACTTTGATCTTGAATCATGGGTTCTTCAGCTGGCGGGGCCGAGGACAAGGTACCCTGATCCTGAGCTTTCTTGGATCGTCTCTCTCTTGCTTGAGTGGCAGCAGATGCAGTAGCATCATCACCCTCCTCGTCATCTCTGCTCTCATCCTCTCCCGCATTATCGTCTCCCCCATCATCATTAGTATCATCCTCATCATTGTCATCATCATCACCATCATCATCCCCTTTTCTAAACTTTAGAGGCTCATCTTGGATCCTTTGAGCCTCAGCATGAGCTTCTTGTTCTTTGCCTCCAAATCCTGTATCCTCTGTACAGAGGATATCTGCATCTCACATAGCTTTCTGATCTCCTGACTCTGAGCCTCAATCCTCTGTACAGATGAAGCCTGTATCTCATGCAACTCCGTTATCTCTTGGCTCTGAGCCTCAATCCTCTGGGCTTGGGAGACATTAAGCTCGATTAGCTGATTAAGCTGAGTGGCTCTCTCTGCTCATCCATCACGAGCAGCTTCAGTACTAACCGGTTCAGGTTAGCCAGCTGCTCCTCAAACCACGGATGGGAAAGAGGATCCAAAAGTAGGTGGGACCTCTGATGAGGTCTGGCTCCATGAGTGGTGTTGGTGGTAGTGGATGTAGAGTAGATAGGTGGTGGGATATGTGTGGATGGTGAGGGGTAACTGTGGTGGTGACAGGTGGAGGGTGGTAGTCATGGTGGGTGGAATAGTAGTAGTGGTGGTGGGTGGAATAGTGGTAGTGGTGGTGGGTGGAATGGTGGTAGTAGTGGCTGTGGTAGAGGTAGTGGTGGTGTAGTGATTGTAGGATGAGTGTAATCTTTCTCCTCTTAGTCTTCATCCCATGGGGCTGAGCCATCCTTTTTCTCCTCATGCCCTTTGAGGAGGTGCTCCCCTAGGATGTTGCTGGGCTGATCATGGGCATAAGTGGGAAAAGCAGCACTCTCCCCAGACTCACTAGGGCATCCTCCAACCTCTCGAATACCTCGATTGGTGGCAACCACCCTGCTCCACACAGTACGAGTCAAAGGCTCCTCATTTATCTCCTCCTCCTGATCAGGACGAAAGTCCTGATGGAAACCAGCTGACTCTGCTCCACCTTGGGTGGATGATGGAGATGCTATATCAACAGTAGGAGCCCTCGATTGGGCAGGCCCTGCATCTCCACCATCACCACTATCATCATCATCGGAGTCATCATCCGGTAGCATAATCTGCTTGACATCCAAATCACTGTCCTCGTAGCGCCACTTCCTCCTAGCGGGCGCCACATAATCTCTCAGGACAGATGCTCGAACAATCTCCTGACAAGGGGCTTCACCTACTTCCCCCTTGTACACCCTCATGTGGCCTAAGGTGGTATCATCCATCACCTCAAGCACTACTGCGTCTTCATTCTCTTTGGGCAGCGACGGTAGCTTCTGATCAATGATCATCTGAATCAATCAAGGGTACATACAAAACCCTCCTTCCCTTTCCCCTCAATGTTCTGCACCAGATAGGTGAAGATCATCCTAGAGAAGCTGAATGGGTGGTTCAGGACCAACGCCATGTAAACGTTCTGGATCTAATCGGATAGCTCGTCGAACCCTCCCTTACGTGAAGCTATGCACTTGAGCAGCACATGGGTGAGGTACTTAAACTGGGAGCATAGGTTGCTCGTATTGAACACACCTGCATTGATGTCCGTAGAGTACTTAGCCGTCAAAAAGCAGCCTCAGACTGTAAGTGGATGTAATCGTGTGGGGCAATCAGCGTTATCTCCAAACTCTAAGACAGTCCTGAGATCATCCTCGTGATCTCAATGGCATGGCTGAATATCGAGCTCCTGATACAATAGGGCTCAGAGGACCTGTCCCAATAGCGCTTTCCCAAAAAGCTGTTGGACTGAGCGATAAGGAGTACATGGTGTCGAGATGGCTTGAAATATCCTAGATCTCCGTAGGAATGTGATGATGCCCGAGAACTCTGTGGCGTTCCTAGAAGTCAAATCCAGGTGAGCACATATGTTGTGCTAGTGCTCATGGTCCAGCGACTCGTCATCTGTTACCACAATATAGATAAACATTAGAGTGTGTAAATGAATAACATTTGAATTTCTTAACTTGAATCTTTTGTTTGTCGTGCGAATGAACTGTGCGACTGAGGTTTAGTCGTGCAATTAAGCTCATACGCACGATTAAGCATGCGATTGGGCTTAATCGTATGCTCTTTCAAGCGGTTGAACAAGTCGTGTGACTGACTCATTCACATGGTTCAGTCATGCGATTGTGCCATTCGCCCATCTCAGTCGTGCGATCGAGCCGTTCGCCCGGCTCAGTCGTGCGATTGAAGTTCATGAGGGCGCCCATTCACATGATAGACTGTTGGTTTTTTTCAAATTCAAATTTTGAGCAATTCGTAGTGTTAGACGTCGTGGTATGGCGCATTAGTCTCGCAAACACCCAACATAGCCCCAAATAACCTTTATATTAACATTTAACTTAGTTTTATTAGTTTATTGGTCAAACTAGTCTCGGTCAGTTTTAAGGCAAAATTCAAGTGTCGTGGGCACAGATTGTTGAATCTTTGGAGTGTAGAACAACGCGCATTACCTGGACAATCGCTGGAAATCGTTAGAACACAAAAAATAGTAGTTTAGAGCAATGAGACGAAAATCGGGTAGAGGGTCGTTAATTCGTGCGATAAACAAGAGCGAGTGGGGGTGAATAGGTTTTGCGACCGACTCCCCCTCTATTATAGTAGGGTTTCTCCCGTCGTGTGACTGGACTAATCGCATAGCTGGTTCGTGCGATTTAGTCTCAGTCGTGCGACTGGGTTTCAGTCGTGCGACAACCCCATTCGGTTGCTCCATTCATGCGATGGCTCATTCTGATGATCCACTCGCATGAATTATCCATGTCGATAGTTTGGGCCATACGTGTGGCTTAGTCATGTGATTTGGCCCATTCGTATGCCTCATCGTACGACTGGTCCATGCTTATGGTCAAGTCATGCAAATGGCTCATTCTTATAATTTTGACTTTATGAACATTTTACATTTAGCCCTTTTAACAATTGGTTAAAACTTACGAGCACTCAATCATCTCAGACATGATCGTTTTAACTTTTGAACCATTTGATCACCTCAGACGTGAACCTTTTAACTGTAAAACATTTTGTCACCTCAGACATGACCCATTTGACATTTGAATACACGTGTGGTCAACTCAGACGTCACCCTTTTAAGTGATTAAATTCCAGATAAAATTCCACTATATAGTCTGACGGTTAAAACTAAATTTGACTAAAATTTTAAAATAAATAAAACAACTATAACTAAAAGATAAAACTGAATGTATTTTTGTGTTGTGTGTGAGGTGAAATTTTAAGATAGATATCTAGCAAATTTCTTTCTAGAATAGTACAGCTTCAAGTTATTTTGACCATAACTGGAACGATTCATTATGAATCATACAGGTAATCAATCATTCAGGACGTGTTACCAAAATCTTTGAATGCTAAATTCTTGTTTTCATTGAGAGTCATTAGCAAGTTTAGGAAATCATACTAGTACTATAAGATGCACACATTGATTTAGACTTTCAAGAATTGCCGCCACGATGATTATCAGTATACTTGTCCACTTAACTCCATACACAGAGATTTGACAAAGATTGGTGATACATTAGGTTTAATTATTTCAACTAGCATTTGTGGATCCCACGCTTATATGGCAATCAACATTCCTCGGGAGATTTTTGAGCGGTTTACGGGTACTTTGACAAGAAGACAATATTCTTAGAGCTTTCAAAGATGTTGGACCAAAAAACCAATGAGCCTGATCAGAAAAACCTCTAAGTCCTACAGACATCACAACAACAGCTGAAGAAGTATTCTTCAGTTGTTGTGATGGTTTCCTTTGAGTAGTTTTCTTTTTGTTTCGGTATTTGTAAAACGACTGAAGAGCATGTTCTTCGGTCGTTGTAGTTTCAGTAGTTTCTTTTCAGTAGTTGTAGTGATAGTTAACACAACATTTTTGTAAGAAGATGTCAACTGTTTGACACTTTCAGTAGTTGTGTTAACTATCAGTAGTTTGAATGAATTCAGTTAGATGTCACTATCAAGTGACATCAGATGACGTAACATCTCCTATATAAGACGTTTTGACCTAATTGTATGTGTGAAATTCTGTTACCACGAAGCGTATATTGAATGAAATATATTTTGCAGAATTCTCTCTGTCTATAACCGTTTGTTCTTACCTTGAATATCTTTTGTGTTCTTGTAAATTGGCTAATTCAATGTTTGATTTCCGCTGCTATACTCTCTAATCAATCTAACGTAGATCTCTGATCTTACAATGGTATCAGAGCTCGTTAATCAATGATCGATCTAACTGTTGATCATTGAAACTGCTATTTGATATCTATGTTTGATTAAATTAGCTCATTTGCAAGAATTGGTTATAGATTATTGATTTTCTGCCGCTTTCGTTTATTCATTTTGAGATCTCTCTTGGTTCAATTTGGTTTGTTGTGTTTTGTTCTAAATCTGCTATAGCTTAATTGAATTTGGTTGAATCTGAGATGACTACTCCTTCTAATGACCCTTACAATACCGGTTCCTCAACCAAGCCTCCGATGCTGGTTAGGACTGAGTATAACATATGGCAACGAAGGATGCTTCATCACCTGTCTGTTAACAGTTCGGGATGTTGGACATCTGTGGTACATGGAACACATAAGCCTATGGTGAACAATCCGGAAACCAATCAAATGGTTCCGAAGAAGAAGGAACAATACTCAGATGAAGATCGAAACTGTTTGAGATTGATGCTAAAGCCCATGGAATGAAATCTATTCAGGGCTTATGCATCATGAAACTGCTCATGACCTCTGGAATGCACTGAAGGAACAATTCGGTGGAACTGATGAGGTCTTAGCAAACAACAGAGAAATCCTCGCCCAACAATATGAGACATTCTCTCATAGAAAGGGTGAGACACTGACTCAGTAGTTTGAGCGTTTTTCCTGTTTGATCTCTGAGCTGAAAATGGTGAACAGGAATACACCAACAGCCAGATGAATAACAGATTCCTCAGATCACTGCCTGAGAGATGGGACACATACACTATTGTCCTACGCTCCAGTGAAAATCTGGATAGCCTATCTCTCACCCAACTTCATGGAAACTGCTTACATTCGAAAGAGAGATAGAGCAGAAAAGGAAACCGTCATCATCAGAAAGCTCACTGATGACTTTGTACCAGGGAACACTGCCTTGGTTGGTCATGATCAGAATATGCTGCATCTGAAAGCAATTATGATGAGCATATGGGTTTTTCTTCAAACAGTTCTGATCATGCATTTGTTGGTATTGATAGTCATTCTGGCAGTAATAGTGACAATCTATGCTTCATTATGGATGATCTGAAGGGAATTGCTGATGATGATTTAGAAGAGATGGATATTCTAAGTCAAATGTGTTGGATTCTGTATGCCCAAGACACATAGAACATTATGTGGTTAGTACGTTGTGATCCAAGTCGGGTCATACCCAATAACAAGCTTAGCAAACACCAATTAATATTTAATTGATGATATGATCATGCAATTAAATAATTACACCAATTTAGAAAATGGTTTTTCTAATAAATTATATGTGAGAATGAACAAATTATGAGGATATTTTGTTCATGGATATTATTTGTTATGTTGTTTAAATTAGTCAAGCAACATCAAATAATAAAAGTGTGTGTGTGCATATTTTATATAATTAAAGGTTAATTTTGTAATTTATAAGATTAGTCAATTAAAAGAGTTTTTAAAAGAAAAAAAAACCTAATAAGGGTGAGGGGATTTTCGGCCGCAAGGCCTCTTCCCTCTCTTCTTTTTCTTCTGGTTTTGAAACAAAAACTCTCTATGAACATACACACATCTGATCTACTCCTCTTTCTCACATGAAATCGCACAAGAACTCGAGTTTCTCTTATGGAAGAGAAGTCATACGGCTGGAACAAAGCCTTTGACATCTCCTTGATGTTTCACAGCTGAAAAAGGTTTTCAGCAGGGTTTTTGATGCGATTTTTTGGTGTCAAATCCTAGCAAACATGGTGTTTCTTGAGGGCTTGTGGGTATGTACACTTGAGGACACCTATCCTTGGTGTTTTGGCCATCCAAGGACAGCCACTTCTTCAACAAAACGTGATTTCCAGCAGCTCTAATGTCGGTTCTTCAAATCGCCCATAAAGGTAGTTTGTTGATGTTGTTTTGGTTGTTTTAGCTTGTTGATAACTATTTATTCACATACAATGATCCTATGTCTTTGGGTTTTTTGAAATTAAGTTATGAACATCAATTTTCAGATTACAAATGGTATTTGTTAAATTTTATCCGCTGCGTTTTCTTGTTTAAATGGTTAAACAACATTGTTTTGGCACAACAAACCCAACATTGGCATCAAGAGCCGGTTATGTGGATGATTAGTTTCATGTGTTCTTGTATAATTGGTTATATAAGGTTTAACACCAATTTTAGGGCTGTTTTGTATTGATTTGATGATACCCCAATCTTTCAAGGTTATATCAAACATGCTAGTGATTAAACCTTGAAAGAAGATATCAATTTGGTTGATTGTGTTTGTTTGGACAAAAGACCCTAGATTTTTGGTTTATGTTGGCTGAAAATTTAGGGTCAATGGGGTTCATTTTGGTTCTTAGTATGATGTATATGGATACATAATTTAGTGCATAACATAGCCTTGACCATGGTTGTTTTGGTTTTGGTTGATTATGGAATTGTCATGTTGATTGTATTCTTTCTTTATGGGTTGTAGTAATTTCTTTTGTTTTCCTTTGGTTTGTAATTTATTTATTCATTTGGCAATGTAATAAATAGATTAGGAGCATTTTTTCCTTTACTAGAAAATATGTATTAGGATGTATATATTTTGTAAAAGAAGATGCTCGGGAAGGAAGCACAAAAGGAAGACACAAAGGATGGACTTGAAGCATTTGGATGCAAGTTCAAGTGGGGGTCTTTGGAGATCTCATCATTTGTGTTGTGTTGAACCCTAGGAAAAGACCTTATGACAACACTTGTGATGGCAAACAGTGTAGTCAACTTAGTGGCTATGGTTATGCACATATGTTTGTATGATTATGCTTGTTTGTTTTATGTTGATTGTTGATATATGAATATGCTTAACAATCTAAATAATTATGATAACAAGCTGAATTTTATGGTTCTAAATCATTAAGTAATTAATAAAAGGTTATTAAGAGGATTAATGATTTCAAAATAAAAGAGGTTTTATTAAAAGAGAACCATAGGGTACCATGTATTTGAAAGCATGCAATTACAAGGTACATAGGTTTTTCAAGTCAAATTAATGGAAACTTAAAACCCTTTGGTAACAAGTCTAACACCATCCTTTTACACGACACTCGAATCACTTGGGAACTACTTGTGGGATAAAGGTCACCTAACCACTTGTAGGGAACTTGTGTCCTTGAGGTGAGTCTAACATACTTGTGGGATAAAGGTCACCTAACCGCTTATATGTAAAAACTCACACGTGTGTGTAAGTAGGACGACTTGAATTGGAAACCATGTGCTTAGGGTCACCGAAGCATGGCGTACAATGGTGTTGATGGGATTAAACATGCGACTAAACATATGATGTTTAACCGATCCCATAAGACTAGAAGTTGCAATAGGTTGCAATTGTCAACTGTTGACTACCTTGTTAATTTAATAATGGGATAAAGGTCACCTAACCATCATTTAAATGTAACGTTGGATTCTAGATTTTAATTGTTAATTGTCTATGAGACATTTAAGGGTATTAACGATAAAATAAATTTATGAGAAATACTAATATGAACTTTGTCAATTTTGTAATGATGACCTCTAACTATAATGCTACCACCCCGATCGTCCCTTCCCTATCACTGAGACCTATTCTCGAGAGGGATAGTCCTAACCATAATTATCTTATGGACTCATTTTGAAACTTGAGAATCGTTCTCAAGAATGAGTAAAGGTCTATGTCCTTGACGATCCCATACCTCACCAACCCACGCTGTTGATGTTATGGCCTTTTGACGATTGAGTTAAGCACACTTAGGATTCTGTGCAAGCATCCGATCTCATGTTGGGAATATGATTCCCAGACCCAAAGGGTTTGGAGCCTCATGGGGCACATGACATGTTATCTAAAAGGGAAATGTTCCTTCCACAAACTTTAATAAGATTGCTTTGAAACGGTTCAAGCACTTTATACATGTCACATGAAAAGACCCAATCAATATCATCTTATATATCCTTAGATAAAAGCCATATTGATAGCCTCAAGATGCTTTGCTGTCCTGTCTCAAAGTAGTTGGCCAAGGATTTGATCCTTGATTGCCTAACTAAAGGTTTGAGACATTCATAATAACTGTAATATGAACGGATGGGACAAGAGCATCGGTGAACCTCATGCAATGCTCAAAGCAACCGAGGCGGGGATAAGTAGAGAGGTTCTACCTATTCTCTCAATCAATAACGGAGGCTATAAGAAGTGGCCAATCCCGATCCTAAGCAATTATTGCTAAAGGAAAGGAATACGTCAAAGCAAAGGTTATAGCGAAACCTCAAAAACCTAAGCTTATGAAGCCTAAGGTAACGGAGAACGATCCATGCTTTGAGTATGGAGAGATAGGACTATGAAAAGGGTATTGTCCCTTCTATCTCAAGGAGTTGAAACACAAGAGGGTTTTGGGCAAACCTCAAATACAATTCCATGATTCATACGCTGTTTTAAAAGCCATTTCTTCAATCACATGGTATTGGATACCGGATGTGAGACTCATACTTGCAATTGTTGCAAAAGGGTTCAAAAGAAATGTCCGCTTCAAGAAGGGAAAATCTATTTTGAGACCTTCAAATGGTTTGGAAGTTGTTCTCAAAACATTTTTGTATGCACCTAGTTTGACTAGGAACATGATTAATGTTTCCTTTTAAAACAATATGATCATGATTCAAAATTTGTAAATAATGGTATTGAGTTTTGAATGATGTATATCATTTTAAGGATATGCCTTTTAATGACATCCATGAATTGGTTCATGATAGATCATCCTATTATAACTCTTTGATACACATTTAGCATAAAGAAACTTAAAATGGGTTTAAGTTATTACTATCTTTGACATTGTCGCCTTGGTCACATTACCAGAATTAGATTCAAACACTTCAAAAGAATGGTCTTTTGGAAACAAATGAAAATGTTTCATTTGATAAGTATGAACCAAAGACTAATTAGGAATGATGCATTTGGATGCATATGATCCTTTTAAGACAATGTCTATGACTGGTGAAAGATACTTCATTAATGTTAACGACGATTGCAGTCGCTATTATTGTGTGCACTTGATGACACATAAGTATGAAGCTTTTGAAATGTTCAAAATCTTCAATAATGAAGTAGAAAATCAACTCCGCATAGTTATCTATGCTCTTCATTCAGATAAAGGAGAAACTGAACCCTATTTGGATATGGTTCAATTTATTATGGCTATGAACTTACCACCTTTATCATTTTGGGTTTTCGCATCGCTCTCTAAGGCTCATATTATGAATATGACCGGACAAAGAAGTGTGTATTCATTAGAATCCAAAGAGACTGTATAAGATACCGTTTCTTTGACTCAACGAATCAGAAGTATTATTGCTCCAAAGTCTATGGTTCTTGAAACCAAGTCCTTTATGGAAGGAATGACGCATAGAACTGTGGAACTTGATAAGGATCAAAATCCACAAGGCGATACCATTTGATTGACACTAGCAATCAGCAGGAGGTTGTTGATAAAGATCAAGAGGTTGATCAACACACACAAAACGTTCACAAATCTGGTAGAGTTAGTATTCCATCTGAAAGATAAGGATATTTCATGAATGGATGCTATGTGGTTATACCTGTAGGCTAACCATACACCAAGATTTTATGTCCAATTTGGATTGGGACAAATGGCTAGAGGCCATGAACGTAAGGATGCAATTCATGTATAACAACCAAGTTTGGCAATTGGTTGAACCTCCACTTAACTCCAAATCGGTTGGATACAAGTGGGTTTTCTGGATGAAAACAAATATACATGGAGACTTGAATACTTATAAGTCAAGACTTATAGCATAAGGTTTTCATCAAACTCATTGGTTGATTATGATGAAAGTCTTACGCCCGTGGCAATGCTAAGGTCGATTAGGATGTTAAGTGCCATAACTGCATATTTTGAATATGAGTTTTGGCTAATGGATGTCAAAACCGCTTTCCTTAATGGACATCTCGTAGAGACTGTCCACATAGTTCAGCATGAAGGTTTTGTCGATCCGCGACATCCCAATAAAGTATACAAGTTAAAGTGATAGATCTATGGATTGAAACAAGCATCAAAAGGTGTGTATATATGAAAGCTAGTGGGAGCAGAAGTATACTCTCAGTGTTGTATGCTGATGACACACTGCTATTTGAAAAATATATTCCAACCTTGGAAGGTGTTAAAACCTTGCTTGGAAGATGTTTTTCATAAAAGGATCTCTTTGAAATCACCCATATTTTGGAATAAGGATCTGTAAGGATAGATCGAGGTGGTTGATAGGGTCAAACCAAAGTGCATATATAAAATCTTGAAAAGGTTCAAGATGGAAATCTCTTAGAAAGGTATGATACCCTTTCAAAGAGAGACCATGTTGACTACGTCTCAATGTCCAAGCTCATAGGATGAGCAAAATCAAATGAAGGATATCCCATACGCATCTGCTATAGGATCCGTCATTTGTCTCATGATATGCACTAAACCGGACGAGTCATGCTTATCAGGTATGACAAAGTAGATACCAATAGAAATAACCATTGAATGGTTGTTAAAAGTATGTTGATGCACCTTAGTAAGACTAAGGATATGTTTCTAATATACGGATCTGTTAAAGTGAAATCTGTGTAAAGGGTTGCACAGATAAGGACTTCCAAAACAAATCGATACAACTCTGATCATAATCAGGTGTACTTCCATTATGAATGGAGGTGTGGTATCCTTGAAGTGTTCAAAGCAGGACACGGTAGCATTATTCAGTCTAAAATCCGAATACATAGCCGCTTCATTGGCAGCTTTGGAAGCTGCATGGATAAGCTTGTCCATTGCTTATCTAGGGGTGGTCTCTACCATTCAAGACTCCCTAGAGATCTTTGGTAATTACGTGGGTGGGATTGCTCAAATCAAGGAACCCCGTACTCATCAAAGACTAAGCACCTTGAGCGGAGATTCAACATCATAAGGGATGAAGTTGAAAAAGGTAAAGATATGTATTCGTAAAGTTCATTAAGATCAAAACGTTACGAATCCACTCACGAAGCTCCTTGCGAAGGCAAAGTATGAGGGTCATACTTGTGCCTTAGGACTTCGATATTCTAGTGATTGGAATTGATCTATTTAGCATTTAATGTATGGAACAATTGTAATTTGACCTTTTGAGTCATGTTCCCTTTTAGCATGTTACATCCATGAATATGTTTATTATTCTAAATGTCCGTAGTCGGTCATATTTGTGGGAACAAATATGAAATATTAGACTATTATGAACATGGATTGGTAGATATTCATAAGGTATGATATAGAGCATTGGTTGCTACCAAGGTTCATAGATATTTGTGGGATGCAAATATTGGACTGACCCGCATCTCAATTTTACTACATGGATCTTCTAGATTGATCATAAGTAAATTTGAGTAAAGGCGAATGTCATTTGGTATCCTCTGACCTGAGATACATATTGGGTTTTGATATTCACCAAGTGTTATACCTTCAGCTAGTTCTTCGCTGCTCTGAAATAATGGTCAGTACATACGGCTATGTTTAGGTACAACATAAGGTGATTGTGAGAAACGTATGTAGTCAAGATGGAATTTGTTCCTCTTATTCGTTGAGAGCATGATGTCTAAGGCCTGATTAAGTTAAATCAACAAGGAATGATCATTCTATGTCCTTGGATTTAACATGACATCTGTAACAAAAGGATAGATGATTGATTCACCTAAATCATTTCAAGTTGGATACTTGAAGGGGATGATGTTATTGAATGGCTTTAAGTCACGCGTATTAAGGGTAGTAAACCGTTGTTAGGCGGTATTACTACTTGCATCAATCTTCTATGTATCTTGTGCAAGTGGGAGATTGTTGGATTCTGTATGCCCAAGACACATAGAACATTGATGGTTAGTACGTTGTGATCCAAGTCGGGTCATACCCAATAACAAGCTTAGCAAACACCAATTAATATTTAATTGATGATATGATCATGCAATTAAATAATTACACCAATTTGAAAATGGGTTTTCTAAATAAATTATATGTGAGAATGAACAAATTATGAGGATATTTTGTTCATGGATATTATTTGTTATGTTGTTTAAATTAGTCAAGCAACATCAATATAAAAGTGTGTGTGTGCATATTTTATAATTAAAGGTTAATTTTGTAATTTATAAGATTAGTCAAATTAAAAGTTTTTAAAAGAAAAAAAAACCTAATAAGGGTGAGGGATTTCGGCCGCAAGGCTCTTCCTCTCTTCTTTTCTCTTGTTTTGAAACAAAAACTCTCTATGAACATACACACATCTGATCTACTCCTCTTTCTCACATGAAATCGCACAAGAACTCGAGTTTCTCTTATGGAAAGAAGTCATACGGCTGGAACAAAGCCTTTGACATCTCCTTGATGTTTCACGGCTGAAAAAGTTTTTCAGCAGGGTTTTTGATGCGATTTTTGGTGTCAAATCCTAGCAAACATGGTGTTTCTTGAGGCTTGTGGTATGTACACTTGAGGACACCTATCCTTGGTGTTTTGGCCATCCAAGGACAGCCACTTTTCAACAAGACGTGATTTCCAGCAGCTCTAATGTCGGTTCTTCAAATCGCCCATAAAGTAGTTTGTTGATGTTGTTTTGGTTGTTTTAGCTTGTTGATAACTAGTTTATTCACATACATATGATCCTATGTCTTTGGGTTTGTTGAAATTAAGTTATGAACATCAATTTTCAGATTACAATGGTATTTGTTAAATGTTTATCCGCTGCGTTTTTCTTGTTTAAATGGTTAAACAACATTGTTTTGGCACAACAAACCCAACAAAATGGCCCGTTATATCAGATCTCAGAAGTTCTACAAGAGAACTGGCAGGAAATTTCCTGGACTCTCTGGCAAAACCAAGTTGGTTTTGACAGAGTAGTTGAGGTGTCACAAATGCCAAAGGCTTGGACACTTTGCAAGAGAGTGTAGATCGACTGCATCTAACTCTTCTGCACCCTTTGTGACTTTTCCTAGCACTAGTCCACAAAACAGAGGGCAACATACTGCTGGTTCTGGTCATCATTCACAACCCTGTATCTCCTGCATACTTTGTCCCCCAGGGTCAAATGTCATACCCTTTTCCCTGCTATTACATTCTCATCAGCCAAATCCGGTTCAAGCTCCAATTGCACAACACCCACATGCATTACCTGAACCTCAACCTTCCCAATCTCATCAACAAACTCAACCTCAACAACACAGCTTTTTCACCCCAGGAGTTGTTCACTGGAGCACTCTACCAGATGATGATGTCTGGTCATGAACAACTATTCTCTGGTGCTGGTCAACATGGTGGTGACATCCTTTTGGAAATCTAGCTCTTATGGCTTTGGAGTCTCTGATACTTCTCATCCTCCAATGCCTCTACACCACAGGTATCACAGGTATCCTCTGAGGCAAAAGCCAACTATGTTCTGAAACATGCATAGCCGCATTTGCATCTATTAGAGAAGAAAATGTAGCTTTAATTAACAAGAACATTGAGCTAGAACAAACATGTCCAAAACAAAGCTGAATTTGAGTCTGTGATTAATGATAAGAATTATGAGATTTACAAAAAAATGCCAAATCACTGATGATAAGGCTAGGGAAGAGATACTTCTAGAGAAGTACAGAGACCTCAAAGAAACACTTGCAACTACCCAGGTAGAGTGTGATCGATGGGTAAATTCTTGTAAGGGTTTTGAGATGCTTCTTAGTAAGAATCTACTTCCAATGTAAAGTTTGGCATTGGTTATAATCACACTGCTCCTCCTACAGATTTTACTCCCAGAACAGAGGTAGAATCTGATGGTGAAAGCAATAACCAATCCTTTTCCTCATGTGATCTACTATCTTATACAGCACATCAGAAGTAGAAGCCAGCATTAATTCCTCTCAGAACCTATCAGCTGATGTTGATGGTTCAAATGCTGACACTCACATGATCACAAAGTTGATCACTCCAAGTGATATTTCACAAAGTACTGAAAGTACTAAAAGAATGTTATAACACCTGGAGAACAAGCCCAAACTACTACATGTACTAAAGGAAAGAAAACTACAAGTAGAAAGGGTGGGAAAACTACTGAAGAAGATATCAAGAAAGCAGGTACTAAAGGGAAGAAAACTGCTAATACTAATAGCAAACTGCTGAAGAACAAGTCTTCAGTAGTTTCATCTTCTTCAGCAGATGATCAACTTAAGATGAAGAAAAGCCATTTGAAATATGTGGCTTATTCAATCATCTTACTGATGATTGCTGGTATAAAAAGGGCTCCAAACTCAAACATAATGAAACATTAAAGAGAAAATGGATAAAATGAAAACTGAGTTTGAAATCAAATTTGTACCAGCAACATCAAAACCTGTGACCCCAAAATCCAAAAAGAAATACAAAAAGAAAGGGGTTAAACAGGTAACAGCTGAGGTTGCTCAAAGAGAAATGGTACAACACAGGAACCCATCAAACTCACATACTAATATGTCTGATGAGCTGAAGGCTTTATCACAAAATCAGACACAACTTGTTATGATGGTTCAACATCTATGGGGAGAGTCAACCAATTAGATGCTCCGTGTTGAAACCACAAAGAAGAAAATCCATGCCAAAGGATTCTCTTCTTCACCATCTCCATCCCCTCAGCTGTTATTCATAGCAAGTCTGTTAGTTTACCATCTGTTGATGTGAATAGACCCAAAACCAAAAAGGTTTGGGTCTCAAAAACTAACTAATTGTTTATGATTCCAGGGTTCTTCAACATGCCGAAGTAGGATCTGGTATGTAGACAGTGGGGGATCTATGCATATGACAGGGAACAGCTCTCTTCTTCATGACTACTCTCAAGGAAAGAAGCGGTTTGTTTCTTTTGGCAATGATGCTAAGGGTTACATCATTGGAAAAGGCTTTGTCTCTAGTGGAGAAATAAAGTTTGATGATGTTAATCGTGTGGAAAATCTCAAGTACAACCTCTGAGTGTCAGTCAAATGTGTGATAAAGGCCATGTTGCTCTTTTCACCAGTCAGAACTGCAGGATTCTGTCATCCAAAGTTTTGAATTTGATTGATAAGGTGTAGGATGATCACACTCTCCTAAGGGCCAACAGGACAGGAAGAGTGTATGCCTTAGATCTTTCAAAGAAAATAAATATCAGAGGCCATCCTTGCCTATTTTCCAAAGCCTCTCCTCAGGAATCTAAACTGTGGCACAGAAGGCTGGGTCATGTTAATTTCGAAAACATGAATCAGCTGATCCACAATAGTTTAGTGAGAGGTTACCAATAAAGGAGTTCCACTGTGATGAAACCTGCACTGCTTGTTTAAAAGGAAAACACACAAAGTCTCATTCCCTCCTATTGAAGAGCCTAAGTCCACTGCCTGCTTGCAATTACTGTATATGGATCTATTTGGTCCTGTGAGAGTGATGAGCATGGCAAAGAAGAAATACTGTCTGGTAATTATGGATGATTACTCCATATTTGTATGGACTTTCTTTCTACATTCAAAGGATGAGGTTGCTCAGAGATTATCACTTTGTGTTGTATGTTGAGAAGCAGTATTCCCTTTCAGTCAAGTGTATAAGGAGTGACAATGGAACTGAATTCAGAAACCATACACTTGATGAATTTATCTTTCAAAGGGAATCAAAACACAGTTTAGCATCCCAAGGACTCCAGAACAAAATGGAGTAGTGGAAAGAAAGAACAGGACCCTAATTGAAGCTGCAAGGTCTATGTGGCTGACTCTGGTTGCCACTGACCTTTTGGGCTGAAGCTGTTAACACAGCTTGCTATGTGTAGAATAGAGCCTTAGAATCAGAGGTTGATGAAGACTCCTATGAAGTTCTACATCACTTGGCTCCTCTAATTTCATTTTTCAAGCATTTGGGTGTCCCTGTTTTATTCTCAACACAAAGGATCAACTCCAAAAATTTGATCCTAAGGTGGATTCAGGGTATTTTATTGGTTATTCATCTACTTGCAAAGCATACAGAGTCTTCAACTGCAGAACAAAGATAGTTGAAGAGACTTGCATGTAAAGTTTAATGAATCTCCAATGGACAAGATTCCACAAAACCCTATGGAGTTATTTGATTTGGACATACTGCAATATGTTCCTTATCAACCTCCAGCTATTGCAGATCATGTGGATAAATCATCTTCTGCAGCATGTCTTCCACCTGGTGGTATTGATGATGATGATAATATCAATACTCACCTATTCAAGTTTAGTGACCAACTCTGGTCTGCTAAACTTGATGTTCCTGTAGCTTCAGTAATTCCATCCACAACAAATGCTGATGAGATCTCTGTTCCTCTACATCTTTTGAGTTACCATCAAATTCTTGGTTTCAAGAGTCTGCATCAACATCTGCTGCTGCTGAAGGTTCTACAAACACTTGCACAAAATCATTGTTTATCAAGAGCTGAAGAATCACCCAATGTCTCAAATCATTGGTGATATCAATGCTGGAGTTTCAACAGAAGTCAATTGTCCAACTTCTGCTTCTATGCTCTCTTCATCAGTCAGCTAGAGCCAAAGAACTATCATGTTGCTATAAGAGACAATGAAGGGTTGAGCCATGCAGCTTGAGCTACTTCGTTTAAGAAACAGCACAGTGTGGAAACTGGTTCCTCTACCCCCAGGTAAGTGTGCAATAGGCACTAAATGGGTGTTTAGGAATAAAACTGATGAAAATGGGCTTATTGGTAAGAACAGGCTAGACTGGTTGTACAGGGTTTTCACAAGAAGATGGTATTGATTATGATGAAACCTTTGCCCCTGTAGCCAGACTAGAGGCAATTAGATTGTTCTTAGCCTATGCGACATTCCACCATCTTAATGTTTTTCAAATGGATGTCAAAAGTGCATTTTTATATGGTAAAAATAAAAGAAGAAGTTTATGTGTGTCAACCACCAGGTTTTGAGGACAATAAACATCCTGAATGGGTGTATAAACTGATAAGCTCTTTATGGGTTGAAACAAGCTCCTAGAGCCTGGTATGAGACACTTTCCACTTTTCTTCTCAAGAATAATTTCACTAGAGGCTCCATAGATAAAACTTTGTTTATTAAGAAGGTGGATCAGCATAAGCTACTTGTTCAAATTTATGTTGATGATATATTTTTGCATCCTCTGATCCCCAGTAGTGTGATGATTTTACCAAATTAATGAAAAAGATGTTTGAAATGAGTGCAATGGGAGAATTACAGTTCTTTTTAGGCTTCCAAATCAAACAAAAGGCTGATGGAACCTTTATTCATCAGTCAAAAATACAAAAGATCTTTTGAATAAGTTTGATTTAAAATTGTAAGCCCTGTTCTACTCCCATGTGCAACACCACACAACTGGATGCGGATCAGAAAGGTAAAGCTGTTGATGAAACACTTTACAGATGTATGATTGGGTCCTTGATGTACTTAACAGCTTCTAGACCAGATATCATGTTTGCTACTTGGTCTATGCTAGATTTCAGGCTGCTCGTAAAGAATCTCATTTGATTGCAGTCAAGAGGATCTTTAGATATTTGCAAGGTACACAATCTCTAGGTTTATGGTATTCCACTGGACACTCTTGCAAATTAGTTGCTTTTGCAGATAGTGACTATGCAGGGTGCAAGTTAACTAGAAAGTCAACTTCTGGTGGATGTCAATTCCTAGGCAACTGTTTGATTTCTTGGCAGAGTAAGAAACAAAATCTGTTGCTACATCCACTGTTGAAGCAGAGTACATTGCAGCTGCAAGTTGTACTTCTCAGGTACTCTGGCTTCAGAACCAACTTTTGGATTATGGCATTACAGAGACTAAGACTCCATTATTAATGGATAGTGCTTCAGCTCTGTGCATTGTCAAAAATCCAGTCCAGCACTCTAGGACCAAACATATAGAGATCAGACATCATTTTATTAGGGATTGTTTTGAAAAAGGTCTGATTGATCCTAAGTTTGTGCCTAGTGCTGATGTGCTTGCAGACATTTTTACTAAGCCTTTGGATAGTTCAACTTTCCAAAACCTAGTGTTACGGCTTGGTATGCTGCAGCTAGAATAAGTGATAACTACTGATGATCTCAGTATATAAGTACTACTGATCATTAGTGCCATATCACATATAGTACTGATTCTATTAAAACAACTAATAAAGTTACAACTACTGATGTAGTTATAACTACTCATGTCAGTAAAAACAGATAAGTACTGATGTCCTATGAAACAACTGAAAACAGCTAAAAGGCTGATGAGTAAGTGTTGAGGACAATATGAAACAGCCGAAAGGCTATGAAATGATGAAAACTACTGATGAGAACTTTCTCTTCAGTTGTTTCTACAACTGTTGTTTCATCCTAAACAACTGATGACAAAACCATGTCTTCAGTAGTTTCACACTACTGATGACTAACACCAAGTCATCAGTGTTTACAACAACTGATGACAAAACCATGTCTTCAGTAGTTTCACAACTACTGATGACTAATACCAAGTTATCAGTTGTTTACAAAACCTGAAGATCAAACCGAGGTTTTCAGAAGTTTCACAACTACTGATGACTAAAACCAAGTCTTCAGTTGTTTTCAAACATCTGAAGTCAAAACCATGGTTTTCAGTAGTTTTATAACTGTTGATGCCTAAAACCAAGACTTCAGTTGTTTCAACTTCTGAAAGGGTAATACCATGTCATCAGTCGTTTACAACTACTGATGAACAACACCAAACCCTTCAGTCGTTTTCTAACCCTTACCCTATAAATACCCCATACCTAATCTTCAACGCTTCATCTTCTCCAAACCTAAGTTCAAATCTCCAAAACTTCTCTCTCATTAATGGCGACCATGCAGCTCAAACCACGACATAACTGTGTTGCCTACCTCACAAAATCACCCTTCTGGACAAAGTTCGATAACGCCATTGATCTAATGGTCCAATCTCCCTACCAAACGGCCTTCCTTCTAAATCCCACCATTCATGCCGAATCCTTACACTAATTTTGGACGAATGTCAACCTTATAACTGGGGAGAACAACATGCTCTCTCTAGTTGTTCGTCCAACCATCAAGTGGTCATCACTCCAGAAATCATTGCCAAACCCTCAACTTGGATGATGCCACTTTCCCCGTTGGGTATCCAAAGGGCACAACTGATTTATCCTTTGCCCACCATGGATATCAGGGAAACCTCAGTGCCTCTACCATCCTGAAGAAGCATTCCATGATGTAGAACGTCTTATCTTTCACATGGTTAATGTTTTCTTAGCTCCTAAGACATCCTCTTGGGATCAAATGTCTACCAGTGGCAGCAGGTACTATTCTCTATCCTTGAGCAACAAGACTTAAACTTTCTGAAATATTTTTCTTGAACTTAAGGATATGGCCTTAAAATCTCTTTCTAATCGATGGATTATATCCTCGATTCATTATGGCCATCATAGAAAATCAGCTGCAAGCTGAGGGACTTGTTGGCCTTGGAGTCCTACAAACGGCTGTATTGCCTGAAGTATACTCCAGGCACAACTCTGACAAAACACTGAAACAGGCCAAACTGCGAAAACCCACGCAGTTGGAACCACAGCCACCACCTCCAGATCCAAAGTCCCCACTAAACCAAAATCCAAAAAGCCAAAAAAGGCTACTCAGGGAGATGAGTCCCCTGAGGATGCCCCTGTACCACAAACACAGTAAGCACATACTGGTATTAACCCCCCAGTTGTGTCAAAGACTCAACTTGCCAAAGCCGCACAGGTATCCTCTCAACAGGATCCTGTTGCAACCAATATTGGGGAACCCACACTGCTGGAACCTATCTCAGTTGAGAGGGTTACCATTGAAGCGCACCATTCACACCCGGGTGCAATCTGCTTCTACCCAATCACCACATGCAACCGCCCCCCAAAGTCCTACATTAATTGTTGCACAAGTGCTGAGTCAGTTGCACTCCCACCCCCCCCCCCCCCCAGATACCAATTACAATTGGGCATACCTCTACCATTAAGGGGGAGGATCAAAGTGCATCTGATAACCCACAACATAGGGGTTACAATGTTCGATTTCCTAGTGTAGAAAAGGAGATTGGAACTTCTGGTGAGGCTGCCACTTATCCTGCTTGAGCATATGATCAGGATGTAGTTGGTACCACACTAAGACCTTACCAGAGGCAACTGCTGATGAAGGACATAGTCTTGAGCCAGGAAGTCTCCAGTTCCAAGACAAGGGGCACATGCTACAACTGATCTACACTCAGTGCATGTTCATCCTGATTTATCAGGAGGTGGTCAGGTGATTCAGTAACCACTGATGATGACCTAGGCTTATTACGATCTGTATTAGCCAAAAACACCATCCTGGATAGTGATAAAACCATTGATGAGAGGCTTTCCTCAGTAATACAACCATTGATAGAGGAAGTTGTGGGCAAAAAGCTTCTGACAATCAAACCCTTGCAACCAATGCACCCAAAAAGGGGTAGATTCGGTCAGTGAAAGCAAAAAGAAAGAGGAGTGCAGAGACGAAAGAGAAAGAGAAAGAAACAGAAGTGAAAGAGTGGAAAAAGAGAAGGAGTTGGTTGTGGAGACTGAAAAAGAGAAGAGAAGGAAGCTGACATGGAGAAATCAAAGAAAAGAAAGAATGAGAAGGAGACTGCCTTGGAGCTGATGGTAAAAGAGGCTGATGCAAACACAGTAGATCAATGGATAACATCATTGATCAGTTGTTTAGGCAAGGCCATGACATGATAAACTTGACTCTGAGATCAGAAGATTAGAGATTGAAGAAATCCAATATAGATGGGCAAGTTATGATGTGTTAGAAAGAGAAGGCTGGAGATCATGATCAGGTTATAGCAAAATATCTTGGAAGATCAATGATCGAAATCAAGGCTTGGTCCAGGGACAACATCTGGCAATAACCACCAAGATCTGTTCGTCTGAAGTATACAGTAAAGGATTAGTTATTGAAGCTTTGAATGAAGCTGGTGCTAGGAGCAAGACTGAACTAGCCAAGCAATTTAAAGCCACACTCACTTCCAAAATGCTAGAACAGCCTGTCAACATTCCCACACCAAAACCACCAAAACAACAAAACCCACCAACCAACTCCCTTACCCTCAAAACCAATAGCCGATGATGTACCCCAGAAGAAGAAGAGAAGGGTATTGAGGCTAGAAGATGATGAAGAAGATGATGATGAAGATGAAGATAGGCTGCCACTCTCAGCTGTTATACAGTTGCCGAAGGCCACAAGTCACTCTCCAACAATTACTCCTGAAACTCAAAGACAAATGTGAAAGTGAAGCTAGAAGAAGAAGAACTTCACACAACACATGATGTGGAATTGTTGAGAGGGTTGACAAAGCATATGCAGCCACATCTTCTATCATCAACATGAAGAAGCATGCACTCAGATTATACACTCTTAAGCATACATTTCAATATCAAAAGGAGAGAGTGAGGATTTGGCCTGATCCCAGGGTGTCTCATAGGATTCATAAGAAAAACATTCCACAAAGATACATTGGCCAGGTGAAAAAGATTGTAGATGAAGTGATCTCACTGGTCTTTGTAGTATCACCCTGGGAAATCCTAGAAACTTCAAGAAAGCTTATAAAGCTAACCAACACACAGAAGATGCTCGAAAATAAAATGGTGAAAAAGGGGTTAGTATATAAGAGGCTTGAAGAAGTCAGAAAGAATGAGCTCCAGTTGTTCCTAGAGGGTAATCACCCTGATGAATTTGCTTATAGAATAATAACAACTGTGGAGCTAAAGAATGGGAAACAGGTCAAATACCTATCTGAGTACTATGGGCCTGAATCATTATTTGAAGGAGGTGCTGAAGAGTTGACCATGGAGGAACAAATTACCTTCCTTGAGGCCTACATAAGAGAGTCATACAGACTCATAGTGGGGAAGTAGATCTCATGGATGGGGTAACAACTCTGTGCCCGGTTCCCCAAGACAGAGTTCCCATTCATACTTTGCCAAACAGATCATTGAGACTTCTTCCCAGGCCTGTGCTTAAAAGGGTCACTTCTGAGCTGATCTAGAAGACAAAAAGACCAATCTTTCTGCCATAATAAGTGGGACATCTTCAATAAGTTTAGAGGTTTTGGCTGCATTGGTTCAAGGGGAGTTTGTTGGACCAAAAGAACCAATGAGCCTGATCAGAAAAACCTCTAAGTCCTACAGACATCACAACAACAGCTGAAGAAGCATTCTTCAGTTGTTGTGATGGTTTCCTTTCAGTAGTTTTTTTTTTTTTGTGTAGTTTGTAAAACGACTGAAGAGCATGTTCTTCAGTCGTTGTAGTTTCAGTAGTTTCTTTTCAGTAGTTGTAGTGATAGTTAACACAACATTTTTGTAAGAAGATGTCAGCTGTTTGACATCTTCAGTAGTTGTGTTAACTATCAGTATTTTGATAAAAATTCTGTTAGATGTCACTAGCAAGTGACATCAGCAGACGTCACATCTCCTATATAAGAGGTGTTAACCTAATTGTATGTGTGACATTCTGTTACCACGAAAGCGAATATTGAATGAAATATATTTTGCAGAATTCTCTCTGTCTATAACCGTTGTTCTTACCTTGAATATCTTTTGTGTTCTTGTGACTTGGCTAATTCATTGTTTGATTTCCGCTGCTATACTCTCTAATCAATCTAACGTAGATCTCTGATCTTAACAAAAGAGAATCCAAGCCTCAGGTCAGTGCACCGCACAGTAGAGAGGCGGCAAACAACAATGAATTCTAGAATATCTAGGTTATGCTTATCCTCAGGTCAATGCCACCGCACAGCAAAGGGGCACACAACCTATCTTCTTGTTAGAGCATATATTGTTCTTTTTGCACTTAACGCACCAACAACATTTGTTATTAGCTTGATTGCGTTGATTTTTCATTTTTTTCGTGCTTTGCTCTTTTTGTGGTCATCCGCACACATTTGTGGCGTTTATTTTCTCGTCACCCCTTATTGGTAATTGATTATGTTAACCAGTGATAAGATGGGAAACACAGCTAGTTGAACAACTTAGTTTGAATTGAAGTCATCAATGAGGTCTATTCATCTATTGTGTTTCATCTACCAAAACATCATGTAGTGGTCTAACAACTACTAGATCTACTTTCTTTGTGTTACCTTAGTAGTAGCCGGTTTTACTATCATTTTTCTCGTTATATTGCTCAGATTTCTCAGACTTATACTTTGAATTCGCATCTAATTCATTTAAATCTTTTAAAGACCCAAATTCTTTGTTTCCGTGTATTGTCATTTTCCATATTCCTTGAATCAGTATCACAGATACGATCTTATTTCTAATAGCTAGCCTATCCTCCTCCCTTGGTTTTTATGTACTGAATATAGAACAACTAAAATTATCACTAACTTCTTAACCTATTCTCCCCTTAAAATTTTAAAACAGAAAATCTTTTTGCTGTTTTTGACTTTTATAAGACGAAAATTAAAAAAAATTAAAAATAAAAATAAAACACAGTGTCGGACTACATGTTTTCATCCTTTGATATTACGTCACTTTTCTTTTTCACGCCATTAACCTCTAAGAGATATAAAAATCTCGGTTTATCAAAAGCTTTTGTATAGAGGTCGGCGCATTGAAAATCCGTATTAATTTTAACTACATCGATTAAATGTTAAACAATCACGTATAAAATGATATTAATCCCGATGTGTTTGGTTTTAGGATATTGGACTGGATTTTTAGTTACAGCTATCGCAGTAGAGTTATCAACATATATAGGAGTATTAGAGAATTGCAAACCATAATCCCGCATGTGTGTTGAATCCAGATGATTTATGACAAAACTTGCAGCAACAACATATTCGGCTTCACAGGTTGACAGAGCAACCGAGGTCTGCTTCTTACACTGCCAGGTCACTAATCTCGTCTCAAAGAATTGACATCTTGTTGATGTTGACTTGTAGTTCATTTTGCAACCACCGTAATCCAAGTCACTATACGTCGTAAGCTTGAAGGCATCATCATGAGGATACCACAACCCTAGTGTTGGTGTACCTTCAGATAACAAAATATCCTTTTAACCCTAATAAGATGGTTGACTTTCGGTTTCTCCTGATATCTGGAGCATAGACACGTCGCGTACATGATATCAGGTTGTGAGATTGTGAGATACATGAGGGATCCCATCATTCCTCAGTACATGGTGTCATCAACCAGATCGCCACGTTCATCGGTGCTACATCGTGGTTTGTAGTAAGAGGAGTTCCAGCTACCAAAGCATTCTCCATATCAAACCGATTAAGAATATCGCCTACATACTTGGTTTGATGTAGGAAAATTCCCTTAGGTGTCTCATCCACCTGTAATCCGAGGAAGAACTTCATTTCTCCCATTGCACTAATTTCAAACTCTGCTTTCATTACTGCTTCAAATTCTTTACATAACTCTTCGTTTTTGGATCCGAAGATTATGTCATCAACATAGATCTGTACAAGTAGCATGTCACCATCTTTTTCTTTGATAAATAGTGTACAATCAATCACTCCTCTTCAAAACCCGTGTTTCACAAGATGAGTTGTGAGTTTCTCGTACCATGCTCTGGGGGCTTGATGAAGCCCGTATAGAGCCTTGTCTAGCTTGTAAACTCTGTCCCGATGATATGATCCTCAAATCCCTCGGGTTGACTAAACACACTGTCTCTCAGATTTCACAATGAAGGAATGCACTCTTCATATCAAGTTGATATACTTTAATCTTCATATACGATGCATATGCTAGGAAGATACGGATGGCTTCCATTCTTGCCACGGGTGCAAAACCTTTGTTGTAATCAATAACCTCGACTTCTCAAAATCCTTGAACTACAAGTCGAGCCTTGTTTCTAATAATGACCCCTTGGTCATCCTTCTTTCATTTTAAGACCCATTTCATGCAAATGACCTTAGCACCTTTAGGTCTATCCACCAGAGTCCACACACCCAACTTCTTGAATTGAAGAAGTTCTTCTTGCATGGCACTCACCCAAGCCTCATTGTTCAAGGCATCACTTACATATTTTGGCTCAAATGAGACACAAAACATCGATAAGCTCCATCGTGAAGGTATCCTTTTTCCACGACTGAGGCATAATCAGTTGAGTATAGCAAATTTCGAGTTTGTACTCCCGATTATACATCCCCTATGACATGTCCAGAGGATGATAAACATTAAGTCGCGAACCGAGAGTGGTGGGAACAACTACATCCTGACCTAGATTGTGAGTTCTAGAGTCCGAATCTGTAGCTGTTGGAGTTTGAGGTTCCGAAGTGTCAGTGGCATCAGCATCGGATGCATGTGTACTTGTTGTAGCCGCAACTTGTTCCTCGTGTTCCACCTGAACATTCTCCACATCTTCATCATCACAGGAGGAGTCACTAACTTCTGGTACTCCCACCTGAGGTGCTATAAGATTGACCTTGTGAACCAGATGCTGTCGAGTCTAGGGACGGTGTGTTTAAGACATCATACATCATCTTTGTAGATAGCTCATCATTAGAAGGTGTGAGAGGAATGCTGAAGGAATTTAAGAATCCATGATAATCAAAATAGAAGGCTGGTCGTTTTCCTGCGGGAGGGGTGGTGTATCTCTAAAATCAACGTTGCACCACACTTCTACTTGACTAATTGAGTTGTTGTAAACCATCTTGTTCGGTTTGTTGTATCCTAAAAAAATCCCTTCTTGAGCCTTTTCACTGAACATGCCTGACTGTTGTTTCTTCAGCAATGTAGATGGTGCCCCAAATGGTTCGAGGTACTCCAGATTAGGTTACATCATTGTAGCAACTCGTAACACGTTTTCCAATGTTGTTTAACCACCAAGACTCGATTGAAAGTGTAACACGCATTGGCCACTGCCTCGTTCCAGAATTGGATAGGTAATTTCGAGTCTGCTAGCATGGTCCTGGCAGTCTCTATCAAGCTTCTGTTCTTCCTTTCAGCAGCCCCATTCATCGGTGGAGTGTAGGCAGATGTGAACTGATATACAATTCCCTTTTCTTTGCAGAATGCCTCCATCCACTGATTCTTGAACTCTATCCCGTTCTCTGAGCGATCTGACGTACCTTTAACTTGTATAGAGATTCCAAGTGTTCACAAGTTGTTTGAACGAATCAAATGTTTCTAATTTGGATTTTAGAAACATTACCCAAGAGAATCTGGAGTAGTCACCGGTGACTACATAACAGTACAGATCCCCAGCAATACTCTTGGTGCTCACTGGACCGAACAGATCCATATGTAGAAGTTCAAGAGGCAGTTCAATAGAGTTGACATTCTTTGCCTTTTAAGGCTTCTTGGCCTATTTTCCCTTCTTACACGCAACATATAAATCCAGAAGTTTAAAGTTTTTGACATTAACTCTGTTGACCAAATCATTCTGAATGAGAGGATTCATCTTCCTTGGATTTATGTGTCCCATTCTCCTATGCCAGGAGATGGAATCTTTCTCAGTTGCCTTTGACAAGAAGCATTGGACTTTGTTAGATCCAAGACATATAAATCATTGTATCTTGAAGCTAACATTTGTTGGGGTTTGTTGGACCTTAACAATGTTGTTTAACCATTTAAACAAGAAAAACGCAGTGGAATATGAACTTAATATCATGTTCTATAATCTAAAAAATTAAAGCTCATAACTTTGTTTCAACAAACCCAAAACCATAGGATCAAATATATGTGTTTGAACTAGTTATCAAGATAAAACAAAACAACCAAAACAACACAATGGAACTACCTTCCAGAAGCTGTCAAAACCGTGGATTGGATCAAGATGATGATGCTTTTGAACGACCAAAACATCAAGATAGATGTCCTAAAGCAATCATACCCACAAGCCTATAAGAAAACACCATCTTTGCTAGGATTTGACACCAAAATCAGATCAAGAAAGTTGCTGGAACTTTCTTTCAGCCGTGAGACATCAAGAGGCTGCTGGAGCCTTGTTCCAGCCGTGAGACTTCTCTTCCAGATGAGAAACTCGAATTCTTGTGTCGATTTTGCATGTGAGAAAGGGCTAGATGAAGTATGTGTGTGTTCAAGAAGATCTTTTGTTCCAAGAACACAAAAGAAAAAGAGAGAGTTGGCTGCCATGGGGCGGCCGAAAACCCTTAAACCCTTAGGGTTTCCTCTAAAAAAATCTCCCTTTTAAATTTTACAAAAGTTTAAATATTATACATAATTAACCTTTTAATTATATATAATATGTACACACACTTTTATTATTTGATGTTTCTTAACTAATTTAAACAACATAACAAATAATATCCATGAACAAAATATCCTCATAATTTGTTCCTTCTCACATACAATTTATTTAGAAAACCCATTTTCTAAATTGGTGTAATTATTTAATTGTATGATCATATCATCAATTAGATATCAATTGGTGTTTGCTAAGCTTGTTATTGGGTATGACCCGACTTGGATCACAACGTACTAACCACATCAATGTTCTATGTGTCTTGGGCATACAGAATCCAACAACATTAAGACTTGGTCTTCAGGAATGATGTACTCCTTCTTCAACACGTAGCACTTCTTGTTGTCAAAGACCACCTTGAAACCTTTTTCACAAATCTGGGATACAGAAAGTAAGCTGTTTTGTAGCTGTTGAACGTAGTTGACCTTTTCAAACTTAACTTTCTGATTTCCCACTTCTCCCAATGCAGTGATGTATCCTCCTTTATTTCCCGCAAAAGAAACATGTCCTCCTTTAATTTGTTTGATGTTTGAGAGGAGAGACAGGTTTCCAGTCATGTGCCTGGATGCTCCACTATCTATAATCGACGTGTTTGTGATAGCACTATAACAAACACCCTGCACATTCAAAGGAAATGATCAGTTAAGGTTTGGGACCCAAGCCTTAACAGGCTTGGGTATCCTGGAGGAATCACACATCAAAAATTCAACCCACTGTCCATTTGAGGGCGAGGGCATATCATGCTTCTTACTGCTCTCAGTATCAGATATTTGACTTGATTTTTCTTTCCACAAACCAGCTTTGTGCAATGCCTTTTGTGATAAACAGATGACTGGTTTATGGTTTGAACCTTAGTTTCATTATTTCTTTTAGGTGGAGTAAAAGAACTCCTTTTAGAAGAAATCTGTTTTGAATCTTGAAGCTCAACTGTCTTTCTTGGTGTCTGATACTGAGGAAAATTAGAAGCTATATGTCCTCTCTTTCCATAATTGTAGCATGATTGAATTTCTACATGTTGGGAAGACGTCTCTGAGGGGAAGAGTATGAGACCGGTGTCACTTTGGTCTTGTTGGGTTTCAACTCTTCTAGTTTGGATGTTTTAACTGCTTTAACAAACTTTACCTTTTGAGAAGTTAAAACATCTTTTGCCTTTTGTTTGTTTGGACTATTACGTGTAACACGTGGTTGGTTAGTTTGTTTAGTCATTTTCTGTTCAGAAGAAGATGCGGTAGATCCTGACTGTATATTAATCTCTTTAAATGTTCGTTCAAATTAACAATAGGCATTTTACCCTTAAAATTTCAAAGTGTCCTCCTTCTCTTTAGTGGTAGATTCCATCTTTTGACACGTGGAATCTAGATCACTAACTAGAGGAGTGGTCACCATATAATGCTTAATAGGATTGTTGTTTACCGGTCGACATTTTGTATTTAACAAAATCTCATGTGGTGGTGGAACCACTTTGTAACCTAATCCCTCCCCGTTGTTTCGTTCTTTGACCAAGTTTTTAACTATATGCGAAGAACTAGTCCAATTGTGCAGTTTTTGTTTCTACATAGGAGAAGAGGCAAAAGGTTGCTTCTAATGACCCATGCTTCAAGTGTGGCGAGATTGGACACTGGGCAAGAAATTGTCTTGTTCATCTCCAAGAGTTGAAAGCAAAGAGGGATGCCAGGCAGACCTCAGGTACTACATACACGATCCATATTGATTTAAACTTAATATCCTCCAACACATGGGTATTAGATATCGGATGTGGAACTGACATTTGCAATTTGTTGTAGGGGTTCAAAAGAAGTAACAACTTCAACAAAGGGGATGTTAGCCTCTATATGGGCAATGGGGCTAAAGTTCAAGTTGAAGCCCGTGGTGACTACATCTTGAAACTTCCAAATGGTTTGGAAGTAATTTTGTACAATGTTTTGTATGCTCCTAGTTTGACTAGGAACATTATTTCCATAGCCCTATTAAAACATTTTGGATATGTATTATCATTTATTGGAAATGAAATCCATGTTACTTTGAATGAAATGTTTTACTTTAAAGCTATTCCCATCAATGGTATCTATGAATTGGTTTGTGAAAATACATTGAATGATAGCCTATTGTACCAAACTAGTACCAAGAAACTTAAATCGAATTTGAGTAATACTTATCTTTGCATTGCCGTCTTGGTCATATAAACAATAAAAGAATACAAACACTACAAAAGAATGGTCTTTTAAAAACAAATGAATGTGATTCACTTGATGTATGTGAGTCTTGTTTGCAAGGTAAAATGATGAAGGCACCTTTTACTGGCAAAGCCGAAAGGCAAAGGATTTATTAGGTATCATACATTCGGATGTATGTGGTCCTTTTAAACCTATGAAAAAGGTACAATGAAAGATACTTCATTACCTTTACTGATGACTATAGTCGATATGGGTATGTGTACTTGTTAAGACACAAAGATGAAGCTTTTGAAATGTTCAAGATCTTTCAAAATGAACTACAAAATCAACTCAATAAGTTAATTAAAATTCTCCGCACTGATAGAGGAGGTGAATACGTGAATGATGCTATTAGGGACGATCTTAGAAGTTGTGGGATTGTCTCACAACTATCTCCACCGGGAACACCACAACATAATGGCGTGTCCGAGCGGAGAAATCGAACTCTATTGGATATGGTTCGATCTATAGTGGCTAGAAGCTCATTAACTCTATCATTTTGGGGTTTTGCTCTGCTCTCTGCAGCCCGTATTTTGAATATGGCCCCAACCAAGAAAGTGGAAAGGACACCTTATGAAATATGGCATGGAAGAGTTCCATCATTTTCATATTTGAGGGTGTGGGGGTGTGAGGCTTATGTGAAGACTCCCACCTCGAACAAATTAGAAAGCCGCTCCACTAAGTGTATCTTTATTCGATATCTAAGAGATTCTATGGGATATTATTTCTATGATCCAGTACAACAAAAGGAGTTTGTTGCCAAAAAGGGTGAGTTCTTGGAAACCAAATTCCTTATCGAAGGAACTGGTAGTAGAACTATGGATCTTGAAGAGGATCAAGAACCGCAACTTGATACACGTTTGGTTGACACTAGCACTCAACATGAGGATGTTGAAAGTGATCAAATAGTTGATCAATACACAGAAAACGTTCGCAGATCTGGTAGAACTAGTAATCCACCTAAAAGATATGGATTTTTCACTGATGGATGCTATGTGATAGATTCTGATGAACCAATCACATACCATAATGCATTGTCGAATTCGGATTGTGACAAATGGCTTGAAGCCATGAACGTTGAGATGCAATCCATGTATGACAATCAAGTATGGGACTTGGTTATACCACCTCTTAACACCAAAGTAATTGGATGTAAGTGGGTTTTCAAAAGGAAAACCGATATGTATGGAAACCTGGATACTTGTAAAGCAAGACTTGTAGCAAAGGGTTTCACTCAAACTCAAGGGGTTGACTATGATGAAACTTTCTCACCTGTTGCAATGCTAAAATCTATTAGGATATTGTTTGCCATAGCTGCTCATTATGATTATGAGATTTGGCAAATGGATGTCAAAACGGACTTCCTAAATCGATATCTTGAGGAAGATGTCTATATGGTTCAGCCTGAAGGTTTTTTCGATCCAAAACATCCTAACAAAGTATGCAAGTTAAAAAAATCAATCTATGGATTGAAACAAGCATCGAGAAGTTGGAATCACCGTTTTGATGAAGAAGTAGTTAAATTTGGATTCATCAAGAACGCTGATGAAGCTTGTGTATATAAGAAAGCTAGTGGGAGCATCATCACTTTCCTAGTATTGTATGTTGATGACATATTACTATTTGGAAATGACATTCCAACCTTGGAGGGTGTAAAGACCTGGCTTGGAAGCTGTTTTTCCATCAAGGATCTTGGTGAGGCCGCCTATATTCTGGGAATAAAGATCTATAGGGATAGATCAAGGTGGTTGATCGGTTTAAATCAAGGCATACATTGATAAGATCTTGAAAGGGTTCAAGATGGAGAACTCTAAGAAAGGTACGGTACCTATTCAAAGAGGAACGATATTGAGTACAACTCAATGTCCAAGCTCAAAGGATGAGCAAGATAAAATGAAGGGAATCCCATACGCATCTGCTATTGGATCCATCATGTATGCAATGATATGCACTCGGCCGGACGTTTCATGCGCCTTAAGCATGACAAGCCGTTACCAGCAAAATCCTGGAAGTGGTCACTGGATGGCTGTTAAGAACATACTTAAGTACCTAAGGAGGACTAAAGATATCTTTCTAATCTATGGATCTAGTGATGAGGAACTCGTTGTAAAGGGTTACACGGATGCGAGTTTCCAAACCGATCGTGATGATTCACGATCACAATCTGGATACATTTTCATTCTGAATGGAGGAGTCGTCTCTTACAAGAGCTCTAAATAGGATGTGGTGGCTTTATCAACTATAGAATCAGAATACATTGCCGCCTCATTGGCAGCTCAAGAAGCTGCATGGTTGAAGAAATTCATTGCCGATCTAGGGGTTGTCCCTTCCATTCAAGACCCCCTAGAGATCTTTTGTGATAACGAGGGTGCGATTGCTCAAATCAAGGAACCTCGTGCTCATCAAAAGACTAGGCACATTGAGCGGAGATTCAACTACATATGAGATGAAATTGAGAAAGGAAAGATATGTATTCGCAAAGTTTCACAGATCAAAATATTGCGGATCCTCTTGCGAAGCTCCTGGAAAAGGCAAAGCATGAAGGTCATACCTGTGCCATGGGACTTCGATATTCTAGTGATTGGATTTGATCTGTGATTTCGTATTTGGATATTTGGAGCTCTCTTACTACTTGAATAAAATTATTTAGTTATAATATTTCAACAAATGTTCCAATTTAGCATGTTTAATCCATGGGTAAATTGTTTACTCTAATGTCCGTAATCGTTCACACTTGTGGAAACAAGTATGTAGGTAAGATTATTATGAATTTGGATTGGTGGATATTCATAAGGAATGAATATATAGCAAATGGTTGCTGCCAAAGTTCATAGATATTTGTGGGATACAAATATTGGACTGACCCGCATCTCAAATTTTACTACATGGAATCTTCCAGATTGATCTTAAGTAAATTTGAGTAAAGGCGAATATCATTTGGTATCCTCAAACCTGAATACGTATTGGTTTTGATATTCACCATGTGTTATACCTTGAGCTAGTTCTTCACTGCCCTGAAATAATGGACAGTATGTAAGGCTATGTTCAGACGTGACACGAAGTGTTTGTGAGAAACGTATGTATTCAAGATGGAATGTGTTCCTCTTATTCGTTGAGAGCAAGATGTCTAAGGCCTGATAAGTTAAATCAACAAGGAATGATCATTTTGTGTCCTTGGATTTAACATGACATCTGTAACAAAAGGATAAATGATTGATTCACCTAAATTATTTCAAGCTGGATACTTGAAGGGGATGATGTTATTGAATGGATTTAAGTCATTCGTATTGAGGGTAGTACACCGTTGTTAGAGGTATTTACTGCTTGCGTCAATCTTCTATGAATCGTGTGCAAGTGGGAGATTGTTGAATTCTTTATACCCAAGACACATAGAACATTGATGTGGTTAGTACGTTATGATCCAAGTCGGGTCATACCCAATAACAAGCTTAGCAAACACCAAATAATATTTAATTGATGATATGACCATACAATTAAATAAATACCCAATTTAGAAAATGAGTTTTCTAAATAAGTTGCATATGAGATTGAACAATTTATATGGATATTTTGTTTATAGATATTATTTGTAATGTTATTTAAGTTACTTAAATAACATCAAATAATAAGAAAGTGTGTGTGAGTTATACAATTAAAAGGTTAATCATATGTATAACTTATTTAAGTGTCTTGTTATTGTGTCTAATTGTGTTTTAACTTTTGGGGGGAAAACCAATTGTAAAAAGAGGAATCGGCCGCCCCTTGTGGGTGTGTCTCTTCTTGGTTTTATTAAGGGTCTTGGAAAAACACAATTAGATAGACATTCACTCAATCTCTTTCTCTCTCTTACATGCAAAACACAAGAAAAGGGTTTTCTTTCTTCTTGTTGAAGGACCTTACGGCTGAAATAGTCTCTACGAGTTCTTCTTTCGTTTTTGGGTGTTCAAGTCCTAGCAAAAGGTGTTTGTCACATAGCTTGGGGTATGCAAGCTTGAGAGGACCTCCATTGGTGCCTTAGTCGTTTTCTTGGAGCACATCTTCTTCAATATCTACCCTTCTTACTGCTGAAAAGGTAGATTATGGCAGCCTCATTATGGTTGTCCATAATGTTAGTTTTGTGTTTTCATAGCTAGCTTTATTCACATATAAAGGTCCTTTGTTCTTGGGTTTGTTTATAACTATGTAATATCAAGATGAAATCCAAGATTTTCAGTTCATTAACTAAGTTATAATGCTTGTTTCTGCTGCGTTTTCACTAAGTTTAAATGGTTAAACTTTGAATCTTGTTCTAACAAAGCCCAACAATTTAGTTTCTGACATGGCTATTTCGACTGCAAGATCGTCTTCACTTTCAGTATCGTCATCCAACACCTCGACATTTGCAATGTTGGATTCTCCCGGAGGCACGAATTTGAAGGTCCAGTCTTGTCCTTCATCACCTTGAGTAGTCAAGGCTTTTGTCTCGGTGCTAGACGATGTAGCTCCCCCAGTTGGTTTATCCTGATGGTTGATTGTCGAGAATGGGTTCCTGTTGCCAGTCTTCTTGGGCTTTACAAATTCATGTTTAAAGTGCCCCTTCTCTCCATAGTTGGAACAGGTCACTTTGGACTTGTTAAACCTAAACGTAGTGTCTTTGGTAGCTATCAAGTTCTGTCCCGTCTTTTTAACAAACTTCTTAGCCCTCCGGACAGCACTTGCTAACGCTCACATTATGCCCATATGTTCAAGCTCGTTCTCGTCTACCTTTTCGTAGTCTTCGTCTAATAGATGGGAGTTACCAATCTTTCCTGCAACCAACCCATCATATGAGTGTACCACAGCTGCCAATAAATCCATGTGTTCTTTAGCCACCTCCATAGTTATGTTCCTAAGGTTCTTAGTCTTTAACTTTGTAGCATTAGCCTCTGGTGCAATAAATTGGGTACTTGATGACCCAGACGTGTTAGACCCAGAAGTTATGGTTTGTGAAGGAGCAGTTGAACTGTAGAAGAGGCATTGTAAAGTGAAGGATTTTGATCATACGTTCCTTTTTGCGACCTGTATTTCATCCTAAGTTCCTCCTCTCTTAATTTCAGGATGAAATCATTTATATCTAACTTTTCCAAAACACTGTTCTGTCTTAGGTTAGATACAAATGAATCCCACTTCTCTAGTAACCCATCAGCCAAACTGGAAACGTTATCTTACATCAATGTTTTAACTCCATGAATATGTAGCTCACTCATGAGATGATAGAACCTGTCGATTACATCATCTAGACTTTCCTTACGCATTGAAGTGAAGTTGTCAAACTCCTTCTTCAATGCTTTTGCCTTTAGAGCTTTTAACGAATCATTCCTGTCATAGCGTTTTTCCAAGGCTATCCAATGTTTCTTAGCCTGTTTATTCTCAGAGAATTGATGTAATATATCCTTTGGTATAGACTGAGTTAACAGGGCGCACACTTTCTTCTCGGCATTATATTTTGCCTTCTACGTGTCATTCATCCCTCCCAAAGTTAGTTTCACTCCATCAGTACCTACTGGCATGTCATACCCTGTCTCGATTGACTCCCAAAGGTTGGGATCAACTCCATTTAAGTAAATCTTAAAACGTTGCTTCCATTAAGGGTAATCGTCTAACGTTACTAGCTTAGGGGATTTATTGTGATTCCTTGTCTCATTTTCCAGAAGTAAGAGGTTCTGGATTCGTGTGTCTCTCCTTGCAGTAAAAGTTGAGTATTGCTCTTCCATTTAGTTAGCTTTAAATAAAATTTCGTCAAATACTATGCTTATGCGAATGGACCACTCGTGCGATTGAACTAATGCGATTGGGTCAATCGTGCGAATGGATTCAGTCGTTTGGAAGGAGAGTGCGGTTGGACTCTATGCGAATGATGATGGTCATTCGTGCGAATGAGCAAGATGACCGAGTTCAATCGTGCGAATGGAGGGTGCGAATGAGTTTAGTCGTGCGATTGAGTCAATCGTGCGACTAAATGCTGTTGTTTTTGCAAAAACAAATGTTTTGAACACTTTGAAGCAAAAACATGAATTTCTTACAAACCCTGATTGCCGTATGATGACAAACATTAACTTTATGACTAGAAGACTTCGAAAACACTTTTTGACACAAGAAGATTGAATTTTTGAATGAAAAACACGATTTTTAGGCCAAAATCGATTGAATCACATGTCAATCTAGAGCCAAAGCTCTGAAACCACTTGTTAGGACCGTGTGCAGACGGAGTAGTAACTGACTTATGTGTATATCAACTCAAATAGTGCGTAATCCTATTTGATTGGCGATCCAATCAGGGAGAACGCACGTAGAATCGATCTTAGAATGAATCTAAACGTTAAGAACGATTGCAATACGGTTCTCTGCGATCTATGAACTTGGAACAGGGTCTCTAAGTTCTCTGGATGACTAGGGTACGAATAGGAGTCAAAATATTGAAAGTGTCATGTTTTTTCACGAATTAAGTGGTACTTATAGGTTAGGGTTAGTCAATCGGACGACTGTACCATTAGCATGGTTCAATCGTGCGACTAAAGCATGTGACTGAGTCAATCACACGACTGAAGGTTCAATCGTGCGACTGAGTCATCCATATGTCTTAGTCGTGTGACTGATCTCCTGGTTTAGTCATGCGACTGGTCCATTAGCATGAAGTTTTCATGCATATGGTCCATTCGCATGAAAACTTCATACGACTAAGTTTGAATATGTTTCTCAATCATTACTTGACTAAGATCTATTCAAACAACCACAAACCTATATAGTTAGTTCAATATGCGTTAATAAATAATAAACATTGAAACATACACTGAAACATTTAACATTAAGATCATCAATCACATATTTTGTTTCATTCAACTCATACATTTCATTTACATTTAGGACATGACAGAGATATTACATTAAGATCGTAAACTAGGTACATATGTATCAACAAGGTCTGTCTGAAGACCTAAAACTTAGTGCTTGCAGAAGAAAACCAAAACTTTGTGGGTGTGTTCACTACAACTTGTCCACTCGGGTCTACCGAGGGGTTTTAAGGCTTGTTGCATATGCTAAATGCAATTGTAATTCCTATGAAAGTGAGTTTTATTTCATCTATTAGTTTTTGTGTTTTTTTGTTTTGTTTTGTTCATTCAATCATACCCCAGATGCAAACACTCAAGTGTGGAGAGGCACAAGTCACCTATTAAAGGCTTTCACTACATTTCAGGTTCATGTACTCATTCCTTATCTTGAAGGTTGAATCTTTATGTACAAATCATTTACTAATTACCTACTTAAGCATGGCTTATGGTTCTTGTTCATGGTTAGATTCGTTGTGGTGTTCAAATGAGAAAAAAGACTTTAGATTTATCTAATCGAGGGTGATAAGCTAGAAGGTGAATCTTTCATGCAATTGTTACATTAAATTCCTAAAGTTAAAAATAATAATTCATATGAAATGTTCAAGCAAGAAACCAAGTTATGCATAAAGAAGATAAATGCATTAGGATGTAAGGCTCCGTATTCGGGATTCTCACAGCTGCCCAATCATTGCACATAAAACATAAGATATATATTTAAATTTATTAAAACATCGCAACGGAATAACTTAAAACCATTTCATATATTAATGACTACTTTTGCAAAACAATACAACGTAGTTCACTCTTACAAAAATATCATCGTTTGCATTGCCTCACAAAAACATCATAAATTAAACAAATGGAGGCCATCCAAAAGTGCCAAGTAGCTGCCCCGTGCCAACATCAACAACATTTACCTGCCAACTGAAAAATACATAAAAGTCAACGTTGCTAAGTGAGTTCTAGTTTTATAAATAAAATACTTCTACTTCCGTTTAAATCGTCTTTTACTTTCATACATGATCATGCATCATTGTACAAGTAGATAATTATTATCTTCTGTCATTATTCATTAACTTTCATTCAATGTACGTCATCATTCTGTTCTTTAACTTTCACACCGTACATTTGTCATCTTTCTTACTTACATTTCGAACCAATGCCATGTGCTATATCCCACCGTTTGTTTGGTTTATTAGACTCATTATAAAAGTTGTTTAACCATTTAAACATGACATCCAAAAGTGCCAAGTAGCTGCCCCGTGCCAACATCAACAACACTTACCTGCCAACTGAAAAATACATAAAAGTCAACGTTGCTAAGTGAGTTCTAGTTTTATAAATAAAATACTTCTACTTCCGTTTAAATCGTCTTTTACTTTCATACATGATCATGCATCATTGTACAAGTAGATAATTATTATCTTCCGTCATTATTCATTAACTTTCATTCAATGTACGTCATCATTCTGTTCTTTAACTTTCACACCGTACATTTTTCATCTTTCTTACTTACATTTCGAACCAATGCCATGTGCTATATCCCACCGTTTGTTGGGTTTGTTAGACTCATTATCAAAGTTGTTTAACCATTTAAACATGAAAAACGCAGTGGAATAAAACCTTAATACTATGTTTGGTAAACTGAAAAGTAAGTCATAATACTTAGCAATAACAAACCAAGAACATAGGATCAAATATATGTGAATCAACTAGCTATCAAGAAGAGATAACGACCAAAAACAGCAGCCATAAAACTACCTTTATTGATCTGCCAAAAACATGAGATATGAGGAAGACATGATGTTCTTGAACGACCAAAACACCAAGAAAAGGTGTCCTCAAGCTTCCATACCCACAAGCATCAAGCAAAGCCCTTAGTGCTACAATTTGAACACCCAAAAACGAACCAAGAGCTTGCTGAAAACCCTCTTTTAAGCTGTATTTTTCTTCAAGTTTTGAGAGAATTTGGTCCTTGTGGTTCTTGCATGTATGTGAGAGTGAAAGGTGGAGTGTGTGTCTAACAAAAGGTGTCTTGTTTCAAAAAAACAAAGGACCAACCACACCAAGGGGGCGGCCGAAATTCCTTTCAAATTGGGGTTTCCCCCCCAATTTTGTCAACCATTTTATTTTAACTAGACATTTAACTAAGTTATATAATTAACCCTTTAATTGTATAACTCATACACACTTTTATTACTTGATCTTATTTAACCAATTTAAATAACATTATAAATAATATCCATGAACAAAATATCCTGATAAGTTGTTCCATCTCATATGTACAATCTATTTAGAAAACCCACTTTTCTAAATTGGTGTAATTATTTAATTGCATGATCATATCATCAATTAAATGTTAATTGGTGTTTGCTAAGCTTGTTATTAGGTATGACCCGACTTGTATCGTAACGTACTAACCACATCAATATTCTAGGTGTCTTGGGCATAAAGAATCCAACAATCTCCCACTTGCACAAGATTCATAGAAGATTGATGCAAGGAGTAAATACCGCCTAACAACGGTTTACTACCCTTAATACGCATGACTAAAGCTATTCAATAACATCATCCCCTTCAAGTATCCAACTTGAAATGATTTAGGTGAATCAATCATTTATCCTTTTGTTATAGATGTCATGTTAAATCAAAGGACACAGAATGATCATTCCTTGTTTATTTAACTTAATCAGGCCTTAGAAATCTTGCTCTCAATGAATAAGAGGAAAAAATTCCATCTTGACTACATACGTTTCACACAATCACCTCATCTCACACCTGAACATAGCCTTATGTACTATCCATTATTTCAGAGCAGTGAAGAACTAGCTCAAGATATAACACATTCGTGAATATCATAACCCAATATGTATCTTAGGTCGGAGGATACCAAATGATATTCACCTTTACTCAAATTTACTTATGATCAATCAAGAAGATTCCATGTAGTAAAATTTGAGACGCGGGTTAGTCCAATATTCGTATCCCACAAATATCTATGAACTTTGGCAGCAACCAATTGTTCTATATTCATGCCTTGTGAATATCCACTAATCTATGTTCATAATAGTCATATTTGTTCCCATAAACATGACCGACTATGAACATTTAGAATAATAAACATATTCATGGATGTATACATGCTAAAAGGAACATAACTCGGAATATCATAAATATATGAAAGAGTAGAATATTACATTGTTCCAAGCTTTTAAATACTAAACAGATCAATTCCAATCCCTAGAATATCGAAGCACTAAGGCAAAAGTATGACTTTCATGCTTTGCCCTTTCAAGGAGCTTCATGAGTGGATCCGCACTGTTTTGATCGGTGTGAACTTTACGAATACATATTTTTCCCTTTTCAACTTCATCCCTTATGTAGTTGAATATCCGCTCAATGTGTCTAGTCTTTTGATGTACATGGGGTTCCTTGATTTATGCAATCTCACCCTCGTTATCACAAAATATTTCTAGGGGCTCTTGAATGATACATACCACCCCTAGATCGGCGATAAATTTCTTTATCCATGTAGCTTCATGAGCTGCTAATGAGGCGGCTATGTATTCGGATTCTGTGGTGGACAATACTACCACGTCTTGTTTTGAACTCTTCCAGGACACTGCTCCTCCATTCATAATGAAGACATACCCTCATTGTGATCGAGAATCATCTCGATCAGTTTGGAAACCCACATCCGTGTAACCCTTTACAACCAGTTCCTCTTCATGAGATCCGTATACTAGAAACATATCCTTATACCTCCTATTGTATTTTAATATACTTTTAGCAGCCATCGAATGGCTATTACTTGGATTGTGTTGATATCTGCTTGTCATGCTTAACGCGCATGACACGTCCAGTCTAGTGCAAATCATTGCAGACATGATGGATCCTATAGCAGATGCATATGAGATATCCTTCATTTGATCTTTCTCATCCTTTGAGCTTGGACATTGAGATGTACTCAATATTGTCTCTCTTTGAATAGGTACCATACCTTTCTTAGAGTTTTCCATCTTGAACCTTTTCAAGATTTTATCAATATATGCACTTTGGTTTAGACCTATCAACCGCCTTGATCTATCTTTATAGATCTTTGTTCCCAAAATATAGGTGGCTTCACCGAGATCTTTTATGGAAAAACAACTTCCAAGCCAGGTTTTAACACCTTCCATGGTTGGAATTCAAAAAGTATTATGTCATCAACATAAAATACTAAGAATGTAATTATGCTCCCACTAGCCTTCTTATATGCACAAGCCTTGTCAGCATTTTTGATGAAACCAAATTTCTTGATCTCTTTATTAAAACGTTGATTCCAACTTATCGACGCTTGTTTCAATCCATAGATTGATCTCTTTAACATGCATACTTTATTAGGATGTTGTGGATCGAAAAAACCATCAGGCTGAACCGTATGGATAGTCTCTTCAAGATGTCCATTAAGAAAAGTGGTTTTGACATCCATTTGAAAAATCTCATAGTCATAATATGCAGCTATGGCAAATAATATCCTAATTGACTTTAGCATTGCCACAAGGGAGAAGGTTTTATCATAATCAACCTTTTAAGTTTGAGTGAAACCTTTTGCTACAAGTCTTGCTTTATAAGTATCCAAGTTTCCATGCATATCCGTTTTCTTCTTAAAAACCCACTTGCATCCAACCGGTTTGGAGTTAAGTGGAGGTCAACCAATTCCCAAACTTGGTTGTCATGCATTGATTGCATCTCTACTTTCATGGCTTCCAGCCATTTATCACAATCTGAATTGGACATGCATCATGGTATGTAGTTGGCTCATCAGAGTCAACCACATAGCATCCATTCATGAAAAATCCATATCTTTCAGGTGGAATGCTAACTCTACCAGATCTACGAACATTTTGTGTGTATTGATCAACCTCTTGATCATTATCAACAACCTCCTATTGATTGCTAGTGTCAACCAAACGTGTATCAACTTGTGGATCTTGATCCTCATCAAATTCCACTGTTCTATACGTTATTACTTCCATAAGGAACTTAGCTTCCAAGATGTGACAACCGGCAATTTCAGGTCAATACCCGACCTTGACATGGTTATAATTACACCTATAATACTTGATTTTCAATTGAATTCCAACTTTTGAAGTCGTTTTATGCATTGCAACAAATTCATACATTACATTCCATGCATCGGCAATTCGGCGTAGTTACCATTTTTACACACGATACAACCAGCACACACTGAACATTGGTGATAATTAATATGTGTACTAGTAAACACTTTAACGTGTTTCAAAGTATTTTATATTCCATTGTTTCAAAGTATTTTAGATTCCAATTAAATACATTGAATAAACTCAATTTATAAATAAACCTAATCACGTAAATTGATATTTTACCCGGAACGAATCATTTAAACGCGACTACTAATACACGGTGTATCATTAATATATCATCAATATTGAAATATGTAATATTATATAAGTTCTTATAATATTTTAAGGTATTCAAAGGAAATAATAATAATAATAATAAAATATGTAAAAAATCCTATAGTATAACAAATACCACCCAAAATACCCAATACTACATAAATTAAAAATGAAACCTTTCTTTTTCTCATCTAGTGGTTTTTCTTTCATTCAATCTCCCTCTCTTTTTCTCTTTCCCATGTAAATCTCCATGGATTTTGTTGACTTTGACAATTTTAAGATTTACCTTATTTGTGAAACTTTTAAGGCAATGCATAAAGCATTGTGTTCCATTACCATTCTTAGTCACTTATTTCTTTCATTTAAATGTATACCAGTAAGAATAACTCAAAATATAGATTTTCAAACATAGGCTTGGATTATAAAGAGAAAATTGCTTTCTATTTCTTATCTATACCAACAAAATCTATTTTCTTTTCTTTTCATCCAACTCACCTTTTAACTTTTACAAATTTTAAGATTTGCCTTTTTAGTGATTAACATGAGTTAATGATCAAAGTGAGAAGCTTCCTTACCTCTTTTGGAATGCCTTCTCCCAAGGGTTGACCAATGCTCCCATGTGATTTGATTTATCATTCAAGGAAGAGTTATATATGCTATCAACCAACACAAATCACCAACACAAACCCACACATTGCTTTTCTTCTCTTACTCCCTTAAAAATTCGGCCAACACAACCTCACAACCACTTCATTTGATTTGGAACTCGTTTTCTACAAATCTTGGGTGATTCAAGTGTTATTGTTTAAGACCAAGTGATTTTTGAAGCTTCCAAGCATCCTACAACATCTTCTCTACTTTTCCTTGGTTGGTTCTTAGTTCAAAGGATCAAGTCTTCCTTTCCTTGCATTTCAAGACTACCATCTCTTTATCCTTGCTTTTTTAGGTTAGAACCTTGTTTCTAATCTTCTACACATCACCATGATGTGTTCATGTTCACTAACTCATCCAAAAGTGCTCTACCAAAGTTTAAAAAGTAACAAAACATGTAAGACAATTTCAGACAGATTCATGTTCTGTGTTTTCGACACCATAACTCGACCTAAACATGGTCAAACGAACAGTTTCTTGAGCCTAGAATTAACTTTAGGATGTCTAGTTTTTAACTCATCCAACCTTCAAAATTTTTAGATGAGTATAACCTATCCAAACGTACAAACATGATTAAAGTGTTGAACCTGAATTTTTGGCAGAATAGATAGGGCAGAAAGATTGAGGCATACGTTATGTTTAAAGTAATCAAATGGAGATTTTTACTTCTTTGGTAACTTATCTTAAGGTGTTAGGTTTAAAAGTACTATAGGCATTATTTGTGAATGTAGGGTTTGACCCCTCAAAAAGGTGAAACCCAAGGACATGTACAGAAAAATGCTGCACTGACATGTGTTGCTTCATGACCCATTTCGAGGCAGTTAAACTTTGTTACATACTACAAGATATACTTTTTTAGAAACCTAAGACATATATCTAGATGTGGTAAATGTATCAAATTTTATAAAAATTCTTTGTACAATGAAAAGAGGATATCAACCAGACCTAAAAATCCTCTTGTTTCTGTCCAATGTCCATATTTATATAAAGTACACTTTTGGAGGTATTTGATGAAAAGAAACTCATACACATGAAAAGTATAATGCTATTATACTTAATATAAAACCCATCCAATACATTATGTGTTTTTATGAAGATAACTATAAAGACAAGAATCTAAATAAAACATTAATGGCTCAACGTGTGTAACTAGTCAAGTGACATTTTCAAAACTAACTTTGTGGATGAGTTATGCATGACCATCTAGGGTTAGTAATCATGACCTCATGAATATATTGTGATTTTTTTAGGAGATTCCTAGACCAATCATACGTACAGATTATTGCTAGAATTCACGCGTCATTACAGGTGAGTTTCACGGCCCCATTTTACTTATTTTTCTATTTGGGGAGATTACATGCAAATTACTATTTTCTTGGACACATTTACTTGTTAATAATTTCACATGTTATATAAGTTGTTTACTTACCGTGTAAAGTCCCCTGTTATCGGACCGTTAGTTTATTTCTCAAAGCAAGGTAATCATAGATAGTACTATTGGGTTTGACTACCCCCACCCTGATTAATTACCCTAATCTTGACTGGAGGTCTAAACGGGTGCATTATTAGCCCGTTCACACTCATGCTTACGGTAGGAATGGGTAGGGGCAATTTGTTACAGTTACAGTCTAGCTTCGGTTGCGGTGCTTATATAATATTGTTGTATTGTATGATCAACAATCAAATCATGAAAGACTTATGGACCATTACACTGTTTACTAATTGAAACCTGTGAACTCACCAACTTTATGTTGACATATTTTCATGCATGTTTTCTCAGGTATTTGACATTTGCGTCAAGTTAAGCTAGCTTGGTCTACATCGCATTTAGGGCCATTCATGCTGTTGGGACATTTATTGTTGTATTTGTCATGTTTTGAAAACAATACATTAGCTCTACTGCTTCCGCAATTCAACTCTGAAACAATTATGTATTTTTAAACTTATTTGCATCGTATGTTTACTAAACCATGCAGTTGTCGATAAATGACTATGGTCTCCATGACGTTCACGCTCTGCGGGAAACCGCCGTGGTTGGGGGTGTGACAGATTGGTATGAGAGCCATTGGTTATAGGGAATTAGGTTGCATTTAGTGTACCTAGACTATAACTGTAGTTCATTACATATCTTTATCGCTTTATATATTAACTTAACTTATAATAATTGTACTTTTGTATTGCCTTGTCATAGAGATGTCTTCAGCATCGATGCCGATTTACATTTTTGATTCGGGTGAGGCGTACGAGCCCACATCTCCGACCTCTTCTGAAGGATCCATATATGTCCTCCCAACTTCTACTCCCGATGCTTTCATTCAGCTGACTAGTGCTACTGAAACCGAGACCCTTACGCCACCCGATGTCCCTGTCACCGAACCTACTCCTGACCCCACACCTGACACCTCGGAGGCATTATCCTCGACTCGGTTCTCCGGACTACCTCCTCCTCCTCCCGGCACTTATTGGTGGGCGTGTACACCCGAGATTCATGCCGATCTCCCGGAGGAACTTGTCCCGGCACTTATTGGTGGGTGTGTATCGTTGGACCACAACTCCCGATGGCCGTTCCACTGACCATGTCTCATATCTTTGTGGAGCTGTCCGTACGGTCTGCTCCTATCACTACTCATCATCAGCCAGTCGACCCCACTCCTGAGGCCGCAGATCGCACCCCGCAGCCTGTTGACACCAAGGTAGTTGACCTAGGGTCGGCGTCCATTGACACAGTCTCCCAAACAACTGATACCGACCCGGCCGATTCTGACTCGAAGTTCCCCAAGGCCATCCCTCAGTCTAGTGACCCCACCTCTCACCCTGAAAATCCTACTACCCAACCCTTTAACTCGATTCTTCAACCCTCTGACCTGACTCTTCTAGTAGACCCTAACCTCTTCCATCTCACCCCCGAGCCTGCCAACCCCACCCTTATAGCTGCTTGTCCCGAGCTGGTGGTTGCGGACAACCACCGTATCTTTGTTCCGGGTGTACCACCGCCCTCTTTCTGTCGCTATCATGCTCGCCCTGGGAGTGTGCTTCTTGCACACACTCCTAGGAAGCGGGTTCATATTCCAATCCGTTTTACCACACCCGTTCGAGACTATACTGATGAGCCTGAGCTTGCGCCCAAAAGACGCAGAATTGACGTTCGTTAGTGGGAGTGGATGCCTAGCCAACTAGACGAGTGGAGACATCATATCGATTCAAGGAGAAAAGTATGGTATGGTGTTAAGGATCATTTCATGTATGAAGGCCCGGATGTACTTACGAAAGGGCTATCATGCAATTTTGGCGCACGTAGTGGAGAAGCAAACCAAGAAGAGAAAAGAATCAAGGATATACCCATCGTGCGAAACTCTCCGGAAGTCTTTCCCGAGGACTTGCCCGGGCTTCCACCTCAAAGGCAAGTTGAATTTTGAATTGACTTGGTACCTGGAGCTGCTCCAGTAGCACGATCCCCATATCGATTAGCACCATCAGAGATGCAAGAGTTGTCTAATCAATTACAAGAATTGTTAGATAAAGGATTCATAAGACCAAGTTTCTCACCCTGGGGAGCCCCGGTGTTATTTGTTAAGAAGAAGGATGGATCTTTTCGAATGTGCATCGACTACAAGGAGTTCAACAAACTCACCATTAAGAACCGGTACCCCCTCCCTCGAATCGACGACTTATTCGACCAACTTCAGGGATCTAGTTACTACTCAAAGATTGACTTGCGTTCGGGATATCACCAATTACAAATTCAAGAGGAAGATATCCCCAAGACCGCATTTCGAACTCGTTATGGCCACTATGAGTTCATGGTCATGCCATTTGGGTTAACCAATGCGCCAGCTGTATTCATGGATCTCATGAATAGAGTATGCTGTTGGGTTTGTTGGAAGATTAAAACTGAGTTTAACCTCTTAAACTTTCAGAAAACGCAGCGGATATATATATATATAATATATATATATATTTTAAAACATGATTATAAAGCTGAAATTTCATGTTTTATGGTGACATATATATGAATGAAACAAACCGAAAACAAAAGGATCACATACGTGAATAAGCAAGCTATGAACAATATGTAAATGAACATTAAATCACAGCTTCATGGACCTGTGAATAACTACCTTTCAGCTGCAAAAATCGATCAAGAGAGAAATGAAGGATGCTAAAATCGGCCAAGGCTCCAAGGAAAGGACCCCTCAAGCTAGTATACCCCAAGCTCTATCACAAAACACCTTAGATGCTAGGATTGAACACCAAAACGTGGATAACTCTTTTGGAAAATCTTTTCAGCCGAGTTCACTTCAACAAGAACAAGAAAACCCTTTTCTTGTTCTTGTTGTTTTGCATGTGGGAGAGAGAAGGAGATTGAGTGAATGTGTATCTAATGTGTGTATGTTTTCAAGATACTCAACAAAACCAAGAGGGGGCCATCCATAAAGGGGTGGCCGAAACCTCTTAACATTTTTAGTTTTCCCCCCAAAAGTAAAATGAAATATAACACATTAACAAGTCATTTATAAAAGTTGTTCATTCAATTAACCTTTTATTAGAATAACTCATACACACTCACTAATTATTTGATGTTATTCAAATACTTAAATGACATTACAAACAATATCTATAAACAAAATATCCATATAAATTGTTCAATCTCATATGCAACTTATTTAGAAAACGTATTTTCTAAATTCGGTGTTATTATTTAATTGCATGATCATATCATCAATTGAATAATTGTCGGTGATTGCAAAGCTTGTTATTGGGTATAACCCGACTTGGATCATGACATACTAACCGCATCAATGTTCTATGTGTCTTGGGCATATAGAGTCCAACAATCTCCCACTTGTACAAGATTCATAGAAGATTGATACAAGTAGTAAATACCGCCTAACAACAGTTTACTAACCTAATACGCATGACTTATAGCCATTCAATAACATCATCCCATTCAAGTATCCTACTTGAAATGATTTAGGTGAATTAATCATCTATCCTTTTTTTACAGATGTCATGTTAGATCCAAGGACACAGAGTGATCATTCCTTGTTGATTTAACTTATCCAGGCCTTAGACATCTAACTCTCAACGAATAAGAGGAACAAATCCCATCTTGACTACATACATTCTCACAATCACCTTGTGTCACATCTGAACATAGTCTCATGTACTGTCCATTATTTCAGAACAACGGATAACCAGATCAAGGTATGACACTTGGTGAATATCAAAACCCAATATGTATCTCAGGTCTGAGGATACCAAATGATATTCGCCTTTACTCAAAATTACTTATGACCAATCAATAAGATTCCATGTAGTAAAGTTTGAGTTGCGGGTTAGTCCAATATTTGTATTCCACAGATATCTATGAACCTTGGTAGCAACCCATTGCTCTATATTCATCCTTATGAATATCAACCAATCCAAGTTCATAATAATCTTACTTTCACACTTGTTCCCACAAGTCTAAACGACTACGGACATTTAGAGTAAGCAATTTACTCATGGATTAAACATGCTAAATTGGAATATTAATTGAAACATTATAACCAAATAATTTTATTCAAATAATAAAGAGTTCCATATATCCAACTACAAAATTTACAGATCAAATCCAATCACTAGAATATCGAAGTCCCATGCACAAGTATGACCTTCATCCTTTGCCTTTTCAAAGAGCTTAGTGAGAGGATCCACAATGTTCTGATCCGTGTGAACTTTGCGAATACATATCTTTCCCTTTTCAACTTCATCTCGTGTGTAGTTGAATCACTGCTCAATGTGCCTAGTCTTTTGATGAGCACAAGGTTCCTTGATTTGAGCAATCGCACCCTCGTTATCACAAAAGATCTCTAGGGGGTCCTGAATGGAAGGGACAACCCCCAGATCGGTAATGATTTCTTCAACCATGCAACTTCTTGAGCTTCCAATGAGGCGGCGACGTATGTAAGATTCTGTGTGTGCCGAAGACACTTAGAATATTGATGTGGTTAGTACGTTATGATCCAAGTCGGGTTATACCCAACAACAAGCTTAACAAACACCTATTAATATTCAATTACATGATATAATTGAATATTAACACCAATTTAGAAAATGGGTTTTCTAAACAAGTTGCAAATGAGATGGACAATTTATTAGGATATTTTGTTCAATAATATTATTTGTAATGCTATTTAAATTAGTTGAATAACATTACAAATTAATAATGGTTGTATATATATATATACAATTAAATGGGTTAGTTGTATACATAATATATCTAGTTAAGTGGCTAGTTAACATTTTATTGTGTTATAAAATTGAGAGGGAACTCTCATTTTGAAAGAGGTTGGCCGCCCCCCTCTTGCATTGCCATTGGACCTTTGTGTTCTTGAAAACACAAAGGGCTTAACTAGTCACACACAACCATTATTCAGGTTTTTTGCATCCAACTATCTCTCTCTCTCTCTCTTTCTCTCTCTCATTTTTCGGAAATTAGGCAGAAAAGGGAGGTCTTTGAGAGCTGATTTGTGGTGTTCTCCCTAACAAGAAGGGGTTTGAACACAAGCTTGGGTATACAAGCTTGAGGAGGCCTTCTTTGGACTCTTGGCCGGATTCACAAGCATTCTCAACCCCTTTTCTTTGGTCGATTTTTCTGCAGAAAGGTAGATGTATTCACAGCTCTATGTAGCTGTGATTTTATGTACGTTTCTTCATGTTCTTAGCTTGATTATTCACATAAATGATCCTTTGGTTAATGGGTTTGCTTCTTACACTTATATGGACATCTAAGAACATGTTTTTTCAGCTTTAAAAGTGTTTAAAAGTTATATATATATCCGCTGCGTTTTATGAAAAGTTTAAATGGTTAAACTACGTTTCATGCTCTTCCAAACCCATCAATGGCATCAAGAGCCGGTTATGTGGATGTCTTGCTAGTTTTGTTCTTTAAAATTGGTTTTAAAGGATGGATATAACCGGTTTGGGGCTGTTTTTTTTCTGTTTTGTTGAATCCCATCTTTCAAGGTCATATTATACATGCTTATAGTTAAATCTTGAAAGATATATACATATGTTGTTTTGTTGTGTGTTGGACAACATCTAAACCCAAAATTTTCAGTTTATGTTGGCTGAAAATTCATGGGTTTTGTGGGGATTCATCATTTTATTTTAATGATATGTTGGATGTTGATTATGTGCATAACCTAGCCATGACCCTATGTTGATTTGGTTTGGAATGGATGGTTGATTTTGATTGTTTTACATTGGGTTGTAATATTATTTTTTTGTGTTTTTCTTTGAGATGTAATTTATTTATTCATTCATTTGAAATGTAATAAATAGATTAAGTGCAATTCCTTTATTAGAAAATTTGTATTAGGATATAAATTTTGTATATGGAGATGCACTAGAAGGAAGCACAAGAGGAAGACACAAAGAGAAAGACTTGGAGCATATGGATGCAAGTTCAAGTGGGGTCTATAAAGACCTTAATTTTGTGTTACATTCAACCCTTAGGAAAGACCAAATGACCACACTTGTGATGGCAAACAAGTGTGATCACAATAGTAGCTATGGTTATGCATATATGGTTGTTTATGTTTTATGCTTGGTTGATTGTTTATTGTTTGATTGTTTGGTTGATGTTTTACATGCATAACAAACTAATTAATAAACATAACAATCTGAAAATTGATGGTTCTTAAAGGCCAATAAAAGTTATTAAAATGGTTTAATGATTTTAATGATTAAAATTGGTTTTAATCAAAGGACCATAGGGTACCTTGTATTTGAAAGCATGCAAATACAAGTACATAGAGTTTTCTAAACTACTATTATGTAACCTCTAAATATTCCAAAACGAGATCAACCCGTCCTTTTACACAACACTTGAGTCACTTGGGAACTCTTAGTGGGATAAAGGTCACCTAACCATTTTGAGGGAACTTGTGATTTGAGGTGAGAATGCATTACTTATGGGATAAAGGTCACCTAACCATTTGTTTTGGCAAGCTCACACGTGGGTGTAAGTAGGATGTCTTCATTTGCAACCATGTTAAATGATCACCTACAATGTGGTTTCCAAATGGTGTTGATGGGATTTACATGCCGACTTTACATATGATGTTCAAGAGTCGATCCCATACCTCTAGAAGTTGCAAATGGTTGCAACCGTCAATCGTTGACCACCTTATTAATTTAAATCGTGGGATAAAGGTCACCTAACCACAATTTAAATGTAATGTTGGGTTCTAGATTTTAATATATAATTGACCTTAATAGGCATTAATTATTAAAATTGACAATATCGAAAATACTAAATAAAACTTTGTTAAATTTTGTAGATGGCCTCTTAAATGAATAATTCCGATAACTCATCCTCGCGTCCAACCAATCTTTACGAGCGATCCTCCAAAAGGAACGTATAAATCATAACAACTTCATCGATTGGTATCGAAACTTGAGAATTGTTCTCAAGCAAGAGAGACGATCGTACGTTTTAGACGACCCTATCCCCGATCAACCTAGCGAGGATGATGAGGAGGCCTTCAATGATTGGCTAAAGTACACTGAGGACTCCGTCCAAGTGTCTTGTCTCATGCTAGCAAGCATGACTCCGGATCTCCACAAGGAGTATGAACACCACGGGGCTTATGACATGATAACCCAGCTGAAGGAAACGTTCCAACAGCAAGCAGGGTTGAGCGTTTCGAAACGGTTCGAGCACTCCATGCATGTCGTATGGACGACAACCAATCTGTTTCATCTTATGTACTTAAGATGAAAAGTCACATTGATCGCCTCGAGAGGCTTAACTGTCCCGTCTCGAAGGAATTGGCCACGGATTTAATCCTCAATGGCTTACCAAGAGGTTCGAGACATTCGTGTTGAACTACAACATGAATGCTTGGGATAAAAGCATTGGTGAGCTTCACTCAATGCTCAAAACGGCCGAGGCGGCCATGGGTAAAAGGGTTTTACCCGTTCTCACCATTAATGAAGGTGGGAACAACAAAAGGCCTCGTCCCGCACCCAAGGCAAAGGTAGCCAAGGGTAAGGGACCCGCTTGGGGAAAAGGGAAAGGGTGGCAAGGGTGCCACCCAACCACAAGAGAAGAAGCAAAGGTTGCTACAAATGACCCATGCTTCAAGTGTGGGGAGATTGGACATTGGCAAGGAATTGTCCTGTCCATCTCCAAGAGTTGAAAGCCAAGAGGGATGCCGGGCATACCTCAGGTACAATATACATGATTCATATTGATCTTAATGTTACATCTTCTAACACATGGGTATTGGATACCGGATGTGGAACTCACATTTGCAATTTGTTGCAGGGGTTCACAAGAAGTAGGGACTTCAAACAAGGGGATGTTAGCCTCTTCATGGGAAATGGAACTAAAGTCTTAGTTGAAGCTCGTGGAGACTACATCCTAAGACTTCCAAGTGGTTTGGAAGTTATTTTGAAGAATGTTTTGTATGCTCCTAGTTGACTAGGAACATTATTTCTGTATCCCAATTAAGACATTATGATTATGTATTATCTTTTATTGAAAATGATATTCATGTTTCTTTAAATGGTATGTTCTATTTTAAAGCTATTCCAATTAATGGTATTATGAATTGGTTCATGAAAATACTTTAAATAGTTCATTGTACCAAACTAACACCAAGAAACTCAAGTTGGACTTAAGTGATACCTATCTTTGGCATTGTCGTCTTGGTCATATAAACAAGAAACGTTTACAAACACTTCAAAAGAATGGTCTTTTAAAAACAAATGAATGTGATTCATTTGATGTTTGTGAGTCTTGTTTACAAGGTAAGATGACTAAGGCACCCTTTAATGGAACTACCGAAAGGGCAAAAGATTTATTAGGAATCATACATTCGGATGTATGTGGTCCTTTTAAGCCAATGACTAGGAATGGTGAAAGATACTTCATTACCTTTACCGACGATTATAGTCGCTATGGGTATGTGTACTTGTTAAGACACAAGACGAAGCTTTTGAAATGTTCAAATCTTCAAAAATGAAGTAGAAAATCAACTCAACAAGTCCATTAAAATTCTTTGTACCGATAGAGGAGGTGAATACCTAAGTGATGCCTTTCAAGATCATATTAGGACTTGTGGGATTGTCTCACAACTCACTCCACCTGGAACACCACAATATAATGGTGTGTCTGAGAGGAGGAATCGAACCTATTGGATATGGTCCGATCTATGATGGCTAGAAGCACATTACCTCTATCATTTTGGGGTTTCGCTCTGCTCTCCGCGGCCCGTATTCTAAATATGGCCCCAACCAAAAAGGTAGAAAGGACACCTTTTGAGATATGGCATGGAAGAGTTCCATCCCTATCGTACTTAAGGGTTTGGGGATGTGAGGCTTATGTTAAGACTCCCACCCTAAACAAATTGGATGTCCGATCCACCAAGTGTATCTTTATGGATATCCTAGAGATTCTATGGGATATTATTTCTATGATCCAATGGAACAAAAGGTGTTTGTTGCCAGAAAGGGTGAGTTCTTAGAAGCAAAGTTCCTTATGGAAGGAGCTAGCAGTAGAACAGTGGATCTTGAGGAAGATCAAGAACCACAGCCCGATGCACGTTTGGTTGAAACTAGCACTCAACATAAGGATGTTGAGGATGATCAAGTGGTTGATCAATACACACAACACGTTCGCAGAAGTGGTAGAACTAGTAATCCACCTGAAAGATATGGATTTTCATGGATGGATGCTATGTGATAGATTCCGATGAACCAACCACATACCATGATGCAATGTCCAACACGGATTGTGACAAATGGCTTGAAGCCATGAACGTTGAGATGCAATCCATGTATGACAATCAAGTATGGGACTTGGTTGTACCACCTCTTAACTCCAAGATAGTTGGAAGTAAGTGGGGTTTCAAGAAGAAAACCGATATGCATGGAAACTTGGATACTTATAAGCTAGACTTGTAGCAAAAGGTTTCACTCAAACTCAAGGGTTTGATTATGATGAAACCTTCTCACCTGTTGCGATGCTAAAGTCTATAAGGATATTGTTTGCCATAGATGCTCATTATGATTATGAGATTTGGCAAATGGATGTCAAAACCGCTTTCCTAAATGGATATCTTGAGGAAGATGTCTATATGGTTCAGCCTGAAGGTTTTGTCGATCCAATACATCCTAATAAAGTATGCAAGTTAAAGAAATCAATCTATGGATTAAAACAAGCATCGAGAAGCTGGAATCACCGTTTTGATGAGGAAGTAAAGAATTTGGTTTCATCAAAAACGCTGATGAGGCTTGTGTGTATAAGAAGGCTAGTGGGAGCACAATAACTTTCCTAGTATTGTATGTTGATGACATACTACTATTTGAAAATGACATTCCAACCTTGGAAGGTGTAAAAACCTGGCTTGGAAGTTGTTTTTCCATTAAGGATCTTGGTGAAGCCGCCTATATTCTGGGAATAAAGATCTATAGGGATAGATCAAGGCGGTTGATTGGTTTGAATCAAAGTGCATATATTGATAAAATCTTGAAAAGGTTCAAGATGGAAAACTCTAAGAAAGGTACCGTACCTATTCAAAGAGGAACGATGTTGAGTACGACTCAATGTCCAAGCTCAAAGGATGAGCAAGATAAAATGAAGGCAATCCCATACGCATCTGCTATTGGATCCATCATGTATGCAATGATATGCACTCGACCGGACGTGTCATACGCCTTAAGTATGACAAGCCGTTACCAACAAAATCCTGGAAACAGTCATTGGATGGCTGTTAAGAACATACTTAAGTACCTAAGGAGGACAAGAGATATGTTCCTAATCTATGGATCTGGTGACGAGGAACTCGTTGTAAAAGGTTACACGGATGCGAGTTTCCAAACCGATCGTGATGATTCACGGTCTCAATCGGGATACATTTTCATTCTGAATGGAGGAGCTGTCTCTTGGAAGAGCTCCAAACAGGATGTGGTGGCTCTGTCAACTACAGAATCAGAATACGTCGCCGCCTCATTGGCAGCCCAAGAAGCTGCATGGTTGAAGAAATTCATTGCCGATCTAGGGGTTGTCCCTTCCATCAGGACCCCCTAGAGATCTTTTGTGATAACGAGGGTGCGATTGCTCAAATCAAGGAACCCCGTGCTCATCAAAAGACTAGGCACATTGAGCGGAGATTCAACTACATACGAGATGAAGTTGAAAAGGGAAAGATATGTATTCGCAAAGTTCACACGGATCAAAACGTTGCGGATCCTCTCACGAAGCTCCTTGAAAAGGCAAAGCATGAAGGTCATACTTGTGCCATGGGACTTCGATATTCTAGTGATTGGATTTGATCTGTAAATTTTGTATTTGGATATGTGGAACTTTCTATTATTTGAATAAAGTTATTTGGTTATAATGTTTCAAATAATTCCCATTTAGCATGTTTAATCCATGATTAAAATGTTTACTCTAAATGTCCGTAGTCGTTCATACTTGTGGGAACAAGTTTGAAGGTAATTATTATGAACTTGGATTGGTTGATATTCATAAGGATGAATATAGAGCAATGAGTTGCTACCAAGGTTCATAGATATTTGTGGGACACAAATATTGGACTAACCCGCGTCTCAAATTTTACTACATGGAATCTTATTGATTGATCATAAGTATATTTGAGTAAAGGCGAATATCATTTTGTATCCTCCGACCTGAGATACATATTGGGTTTTGATATTCACTAAGTGTCATACCTTGAGCTAATTCTTCACTATCCTGAAATAGTGGATAGTACACAAGAGTGTGTTCAGATATGACACGAGGTGTTTGTGAGAAACATATGTAGTCAAGATGGAATTTGTTCCTCTCATTCGTTGAGAGTTAGATGTCTAAGGCCTGATAAGTTAAATCAACAAGAGATGATCATTCTATGTTCTTGGAATTAACATGACATCTGTAACAAAAGGATAGATGATTGATTCACCTAAATCATTTCAAGTAAGGTACTTGAAAAGGGGATGATGTTATTGAATGGCTATAAGTCATACGTATTAAGGGTAGTAAACCGTTGTTAGGCGGTATTTACTGCTTGCATCAATCTTCTATGAATCTTGGGCAAGTGGGAGATTGTAAGATTCTGTGTGTGCCCAAGACACTTAGAATATTGATGTGGTTAGTACGTTATGATCCAAGTCGGGTTATACCCAACAACAAGCTTAACAAACCCTATTAATATTCAATTACATGATATAATTGAATATTAACACCAATTTAGAAAATGGGTTTTCTAAACAAGTTGCAAATGAGATGGACATTTATTAGGATATTTTGTTCAATAATATTATTGTAATGCTATTTAAATTAGTTGAATAACATTACAAATTAATAATGGTTGTATATATATATTATACAATTAAATGGGTTAGTTGTATACATAATATATCTAGTTAAGTGGCTAGTTAACATTTTATTGTGTTATAAAATTGAGAGGGAACTCTCATTTTGAAAGAGGTTGGCCGCCCCCTCTTGCATTGCCATTGGACCTTTGTGTTCTTGAAAACACAAAGGGCTTAACTAGTCACACACACAACCATTATTCAGGTTTTTTGCATCCAATATCTCTCTCTCTCTCTCTTCTCTCTCTCTCAAATTTTCGGAAATTAGGCAGAAAAGGGAGGTCTTTGAGAGCTGATTTGTGGTGTTCTCCCTAACAAGAAGGGTGTTTGAACACAAGCTTGGGGTATACAAGCTTGAGGAGGCCTTCTTTGGACTCTTGGCCGGATTCACAAGCATTCTCAACCCCTTTTCTTTGGCGATTTTTCTGCAGAAAGGTAGATGTATTCACAGCTCTATGTAGCTGTGATTTTATGTACGTTTCTTCATGTTCTTAGCTTGATTATTCACATAAATGATCCTTTGGTTAATGGGTTGTTTCTCTTACACTTATATGGACATCTAAGAACATGTTTTTTCAGCTTTAAAAGTGTTTAAAAGTTATATATATATATATCCGCTGCGTTTTATGAAAAGTTTAAATGGTTAAACTACTTTCATGCTCTTGCAAACCCATCAACGTATTCTGATTCTATAGTTGATAGAGCCACCACATCCTGTTTGGAGCTCTTCCAGAGACCGCTCCTCCATTCAGAATGAAAATATATCCTGATTGTGATCGTGAATCATCACGATCTGTTTGGAAACTGGCATCCATGTAACCTTTTACAACAAGTTCCTCATCACCAGATCCATAGATTAGGAACATATCTTTTGTCCTCCTTAGGTACTTAATTATGTTCTTAACAGCCATCCAATGATTATTTCCAGGATTTTGTTGGTATCGGCTTGTCATGCTTAAGGCGCATGACACGTCAGTCGAGTGCATATCATTGCACACATGATGGATCCAATAGCAGATGCGTATGGGATTGCCTTCATTTTATCTTGCTCATCCTTTGAGCTAGGACATTGAGTCGTACTCAATATCATTCCTCTTTGAATAGGTACAGTACCTTTCTTAGAGTTCTCCATCTTGAACCTTTTTAGATTTTATCAATGTATGCACTTTGATTTAAACCAATCAACCGCCTTGATCTATCCCTATAGATCTTTATTCCCTGAATATATGCGGCCTCACCAAGATCCTTGATTCCAAGCCAGGTTTTTACACCTTCCAAGGTGGAATGTCGTTTCCAAATAGTAGTATGTCATCAACATACAATAACAGGAAAGTGATGATGCTCCCACTAGCTTTCTTATATACACAAGCTTCGCCAGCGTTCTTGATGAATCCTAATTTAATTATTTCTTCATCAAAACGGTGATTCCAACTTCTCGATGCTTGTTTCAATCCATAGATTGATTTCTTTAACTTAAATACTTTATCAGGATGTTTTGAATCGACAAAACCTTTAGGCTGAACCATATAGACATCTTCCTCAAGATATCCATTTAGGAAAGCGGTTTTGACATCCATTTGCCAAATCTCATAATCATAATGAGCTGCTATGGCAAACAATATCCTTATAGACTTTAGCATCGCAACAGGTGAGAAAGTTTCATCATAATCAACCCTTTGAGTTTGAGTGAAACCCTTTGCTACAAGTCTAGCCTTATAAGTATCCATGTTTCCATGAATATCGGTTTTCTTCTTGAAAACCCACTTGCTTCCAACTACTTTGGAGTTAAGAGGTGGTACAACCAAGTCCCATACATGATTGTCATGCATGGATTGCATCTCAACGCTCATGGCCTCGAGCCATTTGTCACAATCCGAATTGGACACTACATCATGGTATGCGGTTGGTTCATCTGAATCTACCACATAGCATCCATCCATGAAAAATCCGTATCTTTCAGGTGGATTACTAGTTCTACCACTTCTGCGAACGTTTTGTGTGTATTGATCAACCATTTGATCATCTTCAACATCCTCATGTTAAGTGCTAATTTCAACCAAACGTGCATCGGGTTGTGGTTCTTGATCCTCCTCAAGATCCACTGTTCTACTGCTTGTTCCTTCCATAAGGAACTTTGCTTCTAAGAACTCACCCTTTCTGGCAACAAACATCTTTTGTTCCAGTGGATGGTAGAAATAATATCCCATAGAATCTCTAGGGTATCCAAGAAAGATACACTTGGTGGATCGGACTTCCAATTTGTTTGGGGTGGGAGTCTTAACATAAGCCTCACAACCCCAGACCCTTAAATATGATAGGGATGGAACTCTTCCATGCCATATTTCAAAGGGTGTCCTTTCCACCTTTTTGGTTGGGGCCATATTTAGAATACGGGCCACGGAGAGCAAAGCGAAACCCCAAAATGATAGAGGTAATGTGCTTCTAGCCATCATAGATCGGACCATATCCAATAAGGTTCGATTCCTCCTCTCAGACACACCATTATGTTGTGGTGTTCCAGGTGGAGTGAGTTGTGAGACAATCCCACAACTCCTAAGATGATCTTGAAAAGCATCATTTAGGTATTCTCCTCCTCTATCGGTGCGAAGAACTTTAATTGACTTGTTGAGTTGATTTTCTACTTCATTCTTGAAGATTTTGAACATTTCAAAAGCTTCATCTTTGTGCCTTAATAAGTACACATACCCATAGTGACTATAATCGTCGGTGAAGGTAATGAAGTATCTTTCACCTTTCCTAGTCATTGGCTTAAAAGGACCACATACATCCGAATGTATGATTCCTAATAAATCTTTTGCCCTTTCATTAGTTCCACTAAAGGGTGCCTTAGTCATTTTTCCTTGTAAACAAGATTCAAATACATCAAATGAATCACATTCATTTGTTTTTAAAAGACCATTCTTTTGAAATGTTTGTATACGTTTCTTGTTTATATGACCAAGACGATAGTGCCAAAGATAGGTATACTCAAATCCAACTTGAGTTTCTTGGTGCTAGTTTGGTACAATGAACTATTTAAAGTATTTTCATGAACCAATTCATAAATACCATTAATGGGAATAACTTTAAAGTAGACAATATCATTCAAAGAAACATGAATATCTTTTTCAAAAAATGATAATACATATCCAAATTGTTTTAATAGGGCTACAGAAATAATATTCCTAGTCAAACTAGGAGCATACAAAACATTGTTCAAAATTACTTCCAAACCATTTGGAAGTTTCAAGATGTAGTCACCACGGGCTTCAACTTGAACTTTAGCCCCATTGCCCATGTAGAGGCTAATATCCCCTTTCTTGAAGTCACTACTTCTTCTGAACCCCTGCAACAAATTGCAAATGTGAGTTCCACATCCGGTATCTAATACCCATGTGTTAGAGGATATCATGTTTAAATCAATATGGATCATGTATATTGTACCTGAGGTTTGTCCAGCATCCCTCTTTGCTTTCAACTCTTGGAGATGGACGAGACAATTTCTTGCCCAATGTCCAATCTCCCCACACTTGAAGCATGGGTCGTTAGTAGCAACCTTTTGCTTCTTCTCTTGTGGTTTGGGTGGCACCCTTACCACCCTTTTCCCTTTTCCCCATACGGGTCCCTTGCCCTTGGCAACCTTTGCCTTGGGTGTGGGTTGAGGCCTTTTCTTGTTCCCACCTTCATTGATGGTGAGAACGGGTAAAACCCTTTTCCCCATAGCTGCCTCGGCCATTTTGAGCATTGAGTGAAGCTCACCAATGCTTTTGTCCCAAGCTTTCATGTTGTAATTCAACACGAATGTCTCGAACTTCTTGGTAAGGCCATTAAGGATCAAATCCGTGGCCAATTCCTTCGAGACAGGACAATTAAGCCTTTCGAGGCAGTCAATGTGGCTTTTCGTCTTAAGTACATCAGATGAAACCGATTGGTTGTCGTCCATATGACATGCATGGAGTGCTCGAACCGTTTTGAAGCGCTCAACCCTCGCTTGCTGTTGGAACGTTTCCTTCAGCTGGGTTATCATGTCATAAGCTCCGTGATGTTCATACTCCTTTGGAGATCCAGAGTCATGCTCACCAGCATGAGACAAGACACTTGGACGGAGTCCTCAGTGTACTTAAGCCAATCGTTATAGGCCTCCTCATCATCCTCAGCTGGTTGATCGAGGATAGGGTCGTCTAAAATATATGATCGTCTCTCTTGCTTGAGAACGATTTTCAAGTTTCGATACCAATCAATGAAATTGTTATGATTTAGACGTTCCTTTTGGAAAATCGCTCGTAATGATTGGGCGGACGCGGATGAATTATCATGATTATCATTATTGGTGGCCTTCTACAAAATTTAACAAAGATCTATTTTAGTATTTTCGATATTGCTATTTTAAATAATTAATACATTTTAAGGTCATTTTTATATTAAAATCTAGAACCCAACATTACATTTAAATTGTGGTTAGGTGACCTTTACCCCTCTATTTAAATTAATATGGTGGTCAACGATTGACGGTTTCAACCATTTGCAACTTCTAGAGGTATGGGATCGACTTTAAACATCATATGTAAAGTCGAAATGTGAATCCCATCAACACCATTTGGAAACCATATTGTAGGTGATCCATTTAACATGGTTTGCAAATCAAGTTACCCTACTTGCACACATATGTGAGTTTACCATCATAAGTGGTTAGGTGACCTTTATCCCACAAATGTGGTATCCCCACCTTAAGTCACAAGTTCCCTCTAAATGGTTAGGTGACCTTTATCCCATTAAGAGTTTCCAAATGACTCAAGTGTTGTGCAAAAGGACGGTGTTAAACTTGTTTGAAAATATGTTTGAAATATTTAGAGATTTCATAATTCTAGGATAGAAAACTCTATGTACTTGTACTTGCATGCTTTCAAATACAAGATACCCTATGGTGCTTTGATAAAAACCCATTTTAATCTTTAAATCATTAAATCGTTTTAATAACCTTTTATTACCTTTTAATGATTAAGAACCAATTAATAAGATTGTTAAGATCATATAGAGGTTTGTTAAAGCAAATATCACATACATGCTATCAACCACAATAATATAAACAAAACAACATAGCATATGTGCATAACCATAGCATCTAAAGTGGTCCACACTTGTTTGCCATCACAAGTGTGGTCCAAAGGCATTCTTAAGGGTCACAACAAAACACATAGAAAGCTTCCAAAAGCCTCCCACTTGAAACCGCATCCAAAATGCTCCATGTTTCTCCTTTGTGCTTCCAATCCATACTCTTCACATTACAAGATATAAAGTCCTAATACAAGATATCTAGTAAAATGAAAATGCACCTAATCTATTTATTACAACCCAATAATAAATAAATTACTTTTAAAACAAAGCACAAATGAATAAATATATACAACCCCATTGAATAAACAAATACAACCATTGCAATCATCCAAACAACATAAGGCCAAAGGCTAGGTTATGCACCAATATAAACATTCATCATATCATCCAAAATATAACAATGAATCCCCTCAAAACCCACAAAATTTCAGCCAACATAAACTGAAATTTCGGGTTTCAAACATTGTCCAAACAACACAACATATCAACATACATATCGTTCAAGGTTTAATCACAAGCATGTGTAATATAACCTTGAAAGTAGGGGATTCAACAAAACAGAATATAGCAGCCCTTAAAAGGGTTATAAAGTCCCATAAAAAACAATTATAAGGACAAGAACAAGCAAGCTATCCACATAACCGGCTCTTGATGCCATTGTTGGGTTTGTTGGAAGATAAAACCGAGTTTAACCTCTTAAACTTTCAGAAAACGCAGTGGATATATATATTATAAAACATGATTATAAAGCTGAAATTTCATGTTTTATGGTGACATATATATGAATGAAATAAACCCAAAACAAAAGGATCACATATGTGAATAAGCAAGCTATGAACAATATGTAAATGAACATTAAATCACAGCTTCATGGAGCTGTGAATAACTATCTTTCAGCTGCAAAAATCGATCAAGAGAGAAATGAAGGATGCTAAAATCGGCCAAGGCTCCAAGGAAAGGACCCCTCAAGCTAGTATACCCCAAGCTCTATCACAAAACACCTTAGATGCTAGGATTGAACACCAAAATGAAGGATAACTTTTCTGGAAAATCTTTTCAGCCGAGTTCACTTCAACAAGAACAAGAAAACCCTTTTCTTGTTCTTGTTGTTTTGCATGGGGAGAGAGAATGAGATTGAGTGAATGTGTATATAATGTGTGTATGTTTTCAAGATACTCAACAAAACCAAGAGGGGGCCATCCATAAAGAGGCGGCCGAAACCTCTTAAGGTTTTTAGTTTTCCCCCCAAAAGTAAAATGTAATATAACACATTAAAAAGTCATTTATAAAAGTTGTTCATTCAATTAACCTTTTATTAGAATAACTCATACACACTCACTAATTATTTGATGTTATTTAAATAACTTAAATAACATTACAAACAATATCTATAAACAAAATATCCATATAATTGTTCAATCTCATATGCAACTTATTTAGAAAACCCATTTTCTAAATTCGGTGTATTATTTAATTGCATGATCATATCATCAATTGAATAATTGTCGGTGATTGCAAAGCTTGTTATTGGGTCTAATCCGACTTGGATCATGACATACTAACCGCATCAATGTTCTATGTGTCTTGGGCATATAGAGTCAACATATGCAAACCCTACTTGGATAAATTCGTGATCGTCTTCATCGATGACATCTTGATATATTCACGAACCAAGGATGTGCACGAACAACATTTAAAGTCAATTTTTGAACTACTCAAGAACAAGAAATTATACACAAAATTCTCAAAATGCGACTTCTGGATCCGAGAAGTGCAATTTCTCGGGCATGTGGTTAACGAGAAAGGAATACATGTTGACCCATCCAAGATAGAGGCCATTAAGAACTAGGAAGCACCTAAGACCCCGACTGAGGTGCGACAATTCCTAGGTTTGGCAGGTTATTACCGACGCTTTATCGAAAATTTCTCCAGAATAGCTCAACCATTGATAACTTTAACTCAAAAAGACAAGAAATTCGATTAGGGTGATAAGCAAGAAGCAGCGTTTCAATTGTTAAAGCAGAAATTGTGTTGCACGCCAATTCTATCCCTACCAAAGGGGAAGGATGGTTTTGTGGTGTATTGTGACGCATCATGACAAGGACTTGGTTGTGTCCTGATGCAACACGACAAAGTTATTGCTTACGCTTCACGACAATTGAAAGTGCATGAGAAAAATTACACTACTCACGACCTTGAATTGGGAGTTGTTGTCTTTGCACTAAAGATTTGGCGACACTATCTGTATGGTACCAAGTGTACTATATTCACTGATCATAAAAGCCTTCAGCACATCTTCGATCAGAAGGAACTAAACATGAGACAACACAGGTGGGTTGAGTTACTAAACAATTATGACTGTGAGATTCGTTATCATCCTGGAAAAGCAAATGTGGTAGCAGACGCTCTGAGTAGGAAAGAACGAACCAAAACTTTACGGGTGCGAGCATTAGGAATGACGATTCATACGAGTCTAACTACTCAAATTTGTGATGCTTAGTCTAAAGCACTAAAGGAACAGAATTTGAAAAATGAATCTCTTTGCGGCATGGATAAGCAATTGAGATCAAGTCTGATGGAGCTCGATACTTTATGAATCGAATTTGGGTGCCAAATTGTGGGAACTTACGGGAACTTGTGATGAACAAGGCACACAAATCAAGATACTCCATCCACCCGGGCTCTGATAAGATGTATCAGGATCTAAAGGAGTTATACTGGTGGCCGAACATGAAAGATGGCATAGCCACCTATGTTAGCAAGTGCCTCACATGATCAAAGGTTAAGGTGGAGTATCATAAACCATTTGGATTTTGCACCAACCGGAGATTCCACAATGGAAATGGGAGCAGATTTCCATGGACTTCATCATAAAACTACCCAAGACACCCACCGGTTGTGATACGATTTGGGTAATTATGGATCGACTAACAAAGTCTGTCCACTTTCTACCAATTAAGGAGACTGATAAGATGGAAAGGTTGACAAGAGTTTATCTCAAAGAGGTTGTTTCGAGACATGGAGTACCGATCTCCATTATCTCCGATCGAGACAGTCGATTTACCTCGAGATTTTGGCAATCATTACAAAAGGCCTTGGGTACATGATTGGATATGAGTACCGCATACCATCATCAAACAGATGGTCAGAGCTAACGGACCATTCAGACGTTAGAAGACATGCTTAGAGCTTCCGTGATAGACTTGGAAACCGTTGGGATACTCATCTACCCTTTGCTGATTTTTTTACAATAATAGCTATCACACCAGTATCAAAGCCGCCCCATTTGAAGCATTGTACGGAAGGAAGTGTCGATCACCACTGTGTTGGACAGAAATCGGTGATAGTCAACTCACTGGTCCTGAGATCATACACGAGACCACAGAAAAGATCGTTCAAATTCAGAGATGACTCAAAGCGCGCATGACCGTTAGAAAATCTACGCTGACGTGAGACGTAAACCACTGGAATTCCAAATGGGAGATAAGGTTCTACTTAAAGTCTCACCTTGGAAAGGAGTCATTCATTTTGGCAAACGAGGTAAGCTAAATCCTAGATACATTGGACCACTTGAAATCCTAGCCAGGATTGGTCCTATAGCTTACAAGCTCAAACTTCCTCAAGAACTTAGTAGTGTTCATGACACTTTCCACGTGTCAAATCTGAAGAAGTGCGTGTCAGATGAAACCCTGGTTATACCACTCGATGAGGTTCAGATTGATGAACAACTTCACTTTATTGAGAAACCTGTGGAGATCCTAGATCGAGAGGTAAAGAAGATGAAACGAAGCCACATTCCCATAGTGAAGGTCCGGTGGAATTCTAGACGAGGACCCGAATTTACTTGGGAATGCGAAGACCAAATGAAGCTCAACTATCCTTACATGTTTGAAACCCTGGCATCTGCAGACAACTCTAACTGAATTTCGGGACGAAATTCTTTCTAACATGGGGAGTATGTGACAACCAGCAATTTCAGGTCAATACCCGACCTTGACTTGGTTATAATTACACCTATAATACTTGATTTTCAATTGAATTCCAACTTTTGAAGTCGTTTTATGCATTGCAAAAAATTCATGCATTACATTCCATGCATCGGCGATTCGGCGTAATTACCATTTTTACACGCGATACAACCGGCACACACACGAACGTTGGTGATAATTAATATGTGTACTAATAAATACTTTAAAGTGTTTCAAAGTATTTTATATTCCATTGTTTCAAAGTATTTTAGATTCCAAATTAAATACATTGGATAAGCTCAAATTTATAAATAAACCTAATCGCGTAAATTGACTACTAAATACACGGTGTATCATTAATATATCATCAATATTGAAATATGTAATATTATATAAGTTCTTATAATATTTTAAGGTATTCAAAGGAAATAATAATAATAATAATAATAATAATAAAATATGTAAAAAATCCTATAGTACAACAAATACCACCCAAAATACCCAATACTACATAAATTAAAAATGAAACATTTCTTTTTCTCATCTAGTGGTTTTTCTTTCATTCAATCTCCCTCTCTTTTTCTCTTTCCCATGCAAATCTCCATGGAAGACTTCATGGATTTTGTTGACTTTGACAATTTTAAGATTTACCTTATTTGTGAAACTTTTAAGGCAATGCATAAAGCATTGTGTTCCATTACCATTCTTAGTCACTTATTACTTTCATTTAAATGTATACAAGTAAGAATAACTCAAAATATAGATTTTCAAACATAGGCTTGGATTATAAAGAGAAAATTGCTTTCTATTTCTTATCTACACCAACAAAATCTATTTTCTTTTCTTTTCATCCAACTCACCTTTTAACTTTTACAAATTTTAAGATTTGCCTTTTTAGTGAATAACATGAGTTAATGATCAAAGTGAGAAGCTTCCTTACCTCTTTTCGAATGCCTTCTCCCAAGGTTGACCAATGCTCCATGTGATTTGATTTATCATTCAAGGAAGAGTTATATATGCTATCAACCACACAAATCACCAACACAAACCCACACATTGCTTTTCTTCTCTTACTCCCTTAAAAATTCGGCCAACACAACCTCACAACCACTTCATTTGATTTGGAACTCGTTTTCTACAAATCTTGGGTGATTCAAGTGTTATTGTTTAAGACCAAGTGATTTTTGAAGCTTCCAAGCATCCTACAACATCTTCTCTACTTTTCCTTGGTTGGTTCTTTAGTTCAAAGGATCAAGTCTTCTTTTCCTTGCATTTCAAGACTACCATCTCTTTCTCCTTGCTTGTTTAAGGTTAGAACCTTGTTTCTAATCTTCTACACATCACCATGATGTGTTCATGTTCACTAACTCATCCAAAAGTGCTCTACCAAAGTTTAAAAAGTAACAAAACATGTAAGACAATTTCAGACAGATTCATGTTCTGTGTTTTCGACACCATAACTCGACCTAAACATGGTCAAACGAACAGTTTCTTGAGCCTAGAATTAACTTTAGGATGTCTAGTTTTTAACTCATCCAACCTTGAAATTTTTAGATGAGTGTAACCTATCCAAAACGTACAAACATGATTAAAGTGTTGAACCTGAATTTTTGGCAGAATAGATAGGGCAGAAAGATTGAGGAATACGTTATGTTTAAAGTAATCAAATGGAGATTTTACTTCTTTGGTAACTTATCTTAAGGTGTTAGGTTTATAAGTACTATAGGATTTATTTGTGAATGTAGGGTTTGACCCCTCAAAAAGGTGAAACCCAAGGACATGTACAGAAAAATGCTTTACTGACATGTGTTGCTTCATGACCCATTTCGAGGCACTTAAACTTTGTTACATACTACAAGATATACTTTTTTGGAAACCTAAAACATAGATCTAGATGTGGTAAAAATATCAGATTTTATAAAAAAAGTTTGTACAATGAAAAGAGGATGTCAACCAGACTTAAAAATCCTCTCGTTTCTGTCCAATGTCCATATTTATATAAAGTACACTTTTGTAGGTATTTGATGAAAAGAAACTCATACACATGAAAAGTATAATGCTATTATACTTAATATAAAACTCATCCAATACATTATGTGTTTTTATGAAGATAACTATAAAGACAAGAATCTAAATAAAACATTAACGGCTCAACGTGTGTAACTAGTCAAGTGACATTTTCAAAACTAACTTTGTGGATGAGTTATGCATGACCATCTAGGGTTAGTAATCATGACCTCATGAATATATTGTGATTTTGTTTAGGAGATTCCTAGACCAATCATACGTATTGATTATTGCTAGGATTCACGCATCATTACAGGTGAGTTTCACGGCCCCATTTTACTTATTTTTCTATTGGGGGAGATTACATGCAAATTACTATTTTCTTGGACACATTTACTTGTTAATGATTTCACATGTTATATAAGTGTTTACTTACCGTCTAAAGTTCCCTGTTATCGGACCGTTAGTTTGTTTCCCAAAGCAAGGTAATCATGGATAGTACTATTGGTTTGACTATCCCCACCCGGATTAATTACCCTAATCTTGACTGGAGGTCTAAACAGGTGCATTATTAGCCCGTTCACACTCATGCTTACGGTAGGCATGGGTAGGGGCAATTTGTTACAGTTATAGTCTAGCTTTGGTTGCGGTGCTTATATAATATCGTAGTATTGTATGATCAACAATCAAATCATGGAAAGACTTGTGGTCCATTACACTATTTACTATTACTTTCAAACCTGTGAACTCACGAACTTTATCTTGACATATTTTCATGCATGTTTTCTCAGGTATTTGACATTTGCATCAAGTTAAGCTAGCTTGGTCCACGTTGCATTTAGGGCCATTCATGCTGTTGGGACATTTATTGTTGTATTTGTCATGTTTTGAAAACAATTACATTAGCTCTACTACTTCCGCAATTCAACTCTGAAACAATTATGTATTTTTAAACTATTTGCATCGTATGTTACTAAACCATGTAGTTGTCGATCAGTGACTATGGTCTCCATGACGTTCACGCCCTGCGGGAAACCGCCGTGGTTGGGGGTGTGACACAGGAACTCTGTCTTTCGAGCAATAAATATTTTTGCTTTGTTGGATCAAAGAAGTAGTATCCTATACAGTCTTTAGGATACCCAACAATATACACTTAGTGGATGGACTTTCGAACTATTATGGGTGTTTATCTTAACATAAGCTTCACAACCACATACTTTTAATTATGACAGTGATGGAACTCTTCCATGCCATATTTCAAACAGTGTCGAATCCACTTTCTTGGTCGGGGTCATATTCAAAATACGAGCCGTGGAGAGCAAAGCGAAACCCCAAAATGATAGCGGTAGGGAGATTATAGCCACCATAGATCGAATCATATCCAATAGGGTTCAGTTTCTCCTTTGAGACACACCATTATGTTGTGGCATTCCGGGTGGAGTAAGTTGTAAGACGATCCCACAACTTCTTAGATGGTCCTGAAAAGCCTCATTGAGGTATTCACCTCCTCCATCTGAATGAAGAACTTGATAGTTATATTGAGTTGATATTCTACTTCTTTCTTGAATATTTTAAACATTTTAAAACCTTCATGTTTATGTGTCATCCAGTACACATAACCATAGCAACTGTAATCGTCCGTAATGATAATGAAGTATCTTTCACCATTTCTGGTCATTGTCTTAAAGAGACCACATACATCTGAATGTATAATTCCCAATAAGTCTTTTGCCCTCTCGTTAGTACCACTAAAGGGCAACTTGGTCATCTTACCTTGTAAACAAGATTCACACTTATCAAATGAACCATTTTCATTTGTTTTCAAAAGACCATTCTTTTGAAGTGTTTGAATCCAATTCTTGTTTATGTGACCAAAACGACAATGAAAAAGATAAGAATCACTTAAACCCATTTTAAGTTTCTTGGTGCTTGATTGGTATAATGAGTTATCAAAGGACGAATTATCATGAACCAATTCATAGATACCATTAAAAGGCATAGGCTTGAAGTAAAATACATCATCCATACCATCATAAATACTATTGTTAACAAACTTTAATTCATAACCACATTATTTTATAAGGGAAATAGAAATTATGTTCCTAGTCAAACTAGGAGCATACAAAATGTTCTTAAGAACAACTTCCAAACCATTTGAAAGTTTCAAAATATAGTCTCCTTGGGCTTCGACATCAACTTTTGCTCTGTTGCCCATGTAGAGACTTGTGTATCCCTTCTTGAAGTGCTTATTTCTTTTGAACCCCTGCAACAAATTGCAAATATGAGTTCCACATCCGGTATCTATTACCCATGTGTTTGAAGAAATAACATTTAAACCAATATGAATCATGAATGTTGTACCTGAGGTTTGCCTAGCATCCCTCTTGTTTCTCAACTGTTTGAGATAGGTTAGACAATTCCTTTTCCAATGTCCTATCTCACCACACCCAAAGCATGGATCGTTCTCTGTTACCTTAGGCTTTTTAAGCTTAGGTTTTAGAGGTTCCGCTTTAGCCTTCCCTTTCCCTTTGCCTTTGATGTACCCCTTTCCTTTTGCAACATTTGCTTTGGGATCGGGGTATGGCCTTTTCTTTTTGCCTCCCTCATTGATTGAGAGAACAGGTAGAACCTATCTACCCATCCCTGCATCGGCTGTTTTGAGCATTGCGTGAAGCTCACCAATGCTCTTGTCCACCCGTTCATATTGTAATTCATTATGAACGTGTCAAACCTTTTAGTTAGGCCATTAAGGATCAAATCTGTGGTCAATTCCTTTGAGACGGGGCAGTTAAGCCTCTCGAGGCGATCAACGTGGCTTTTCATCTTGAGAACATAAGATGATACCGATTGGGTTTCTTCCATGAGACACGCGTGAAGCGCTCGAACCGTTTCGAAGAGCTCTACCCTAGCTTGTTGAAGGAACATTTCCTTCTACTGGTTAATCATGTCATATTACCCATGATGCTCCAAGTCCTTCTGAAGTTCAGGAATCATAGTTCCCAACATGAGTCAAGAAACCTACATGGAGTCCACAGTACACTGAAGCCAATCGTTATAGGCCTCAACATCCTCAGGTCGGGTTGGTCAGGAATGGGATCATCAAGGACATAGTCCTTTTTCTCTTGCTTAAGAACAATTCTCAAGTTTTGAAACCAGTCCATAAAGTTATTATGGTTAAGACGATCCCTCTCTAAGATAGTTCTCAGCGACAGGGTATGGATGGTTGGGGTGGTAGCATTATTGTTTGTGGCTATTTCTACAAAATTTACAAAGTTCATATTAGTATTTCTGAAAAATTACATTTTAATCATTAATACCCTTTTCATGTCTCATAGACAATTAATAATTAAAATCTAGAATCCAACATTACATTTAAATGATGGTTAGGTGACCTTTATCCTATTATTTAAATTAACAAGGTAGTCAACATTTGACAATTGCAACCTTTTATTAATCACTTAATGATTAGGAACCATAAACTTACAGCTTTTTATGTTTGTTAGTTAGTTTGTTATGCACATCCAAATATCAAACAACCATCAAATAACAAACAACCAAACAAGCATAATCAACCAATCATAAGTGCATAACCATAGCTACTAAGTTGACAACACTTGTTTGCCATCACAAGTGTTATCATTTGGTCTTTCTAAGGGTTAATCACAACACAAAAGATAGGATCTCCGAAGACCCCCACTTGAAGTTGCATCCAAATGCTTCAAGTCCTTTTCTTTGTGCCTTCCCTTTGTGCTTCCATCTTGTGCATCTTCTTTTACAAAATTTATATCCTAATACAAATTTTCTAATAAAAGAAAATACACCTAATCTATTTATCACATCACCATTGAATGAATAAATAAATTACAACCATTAACAAGCACAAAAGAATAATATTACAACCCATAAAGAATGAAATCAACCAAAACCAAATCAATACAAGGTCAAGGCTAGGTTATGCACCAATATTAAACAACATATACAATATTCAAGAACCAAAATAAATCCCCATTAAACTCTAAATTTTCAGCCAACATAAACCAAGAATTTAGGATTTTTGTCAATACAAAATAATCAACCATTTGACATCTTTCTTTCAAGGTTTAATCATAAGCATGTAAGATATAACCTTGAAAGATTCGGGATTCATCATATCACCACAAACCAGTCCCTATTAGGTTGTTAAAGTCCCATAAAACCAATTTTACAAGGAAAAAAGAAGCTAGTCATCCATATATCCGGCTCTAGATGCCAATGTTGGGTTTGTTAGACTCATTATCAAAGTTGTTTAACCACTTAAACATGAAAAATGCAGCGGAATAAAACCTTAATATTATGTTTGGTAAACTGAAAATTAAGGCATAATACTTACCAATAACAAACCCAAGAACATAGGATCAAATATATGTGAATCAACTAGATATCAAGAAGAGATAACAACCAAAAACAGTAGCCATAAAACTACCTTTGTTGAGCAGCCAATAACGTGAGATATGAGGAAGAAGATGATGTTCTTAAACGACCAAAACACCAAGGAAAGGTGTCCTCAAGCTTCCATACCCACAAGCATCAAGCAAAGACCATAGTGCTAGGATTTGAACACCCAAAAACGAACCAAGAGCTTGCTGAAAACCCTCTTTTCAGCCGTGATTTTTCTTCAAGTTTTGAGAGAATTGGTCCTTGTGGTTCTTCCATGTATGTGAGAGTGAAAGGTGGAGTGTGTGTCTAGCAAAAGGTGTCTTATTTCAAGAAAACAAAGGACCAACCACACCAAGGGGGGCGGCCAAAATTCCTTTCAAATTAGGGTTTCCCCCCCCCCCCAATTTTGTCAACCATTTTATTTTAACTAAACATTTAACTAAGTTATAACCCTTTAATTGTATAACTCATACACACTTTTATTACATGATCTTATTTAACCAATTTAAGTAACATTACAAATAATATCCAATAACAAAATATCCTTATAAGTTGTTCCATCTCATATACAATCTATTTAGAAAACCCACTTTTCTAAATTGGTGTAATTATTTAATTTCATGATCATATCATCAATTAAATATTAATTGATGTTTGCTAAGTTGTTATTGGGTATGACCCGACTTGGATGATAACGTACTAACCACATCAATATTCTATGTGTCTTAGGAATAAAGAATCCAACAATCTACCACTTGCACAAGATTCATAAAAGATTAATGCAAGCAGTAAATACCACCTAGCAACGGTTACTACCCTTAATACGAATAACTAAAGCCATTCAATAATATCATCCCCTTCAAGTATCCAACATAAAATGATTCAGGTGAATCAATCATTTATCCTTTTTTTATAGATGTCATGTAAAATCAAAGGGCACATTATGCTCATTCCTTGTTGATTTAACTTAATCAGGCCTTAGACATCTTTCTCTCAACGAATAAGAGGATCAAATTCCATCTTGACTACATACGTTTCTCACAATCACCTCGTATCACACCTGAACATAGCCTTATGTACTGTCCATTATTTCAGAGTAGTGAAGAACTAGCTCAAGGTATAACACATTGGTGAATTTCAAAACCAATATGTATCTCAAGTCGGAGTATAAAAAATGATATTCGCCTTTACTCAAATTTACTTATGATCAATTAATGTATGCATTCATTCTTTCGTTACGTTTCTCTTAACATTATCATTAACTTCTGTGTTACGTTACATAATACTTTTCTTTCATTTCATAATTATAACACATAAGTCACGGAATAATACATAATAGGAACATGAGGTCTAGATAATACATTCATACATAGCATCACATACCCCATCACACATGATCATAAACATCATGCATCATCAATTCCCATACACATACACATGAACAACAAGTACAAGTCATCATAGAAAATAACTGACCCTCCGGATGACAGCGGGGGTTCAGGGGCAGCAGCCCTTGACAGTTGGGTCTTAGGGGCAGCAGCCCCTAGTAGGGTCCAAGGGGGAACGCCCCTAGCTGGGATGTGTTGCTTCTTGTACTTTTTGTATGCATTTCCAGCCCCAAAGGAGTTTAAAACATTTAAAATAGGGGATATAGAACTCATCTCGACTTAATGAGCAGCTCTCAAACATGCTTTCTAGGAAAAGGTCGCACTACACAGCCTGCAGATAAGTTAACACTCAAAGGGGTTAATTCCTCCCTAGTTTCACTGCTAATTTCTCCACCAAATCAGCAGATTTGCTGCTAGTTTCGCTATAAGTTTGGCTGCCACCTTCGTTGGCAGTGTCGCTGCCACCTTTGCTGGCAATTTCATCAGTTTGGCCCAACTTTCATTGGAAATCCAGGTCTGCGAAGCTATAGTTTCACAAAAAGTCTTCATAGTTTCATTGGACGACTACATAATTTCGCTATATGAACCCATAGTTTCACACAACAGGCTGAAATTACGAACCAACCCATTTCTACCCAAAACTTCAATCTTTTACACCCAAATCTTTGGTTTATCACGCAAGAAGCTATATCTAAGATTCTTACATGTTTTTGACACAAAAAATGAGTTTGGATGATTCTTTGCCACTTTCAAAAACCCCAAACCCTAGAATCCAAATTTACTCTTAAAGAAACAATTAAACGATGTTTCTTACTTGGATTCTTGGTCTTTTCTTCTTGTTTGGATGCCCACAAACACTGATCTTAAATCTCTTGATCAACCGAGCCTTGGATCACCACTTTCTCTCTCATCACTTTCTCTCTCATCACTCTCTCTCTCTAAAAGTTGGGTGTTGAGTTACAAATAAAAGTGGCTCTTGCTGATCCGTTTATATATACCGAGCATTCCCAGTACCTTAAACTCGTCGAACACATAACCGACATGGCCAACTCGATCCATATCCTATTTCCCGCTTGTTTTCATTAAGTACTCTCAGCTAAGCCCATTATTATTAATTGGCTCATTTCGACTTTATTCCGGGCGTTACATAGGATCAAGCCTTAGGTTTTGAAAAGGCTTTTATTTATTTTTTATTTTCTAGATGAAAAAGGACGAAGTCAAAAAAAGAGATGTTAATGAATCAAAGGACCAAATGATCGCCGCTAGGGCTCTAGCTGCTCTGATGAACCACTCGGTTAAAGACGTCTAACTTTGGAAATGGAACACAAACCAATTCAGCTCTTTCGACTTCTTATTAAGCGTAGCAAAATCAAGGTCTATGAGAATGTGAATAAACCAAACGGAAGAACTCAACCCAAAAGACTAGTTTGATGGGTGAGGGAACCCATTTGGCTTATAAATCCCACATCAATTGCCTATACAACCGATGTGGGACAAGTCCCATACACTACAATGGTTTCGGTCCATACCCATTAGAAACCAAAAAAGAATCCAATGATACACCTAATGCTATATATTATTAGAAGAAGTGAAAATAAAGCCTTTTACCATTCTAGTTTGTTTTTGATGAAATTCAAATTGGATAGATGATTATGTGTTAAAACATGGCCAAAGTGTCAAGCCATGTACTTCAGTAAGCCAATAAGTACGTCTTCAAGTTATATGAAAATATAGGCTGGAAAGGGTCATATAGTTCGAAAAGCGAGAAATAAAAAGGGGACCAATGTTAGTGTACCCCATAAAAGTAAAAAAATCATAAAAGATGGTCCAATATTTGCCTCACGATGCAAAATGCATTGATATCAATAATAGACCATCAAAGAAGGTAACCTTACCCAATTTTTGTATTTAATAACTACTTAGCCTTTTCTATCCTTAAGTTCTTACCCTTACCTAATCCTAATGAACCCATATAGTCCTTTTGATTTGTGGTAAGGCTACGTTCCCGGGACACTTACAACTCGTAATTCATTGCACATAAAACAATAACTTTACATTTAATATCATAAACATTACAGCGGAACATTACAATAACTTTACATGGTTGGATCTTATATGCCCAAGACACATACAAGATTGATATGGTTAGTACGTTATGATCCAATTCGGGTCATACCCAATAACAAGCTATACAAACACCAATAATGTTTATTTGTTTATGAGATCATACAAAAAAATATTGACACCAATTTAGAAAATGGGTTTTCTAAAACATTGCTTTGTAATAGAACAACATTATATGGATAATTTGTTCATGAGAAATTATTTGTTACATTATTAAGTGAGTTAAATAATAACAAATAAATTGTGTTAATGTTATAAAATTAAAAGAGGTTTTAATTTTATAAACTAATGGGTTAAGAGTGTAACATTTTATAAAAATTAAAATGGGGGAACCCATTTTCATTTTGAGGATTTCAGCCGCCCAAGTCGCATAGGGAACCTCTTTTGTGTCTTGCTCTTTGCAAGACTTCTACTTCCTTTTCACTCTTCCATCATTTTAACACATTCTCTCACACACACTTAAGCAAGAACTCTTTCCACAAGGGTGAAATTTTCGGATTCAAGGAAGAACAAAGCTGAAATTTCGGATTCTTGAGGAGCCAAGGAAGAGACTTCTTTGGTGTTGCTCTCCTAACATGCTTGGTGTTTGGAAGGGCTTGTGGGTATACAAGCTTGAGGTCTTCTCTTTTGGAGGCTACACATTCCAGAACATGATCTCCTTCATCTTATCCATCTACAACATCTTGTTCAAGAAAGGTTGTTCCAATGAACTCCCTATGGTGTTTTGTGGTTTGATAGCATACTATTTAACATATATTTTTATGATCCTTATTCTGGGTTTTGTTTATGCTTAAAAATTATGAAAATTTCATATTGGTAACCATATGTTTAAACCTTATATCCACTGTGTTTTTATAGTTTAAATGGTTAAACTAACTTTGGTTTACATGAAACAAAACCCAACAATGGCATCTAGAGCCGGATATGTGGAATATGTGCTTCAAAAGTTCTTGAAAAGTTAGTTTTTATGGACTTTTTCAACCCATTAGGGACTGTTTTGTTGTGGATGTATGAGTCCCTTGTGTTTCAAGGTTTAATCTTGCATGCTTTAGTAAAAACCTTGAAAGATTAACATCAAATGGTTGATTGTGTTGTTTGGACAAAGCCCTAAAGTTTTGGTTCATGTTGGCCAGAACTTTAAGGTTATAATAAGGGGTTCATTGTGTTCTTGGATGTTGAATATGTTTCATATTTTAGTGCATAACATATCCTTGGCCTTTTGTGTTTTGGATTTGGTTGATTGTGGTTTGTCATGTTGGTTTTGATTCTTGAAAGGGTTGTAATTTTTGTGTTTGTATTTTGGGTTGTAATTTATTTATTCATTTGGTTGTGTAATAAATAGATTAGGTGCATTTCTTTTATTAGAAACAGTGTATTAGGATATGATTTTCTAAAAGAAGATGCACAAGATGAAAACTCAAAGAAGGACACAAACGACATTGACACTTGAAGCATTTGGATGTGGATTCAAGTGGGAGTTCATAGACACATTTTAATGTGTCATCTTAACCCTTAGGAAATACCTTATGACAACACTTGTGATGGCAAACAAGTGTGGTCAACTTACTGGCTATGGTTATGCACTTATGTTTGTATGATTATGCTTGTTTGGATGTTTGTTGTATGATTGTTGGTTGATATTTGGATATGCATAACAAACTCATTAACTAACTTAACAAGCTGAAAATTGATGGTTCTTTATCATTAAGTGGTTAATAAAAGGTTATTAAAAGGATTAGTGATTTTAATAAAAGGGGTTTTATTAAAAGTGAACCATAGGGTACCTTGTACTTGAAAGCATAAAATATAAGGTACATAGAGTTTTCTAAACTAAGATTATGAAAACTTAAAATTTCTTTAATAAAGAAGTTTAACACCATCCTTTTGCACAACACTTGAGTCACTTGGAAACTCTTAATGGGATAAAGGTCACCTAACCATTTTGAAGGAACTTGTGATTTGAGGTGGGGATACCATATTTGTGGGATAAAGGTCACCTGACCACTTATGTTGGAAAACTCACATGTGTGTGCAAGTAGGGTAACTTATTTTGCAAACCATGTTAAATGGATCACCTACAATATGTTTACAAAGGTGTTGATGGGACAAACATGCCGAATATACATATGATGTTTTAAAGTCGATCCCATGCCCTAGAAGTTGCAAAGGGTTGCAATTCTCAAAACGCTAACTACCTTGTTAATTTAAATAATGGATTAAAGGTCACCTAACCACTATTTAAATGTAACGTTGGATTCTAGAATTTTAAAATTGTGTAAGACATTTAAAAAGGGGTTTTAATTATTAAAATATGAACAATATCGAAAATACTAAAATTGAACTTTGTTATATTTTGTAGATGACCACCAACAACAATGAAAATAATGAAATCCCGTCCGCTCACTCATTATCGCTAAGGACCATTCTCTGAAAGGAATGTCTAAACCATAACAACTTTATTGATTGGTTTCGAAACTTTAGAATTGTTCTCAAGCAAGAGAATCAATCACATATTTTAGACGATCCAATTCCCGATCAACCTAATGAGGAGGATGAGGAGGCCTACAATAATTGGGTGAAATACACTGAGGACTCGGTCCAAGTGTCTTGCCTCGTGTTGGCAAGTATGACTCCGGATCTCCAAAAGGAGTATGAACATCATGGAGCATACGACATGACAACCCAGTTGAAGGAAACAATCCAACAACAAGCAAGGGTAGAGCGCTTCAAAACGGTTCGAGCACTCCATGCGTGTCGTATGGATGACACCCGATTGTTTCATCTTATGTACTTAAGATGAAAAGCCACATCGACCGCCACGAAAGGCTGAATTGTCCCGTCTTGAAAGAGTTGGCTACGGATTTGATCCTCAACTTTTTGTCAAAAAGGTTTGAAAACTTTGTCATGAATTATAACATGAACGGGTGGGACAAGAACATAAGTGAGCTTCATTCTATGCTCAAAACTGCCGAGGCAGCCATGGGTAAAAGGGTTTTACCCATTCTCACCATCAATGACGGTGGGAACAAGAAGAGGCCTCACCCCGCACCCAAGGCAAATGTTGCCAAGGGTAGGGGCACGTTAGGGGAAAGGGAAAGGGAGTGGTAAGAGCGCCACCTCCAAAACCAGCGGAGAAGAAGCAAAAGGTTGTTTCGAATGACCCATGCTTTAAGTGTGGGGAGATTGGACATTGGGCAAGAAATTGCCCAGTCCATCTAAAAGAGTTGCAAGCAAAGAAGGATGGCGGGCAAACCTCAGGTACAATTTTCATGATTCATATTGATCTAAATTTAATATCCTCTAACACATGGGTATTGGATACCAGATGTGGAACTCATATTTTCAACTTATTGAAGGGGTTCAAAAGAAGTAAGGACTTCAAGAAAGGGGATGTTAGCCTCTACATGGGGAATGGGGCAAAAGTTCAAGTTGAAGGCCAAGGGGACTACATCTTGAAGCTTCCGAATGGTTTGGAAGCAATTTTGAACAATAATTTGTAATCTCCTAGTTTGACTAAGAACATTATTTCTGTTGCCTACTTAAGACAATATTGTTATGTTTTGACATTTATTGAAAATGAAATTCATGTTTCTTTAAATGGCGTGTTTTATTTTAAAGCTATCCTATTTATGGTATTTATGAATTGGTTCGTGAAAACACACTATATGGTAGCTCATTGTACCTAACCACCACTAAGAAACTCAAATTGGATTTGAGTGATACCTATCTTTGACATTGCCGTCTTGGTCATATAAACAAAAAGCGCATACAAACACTTCAAAAGAACGGTCTTTTAAAAGCAAATGAATATGATTCATTTGATGTATGTGAATCTTGTTTACAAGGTAAAATGACTAAGGCACCTTTTAGTGTCAAATCTGAAAGGGAAAAAGATTTATTAGGCTTCATACATTCGGATGTATGTGGTCCTTTTAAGCCAATGACTAGGTACTATGATAGATAATTCATTACCTTTACCGACGACTATAGTCAATATGGTTATGTGTACTTGTTAAGACAAAAAGATGAAGCTTTTGAAATGTTCAAAATCTTTCAAAATGAAGTAGAAAATCAACTCAACAAGAAAAAAAAATTCTCTGCACCGATAGAGGAGGTGAATACCTAAGTGATGCTTTTAGAGATCATCTTAGAAGTTGTGGTATTGTCACACAACTATCTCCACCTGGAACACCATAACATAATGGTGTATCCGAGCGGAGAAATCAAACTTTATTGGATATGGTTTGATCTATGATGGCTAGAAGCTCACTGCCTCTATCATTTGGGGTTTCGCTTTGCTCTCTATGGCCCGTATCTTGAATATGGCCCCAACCAAGAAAGTGGAAATGACACCATTTGAAATATGGCATGGAAGGGTTCCATCACTGTCATATTTAAAGGTATGGGGTTGTGAGGCTTATGTTAAGACTCCCACCTCAAACAAGCTAGAAAGTCGTTCCACTAAGTGTATCTTCATTGGATATCCTAGAGATTCTATGGGATATTATTTCTATGATCCATTGAACAAAAGGAGTTTGTTCCCAAGAAGGCTGAGTTCTTAGAAGCTAAGTTCCTTACGGAAGGAACTAGCAGTAGAACTGTGGATCTTAAGGAGGATCAAGAACTACAAACCGATACACGTTTGGTTGACACTAGCACTCAACATCAAGATGTTGAGAATGATCAAGTGGTTGATCAATGTACACAAAACGTTCGCAGATCTGGTAGAATTAGTAATCCACCTGAAAGATATGGATTTTTCGTAGATGGATGCTATGTGGTAGATTTCGATGAACCAACCACCTATCATGATGAAATGTCCAATTTGGATTGTGACAAATGGCTTGAAGCCATGAATGTTGAGATGCAATCCATGTATGACAACCAAGTGTGGGACTTGGTTGAACCACCTCTTAACTCCAAGATAGTTGAAAGTAAGTGGGCTTTCAAGAAGAAAACCATATGCATGGAAACTTGGATACTTATAAAGCTAGACTTGTAGCAAAAGGTTTCACTCAAACTCAAGGAGTTGATTATGATGAGACCTTCTCACCGGTTGCAATGCTAAATTCTATTAGGATATTATTTGCCATAGCTGCTCATTATGATTATGAGATTTGGCAAATGGATGTCAAAACTGCTTTTCTAAATGGATATCTTAAGGAAGATGTCTATATGGTTTAGCCTGATGGTTTTGTCGACTCAAAACATCCTAACAAAGTATGCAAGTTAAAGAAATCAATCTATGGATTGAAGCAAGCATCAAGAAGTTGGAATCACCATTTTGATAAGAAATAATCAAATTTGGGTTCATCAAAAATGCTGATGAAGCATGTGTATATAAGAAAGCTAGTGGGAGCATCACCAATTTCCTAGTATTGTATGTCGATGACATTCTACTATTTGGAAATGACATTCTAACCATGGAAGGTGTAAAAGCCTGGCTTGAAAGCTGTTTCTCTATTAAGGATCTTGGTAAAGCCGCCTATGTTTTGGGAATAAAGATCTATAGGGATAGATCAAGGCGGTTGATAGGTTTGAATCAAAGTGCATACATTGATAAGATCTTGAAAAGGTTCAAGATGGAAAACTCTAAGAAAGGTACCGTACCTATTCAAAGAGGAACGATATTAAGTAAGACTCAATGTCCAAGCTCAAAGGATGAGCAAGACAAAATGAAGGGAATCCCGTATGCGTCTGTTATAGGATCCATCATGTATGCAATGATCTGCACTAGACCGGACGTGTCATGCGCTTTGAGCATGACAAGCCGATACCAACAAAATTCTGGAGGCAGTCATTGGATGGTTGTTAAGAACATACTTAAGTACCTGAGGAGGACTAAAGATATGTTCCTAATCTATGGATTTGGTTTGAATCATTAGCAGCTCAGGATGATTCACAGATGAGGAGGACGAACTCGTAGTAAAGGGTTACACAGATGCGAGTTTCCAAACTGATCGGGATGATTCATGATCACAATCGGGGTACATTTTCATCTTGAATGGAGGAGAAATCTCTTGGAAGAGCTCTAAGCAAGATGTGGTGGCATTATTAACTACAGAGTCAAAATACATCGCCACTTCATTAGCAGCTCAGGAAGCTACATGGTTAAAGAAGTTCATTGCTGATCTTGGGGTGGTCCCTTCCATTGAGGGCCCCCTAGAAATTCTTTGTGATAATGAGGGTGTGATTGCTCAAATCAAGGAACATCGTGCACATCAAAAGACTAGGCACATTGAACGAAGATTCAACTACGTAAGGGATGAAGTTGAAAAGGGAAGATATGTATTCACAAAGTTCACACGGATCAAAACATTGCACATCCACTCACGAAGCTTCTTGAAAAGGCAAAGCATGAAAGCCATACTTGTGCCATGGGACTTCAATATTCTAGTGACTGGATATGATCTTTAATTTCTGTATTGAGATATTGTAACCCTTTATTACTTGAATGTATTATTTGGTTATAATGATTCAACTAATATTCCTATTTTGCATTTTTAAAATCCATGAGTAAGTTATTTAGTCAGAACGTCCGTAGTTGTTCATACTTGTAGGAACAAGTGTGAAGGTAAAACTATTATGAACTTGGATTGGTAGATATTCATATGGATGAATATAGAGCAAAAGGTTGCTGCCAAAGTTCATAGATATATGTGGGATGCAAATATTGGACTGACCTGCATCTCAAATATTACAACATGGAATCTTCCTGATTGATCATAAGTAATTTTAAGTAAAGGCGAATATCATTTGGTATCCTCTGATCTGAGATACATATTAGGTCTTGATATTTACCAAATATTATACTTTGACTTAGTTCTTTGCTGTTCTAAAACATGGCAGTACATAAGTCTGAGTTCAGGTATGATATAAGGTAATTGTGAGAGACGTATGTAGTCAAGATGGGATTTGTCCCTCTTATTCATTAAGAGTAAGATGTCTAAGCCTAATAAAGTTAAATCAATGGAGAATGATCACTCTGTGTCTATGGGATTTAACATGACATCTGTGAGAAAAGAATAGATGATTGATTCACCTAAAACATTTCGAGTATGGTACTTGAAAAGGATGATGTTATTGAATGGCACTTAGTCATACGTATTAATGGTAGTAAACCGTTGTTAGGCGGTATTTACTGCTTGCATCAATCTTTTATGAATCTTGTGCAAGTGGGAGATTGTCGGATCTTATATGCCCAAGACACATACAAGATTGATGTGGTTAGTACGTTATGATCCAAGTCGAGTCATACCCAAAACAAGCAATACAAGCACCAATATATGTTTATTTGTTGATGAGATCATACAAATAGATATTGACACCAATTTAGAAAATGGGTTTTCTAAAACGTTGCTTTGTAATAGAACAACATTATATGGATAATTTGTTCATGAGAAATTATTTGTTACATTATTTAAGTGGGTTAAATAATAAAAAATAAAATTGTGTTAATGTTATAACATTAAAAGAGGTTTTAATTTTATAAAGTAATGGGTTAAGAGTGTAACATTTTATAAAAATAAAAATGGGGGGAACCCATTTTCATTTTGAGGATTTTGGCCGCCCAAGTCGCATAGGGAACCTCTTTTGTGTCTTGGTCTTTGCAAGACTTTTACTTCCCTTGCACTCTTCCATCATTTTGACACATTCTCTCACACACACTCAAGCAAGAACTCTCTCAACAAGGCTGAAATTTCGGATTCAAGGAAGAACAAAGCTGAAATTTCGGATTCTTGAGGAGCCAAGGAAGAGACTTCTTTGGTGTTGTTCTCCTAACAAGCTTTGTATTTGGAAGGGCTTGTGGGTATACAAGCTTGAGGTCTTCTCTTTTGGAGGCTAGACATTCAAGAACATCATCTCCTTCATCTTATCCATCTACAACATCTTGTTCAAGAAAGGTTGTTTCAATGAACTCCCTATGATTGTTTTATGGTTTGATAGCATACTATTTCACATATATTTTTATGAACCTTATTCTTGGGTTTTGTTTATGCATTAAAATGGTGAAAATTTTAGATTGGTAACCATATGTTTAAACCTTATATCCGCTGCGTTTCTATAGTTTAAATGGTTAAACTAACTTTGATTTACATGAAACAAAACCCAACATTCATTTCCTTATAAATGCTTTTGCAAGTTAATACAATCGTTCATTTCAAAACATAATTTGTTCGCATTACAATGCAAAATCATTAAACAAAAGAATGTCATCCAAAAGAGCTGAGTAGCCACCTCGTGCCATCCTCAGCAACATTACCTGCCAACCGGAAACACATAAAAGTCAGCGTTGCTGAGTGAGTTCTAGTTTTATAACAAAACATACTTTACTTTCATTAAAACCATTCTTTACTTTTAAATGTGATCATACATCGTACATACAAATAGATAATATCATTATTATCTTCATCATTCGTTCTTTCATTCAATTTCCATAACTTCCATAACAATGCCATGTGTTATACCCCAACTATACGGGTACTGAGCCGAAGTCTATAAACAGACAGCTATACATGGTGCCACAGTACCGGGATAAGCGGCAAAGGTTCTATACCAATGTCATATACAATACCCCAACTGTACGGGTACTGGGCTGAAGTCTATAAATAGACAGCTATACATGGTGCCACAGTACCGGGGTAAGTACAAAGGTTCTATACAAATGGTTGATCACAAAGACGAACCCCGATATACATCCTTCTAGGGTAGCTAACCCACACACTGTTGGACTAACACCCTTCATTGGGCGTGTTCCGACATACAAGACTTTCTTTACTTTCCATCGTTCATTAATGTATGCATTCATTCATCATGTTCCTCTTTTCATTATCTTCCACTTTACGTTACATAATACTTTCATTTCATTCATTAACATTAAACGCAAAGCTAAGGGAAAATAATCATACAAAATAGGGAACATAACATGCGCAGTCAACATCATCATACAGGGCATCATCATACATACATAACATATATCATGCATAAACATACAACATCATACATCATCATGCATGCCCAACATAACCTGTATGACCTCAAAAGTCATCTTACATGAACCCCCGGGAACCTCCCACGTCAAAACTTACATCTGCACTTTTCTCCGACAGTCAGTAATAAGCTATGTTCCCTCGAGTACACAAGCCATATTTGGGCGTATGGGCACCCTTCAGTCGCATGGCCTCGCAGGCGACTAAATACCATGCAGATAAACTCTAGGCGAATGGGCCCATGCGAATGGACCCAATACGGATGGACACAATACGGATGAGCCTTATGCGAATGGAACTAATGCGGATGAACACCTATGCGAATAGACCTAATGCGGATGGATACCTGTGCGAATGGACCTAATGCGGATGGATACCTATGCGAATGGACCTAATGCAGATTTCGCATGACCCCATGCGAATGACCCTCAGTCGCATGACTCACAAGCGTATGAACTTTAGTCGCACGACTCGCACGCGAATGAACCTCAGTCGCACTCCTTTCGGCCGTATGGCCTCTAGTCGCATGCCATTCGGTCGCCTAGCCCTAGTGGATGCAAAATGCAGTTAACCCGAACCCAATCTGCACTTTTCGGCCTCCAAACCCTCTCAAACCTGTTCTAAGCCCAAATCAACCATCCTAAACCTTAGAAACACATACCACAACACCATTCAAGCACACACAAGCCCGAAAACAAACTCCACATGCATCGCAAACAAACACATACATACGGGTTCAACACACACACTTCAAAAACGGGTTTTACTATGTGTTCCAGCCCAAAATCAATTGAAAACGTGTAAAAGAGGGGTCCTAGAACTCACACAAACAATACCGTCGAGTAAAGCTTCAATCCAACCCGCTACACCTCAACTTTAGCGCTCGAAACTAAGAAAGCCGAAGCTTGAGACCACTTTTCTTCCCTTTTTCTCTCTATGGCCGAAAATTTGTGAGTGTGGGGGAGGGTGTGGGCTGCCCTCCCCTCTTAATCTCCCACTCTTTCAAGTTTTTCCTATTTGGCAAGTTTGGTCCCTTAACTTTGTACTTTATTTATTTTCTTTCTCTGTTTCTTCTTTCTTTGGCTTCAAGGGAAATAACTGGGTGTTACATTTGTGCATACTTTAGGTGTATTATGAGTAAACATGATTATATGCATGGGCAAAACATGAAGGCCTATTAGGCTCGGTTAGGCGAATCTAAATTTAAAGTGCCATGATTTTGTTTGAAAGAATAAAATTGACAAATATGTTTAACCTAAAAAATATGAGAATTTGGGTATGACCTTGAACCAAAACTGAGAATGAGTAAGGGATTGAAGAATGTATTGATAATAAAAAGTTGAAATTGAATGGAAAGCTTTGCTTAGGGACAAGCAAAAGATTAAGTGTAGGGATGTGATCATGTGGCGATAATTCAGTGTTTAACTAACATAAAAGCTTAAATCATGATTATGGTGGAACAAGGTCAAACTGTTTGTGTTTTCAATTATAGGTGTTTGGAGCTAAAATGGCTTATTTTGGATAAAAAGAAGAAAAACACGAAGCTACAAGGACTAAAGATTTAAATATCAAATGTTACAAGAAAATGAACACATTTAGGTGTACCACCATATAATATGTCGGGTATAGCCGTATAATACGCCGGGCGGCGTATAGGCATCGTATCAGTGGGCATACATGGACAAAATAACAAAAACTTAGCCATATGGGAGCTGATAAGGGTGTATGATACGCCCAGGGGCAGCGTATCATATGCCGGTTAGCAACAACGTTCCAATTTTTATGGATCTTCATGTTAATTTAAACACATCCTACCCAAAGTCAAATAACAACTTTTCCTAGCCAAAAATAGGTAATTTCAAGGAGATTTTGGGTGATTTCAAGCTTCCCAACTCACACTAAATCATTGTTAATAATCATAAAGTGAAGATTGAAGATTTAATGAATATGATGTGTGGCTAGGTTTTTGTGATTGCTTTTGGGAGTACAATTCTTGTCAAGTTATGAATCCAAGAATCACAATAAAAAATTATTAGTTATTTCACTATTAACAAACTATTCGTTGTTTAATTGATTGAATATGAAATAAAAATTGCAATAATAAGTAATAATGAAGAACAAAACAATTAAGTGCAATGAATGAACAAATATGATTTGATTCAAAAGAATTTATTAAAAACATATTAATGATTACAAAACAACAAATAATAATTGCTGATGATCATGATTGCTAGTTTCTATTGATGATTTCGGTGTAAGTGATGTTATAGCTGCTAGGGTTTGATCGTAAGTTTAGGATCACTAGTAACTAGGGTTTCGTGATTAATTGATGTATTGATCGACGTATTGTTAGGTTTTTCAGCCATTTCTCAAAGTGTGAGTCTATGCCTTGTATTTATAGGCTTAGGAATTTACTATTAGGGTAACTAGTGAATTTCTTGGAAGTAGTAAATATATCGTGGTAAGAAAGTTACTCAGAGAATGTTATAATATGACACATTCTCTGACCGAGTTGAAGTCGTCCGTAGAAGGTAACTTTATGACATTGGTGGCGTGCAGATAGTATATATATTTTCATAAAGATTTATTGCATAGATTCAGTTTTAATTAGTTATTACTAATACTAAACCACACACACAAAAGGCAGTGTACCTGTCGTGTGGTAATATAGTGTTGGTAAGAACCGAGTATCAATCCGTAGACACACCTAGCCTACTCAACAAACTTGATGTTTGACTATCAGATTTGGTTTTTGTTAAAGAAAATGATAATTTGCATTGGAAAGATTTTTAGGATTTAAAAATAAACAATAATAGAAAGAAAGTAAACTAAGATTTGAAGCGTTTGGATTTAAAACCAGGGAATAAAAGTTATCATCCTAATTAGATTCCACTTATGTAACCGTGATGAATTGGTGGTGTGATTTAAAGATATGGATTAATGTAATTATGTTAATGTTCATAAAGATGAGCTAGCGTGATTTCTCGTCTATCCTGCTGCCGTAGTGACTTGATCCTGTCAGGCTGAGTTTTACTACTCAGATCAAAGCCCTAATAATGTAGGTAAATCTTTTGTGACCTATTTGACATACGATTTCTGAAAACATAACTTAATGTTAAAAAGAGAGTTGATCAGGTTCCTTCCTAACATACCATTAATTTTAGAAAACCATAACAATTACTAAAGTTTCCAAACTAATAAAAGGGAACCCGCAAATGATCAAAAAGTTAAAGTGATATGATTTCTAATAACCATTTCTGTTTCATTAGCCATGGATTATTATGAAGACCGGTTTCTCGAATGAAAGTTAATCATACGGTTTTTCAACTTTGTATGACGATCGCAATCATAAACCATAAATTTATAACTTCCCGTTCAAATGTAGATGCTACCCATCAATAGTTTTCCCAAGACCACCATAACATTAACATAATATTTATCACACCAATATTTCATCACAAATTACATAAGTTTCATCCGATTAGGATGATAAAAAGAGTTTAGCTCATAATGAGCTTGAACATAACAACATATAACAAAGAAGATAGATATGTAATCATCGGTGAAATAGAACAATCAAACCAATAATCCACAATGGATGGTGTTTAGACGATCCCGAGCTTCTTCCAAAGTGTTGTATGCACCTCCCGAGCCTCCAAATGACCTTGAAGTCTTGATTCCCGAGAGAGTTCTGCAAAGTAACTCTCCCACCAAAGCTTGCCAAAAATGGTGAACTTAGGCTTCTATTTATAGGCTTTCCGGAGTGTTTAAGCATGGCCCCTGCCTAAAAGGCATGGCCCCGTGCTAGTACAATGCTTACGAAAGTTGGTCGGCTCGTACATGCAGGTTGTGTTGGGCACGACCCCGTGATAAATGGGGCACGACCCCGTGTTGGAGGTGGGGCACGGCCCCGTGCCTTATGGGGCACGGCCCCGTGTCTTCTTTTAGGGGATAGTACTTTTTTCCTTGTAAGATGTCCAAGCATGGGGGTGTGTTAATTTAGCACGAGGGTGTGTTTCTGGCAAGGCATGGGGGTGTGCTTAATGAGGCACAGCCCCATGCTTGGACTCCAAAGCTCAGATTGCTTCAATTTCTTGTTAAATATGCTTCTTTTGTCCATCTTGCCCTTTTAAACACCTGAAAACATAATTTAAGACTTTTAAGTACATTTTCATCATTTTAAGGAAGATATTAAGGAATAATTTATGTGCTTTTGATAGGATTTTTATGTATAATTTGGAGCACATCAACATCACTCATTGTTGACTTGATGTACTTGGTGAAGTACATGCAACTGTTGGTTTTCCGTAGGACTTCGTCTTCCATAAAAGTTTTGCTCTTCAGTAGAACATTTGTTCTGCCGTAGATCTTTGGTTTTCTGTAGGAGTCCCTTGACTTCATCTTCAACAAACTGTTCTTTCGATGAGGAACCCCAGATGCATGTTACTATGTTGCAGAAGATTATCTATAGAAGAACAAAAATGTTCATCCGTAGATGTTTCTTACACTTAGTCAATTTTGTTAAATTGACTAAGTACGATGTTAAACCTGCAATCACACATATAAATCAACACAGTTATGGGTTAACCTATACATATAAAGCATACATTAGGATAATGATTCACAAGAGTTTATTACAAAAAATTGATTAAAGTGCTAAGCCTATATAAGGAAATCTAGACCTATTGTAACTAGATCTAACACAACTGAGATGATTGGTATGCCTTGATTAGGTTTGTGTATTAAACATTGATGTATTGAATGAAACATTATGTTTTGGTTAATTTAAACAATTTGCTTATAAATAAGTTATTTGCTTGATTATCAGTTTTCAGTTTCCTTGCATCGTGAATTCATTAAGAGAAGCCAATTTGATATAGGTAAATTGGTAACATTGTGAATGAATGAATCTTAAAAGCTTGTTCCTTTGTTATCACTTTAATCACAAGCTAAGATTTTGAAGTATTGTTTCTTACAAACCCTAATTAAAAGTACCAATTGTTGATCTTGCAGAATTAGAAACACGAAAACAATTGTTTTTAATTATTTAATTAAATTTATTATAAAGTTTGTTGCTTTACGCACATGTGACCATTAATTCATGAGAAAATGTCAGATTATAGTAACCAAGTGTCAAAAGTGTTCTAATATAGTCACATGCATATTTTTCTCAAATTAAACCACCAAACGATCAAATCGAGTCATCACTAAATTTTCTTATGTCAGGAAAGTAATGATGGAGAAGACGTGAGAGTCAGAATTTTCAATATATAAAATTATATTAAAAAAATAAAACAAAAACATGTTAATTATGAGAAAAATAAAAATAAAGTACCCATATAGAAAAAGAAATATTTTATAATTGAAACCAAAAGTATAACATGTCAAAAACATGTATGACTTTTAATTTATATAAAATATTAAAACTAACTTACCCAATTAGAACACTTTTAAAACTTAAGTTACCTCATTGGAACACTTTTGAAAGTTGATTACTATTTTACAAAGTTACCCCTTAATTCGTCCAAAGTTCTAATCTTTAAATACAAAGTTTGTGTCTTTTAGTTAATCAATTCACATTAGTTGAACACTTTACATATATTTTCTTTGAAGACGACCTTACTTACCTTTACACAATAAATGTAGCTAAGACCGACATAATAACTTGTTTTTGATCGAGTCTCGACAACCAGATCAAATTGTTACTAGGTAAAGTTTTTATTGAGGTTTTGAAGCAGTTAGTTGGTGAGATCAATAGTATTCACAACCTAGTGACATTCAACTTGTCGTGTGGTTGTTTTATTATATCAAGTTATGGTTTCCATTTGCCTCTCGATTAGGTGACATTAAAAAGATTCACCACCTCATGACATTCAACTCATTGTGTGGATGTCATCGTTTCACAAGTTGCACTTTGCCATTTGGCTATCGATTAAATAATTTTCTCTAATAGATGAATGTTTCACGCTCCTTTTGATATTTTAATAGTTTGTAAGGCCCCGTTCCCGGGACGCTCACAGTTGGTCAATCATCGCACGTAAAACATATAATTACATTAACTTTACTAAAATCGTGCAGCGGAAAACACTTTAAACAAACATTTCATTTCCTTTAAATAAACACTTTTTCAAAATAATACATCGTTCATTACAAAATATAGTTTGTTTGTATTACAATGCAAAAACGTTATACAAAAGAATGCCATCCAAAAATGCCAAGTAGCTTCCCCGCACCATCCTCAGCAATGCTCACCTGCCAACTGGAAAATGCATAAAAAGTCAATGTGGCTGAGTGAGTTCTAGTTTTATAAAGACATTGCATTACCTTCCATTCACACATCATACATACATCAAGGTAATCATTATTATCTTCATCATCGTTCGTTTCGTACATTTCGCACGTTTTGCACATTTCGTACTTATCGCACTTTTCGTACATTATTATCTCTCACTTCTATCTAGGTCTTGTCATGTGCTTAACCCCCTCTAGAGCACCAAGCAATTCATCTAGGGTTAAGTGACAAGGACCCCATATCGCACGTATGGAGTGGTCACTAGGACAGACTCCCCCTGTGTGTGTGAACTCTTATGGGTTAGCCAAGATCACACGCTGTATAACACACAGTAATTTGGAAATGGCACGTATTGGAGCAGTCACCCAAACTGAACTCTTACTGTGTGTATGAACCCTTATGAGTTAGCCAAAATCGTATACCGTAGACGCACACAGTTGAGCTAACAACTCTCAATGAGTTGTGAACCTCTTTTCATTTGCTTGCAAGGCTTTTCATTCGTTCCTTCATTATGTTCCACTTCATTATCTTAAATCTTTCACTTCGTTAAGATAATACTTTACGTTCATTAACAATATCACACCACTTAAAGTCACGTCATTATATGTACTAAGGAACATAAGAAAACATATCACACATAACATACATAGCATACACAACCAACATACATCAACATCATCATACATAGCATCAATCATACATCACCTTAAACACCATGCGTCGCACATTCACATACATAAACATATGCATAACAAGCATAAATCATCACAAGACATAATTGACCCACCGCGGGACAGTGGGGTTTCGGGGGCGGCAGCCCCTAACAGCGGGGTCCTAGGGGCACATTTCCTTATCGAAAAATCGATCTTCCTGTTAAAACCTCTTAAAATCTCGGTCATTTAAATCGTATATTTTGTATGCATTTCCAGCCCCAAACTAGTTCAAAACCTTTAAAATAGGGGATCTAGAACTCACCTGGACTCGATGAGTAGCTTCTCAATCAAGCTTTCAAAGTAGGGGTTGCACTACACAACCTGCAGATAAGTTAACACTCAATGGAGTTAATTTCTGCCTAATTTCGCTGCTAATTTCGCTGCTAATTTCGCTGCTAATTTCACTGCCAGACTAACAGTTTCGCTACTAGTTTCACCGGCAGTTTCGCCAGTAGTTTCGCAGCTAGTTTCGCTAGCATCTTCGCTGGTAGTTTCGCTGGCATCTTCGCTGCCAGTTTCGGCCAACTTTCGTTGGAAAACCATGTCTGCGAAACTACCTGTGAAACTATAATTTCACCGAAAGATCTGCAGTTTCGCCGGACAAACATCTAATTTCGCTGGGTGAACACCCAGTTTCGCAGAACGGGCTGAAAAATACGAACCAACCCGTTTTTGACCTAAAACTTTAATCGTTACATCCAAAACCTTGGTTTATCACCTAATAAGTTATATCTAAGCTTATTACATGTTTTCTTACATAAAAACGTGAGTTTTGGGCGAATCTTTGCCACTTTCAAAAACCCCAAACCTAGAATCCGGGTTTACTTCAAAAGGAATGATTAAATGATGTTTCTTACCTGGATTCGCGGTGTTTTCTTGTTGTTTGGATGCCTATGAACACCGATCTTCAATCCCGAAATCAACCTAGCCTTGAATCTTCAATTCTCCCCACACTCTCTCTACTCTCTCTCTCTAGAACTAGAGTGTTGAGTTGCAAATGAGAGCTACTCAAGCTGATCCGTTTATAGATACTGGTCGTTCCCAGGACCTTAAACTCGCCAAACACATATCCCATAAAGTCTACTCGGTCTAAAACCCATATCTATCTTATTTTCATTAAATGCTCTCGTCTAAGCCCATTATTATTATTTGGCTTACTTAGACATTATTCGGGGCGTTACACATTTTTAGTACAAAACTTTTGATTATTTCATCATAAGTCAAAAAATCCTACTAGATGTGATTGAATTATTTTGGATGAAGCTAAATGTAAGGTTTAATATAAGGTAAATGCAACCCAGACACCCAAGTCTCTCCTGCATGCATGAACTAGTGTGCTGAAGTGGAATGCTTCAGAAGTTTCACACACTACCTTAGATAATATTCTAAGTGTGAAATCTTCCGAAGCCAAGACCATATCTTCCGAAGCCAAACATGAAGTCCTCCGAAGCTTCAAAGACAAGTCTTCCGAAGCCGGAAGACAGATTTCTTCCGAAGACTTTGAACACATGCTTTATCTGATGTACCTTTTCCATAAAGCTGGACCCCTTTCCGTTGCAACTCTGATACGACACCAACTTTACATAAGTTGGTGAAAGGTCCATGCTTTTGGTAACTATACATTGAGGTCTTGAGTCTGTAACTTTCTACTTTATGTACTTTATCCTTTTTGTAATATATTAGGATATGAGCTATGGCATGTCATAGTCACTAGTCAAAAGGCAATATGCCTTTTGACTCTATGTTGATTTTGTTGTTTTCTAGATCATGTATCCAGCTAGCCTTCAAAGTATGGCAGGCTGTAGGTTGTAGTATAAGTATCTCTGGTCCTTAGTATCTTAAACCATTGCTTTGTAAACACTTGTAAGGTACTAGAGAGCAATATACATCATCCTTGAAAACCAACTATCTGTGTTGTTCTTGTTCTGTCTCTTGAATACTTATTGTTGGATCTTATATGCCCAAAACACATACAAGATTGATGTGGTTAATAGGTTATGATCCAAGTGGGGTCATACCCAATAACAAGCTAATCAAACACCAATAAATATTTATTTATTGATGAGATCATACAAATAAATATTGACACCTATTTAGAAAATGGGTTTTCTAAAACATTGCTTATGTAATAGAACAAATTATATGGATAATTTGTTCATGAGAAATTATTTGTAACATTATTTAAGTAAGTTAAATAATACCAAATAATAGTGTGTGTAATTATATAAAATTAAAAAAGGTTTTAATTTTATAAATCTTATGGGTTTAAGTGTGGAAACTTTATAAAATAAATATAGGAGGGAACCCATTTTAAGGGACTCCATTCGGCCGCCCCTTTTGTGGGGTTTTGGGATCTTTAGTCTTGGTTTAATACAAGACTTGATGATCCTTGCACACTTCCACCAAACACACTCTCTCTCTCTCACATGCAATAGGCTCTCTTCCTTCTTCTCTCTTTGCAAAAATTCGAGTTTTTGGCAGAATTTGAAGTTCATCTTGGCTGGATTTTCGGGTTTGCAAGAAGGATTTGAGTTTTGGTGTTCTACTACCTAATAAGCTAGGTGTTTGCTAAGGCTTATGGGTATACAAGCTTGAGGACTTCTCTTTTGGAGGCTAGACATTCAAGAAGCATCATCATCTTCTTCCCATCCATACTACATCATCTTGTTCTTGAAAGGTAGTTTCAAGAACACCCTATGGTTGTTCTTTTCGTTTTGATAGCATTTCATTTCACATACATATGATCCTTTGTTCTTGGGTTTTGTTTTGGTTTAAAATGGTTCATATTTTCAGATTGTTAAACCCTTTTTGAACCCTTATATCTGCTGCCTTTTTGTAGTTTAAATGGTTTAACTAGCTTTGATAAACATGAAACAAAACCCAACAATCGCATCTAGAGCCGGTTATGTGGAATACTTGCTTCAAAAGTTCTTTAAAAGTTAGTTTTCATGGACTTTTTCAACCCATTAGGGGCTGTTTTGTTATGGATGAATGAATCACTTATGTTTCAAGGTTTTATCTTTCATGCTTTAGTATAAACCTTGAAAGATTAACATCAAATGATTGATTATATTGTTTGGACTAAACCCTAAATTTTTGGTTCATGTTGGCCGAAACTTTAAGGTTAAAAAAAGGGGTTCATGGTTGTTCTTGAATGTTGTATATGATACATATTTTTGTGCATAACATAGCCTTGACCTTATGTGTTTTGGATTTGGTTGGTTGTGATTTTGTCATGTTGGTTTTGTTTTTGAAAGGGTTGTAATATTTGTGTTTGTATTTTGGGTTGTAATTTAGTTATTCATTAGTTATGTAATAAATAGATTAGGTGCATTTCTTTTAATAGAAAAATTGTATTAGGATATCATTTTGTAAAATAAGATGCACAAGATGAAGACCCAAAGAAGGACACAAAAGAGATGGACACTTGAAGCATTTGGAGGTGGATTCAAGTGAGAGTTCATGGACACATTTTGATGTGTCATTGTTAACCCTTAGGAAAGACCTAATGACAACACTTGTGATGGCAAACAAGTGTAGTCAACTTAGTGGCTATGGTTATGCACTTATGTTTGTATGATTATGCTTGTTTGGTTGTTTGTTGTATGGTTTTTGTTTAATATTTGGATATGCATAACAAACTTATTAACAAACATAACAAGCTGAAAATTGATGCTTCTTTATCATTAAGTGATTAATAAAAGGTTATTAAAAGGTTTAATGATTTTAATAAAAGGGGTATTAATAAAAAGTGAACCCTAGGGTACCTTATATTTGAAAGAATACAAATACAAGGTACATAGAGTTTTCTAAACTAGTATTATGAAAACTTAAAATTTCTTTTATAATCAAGTTTAACACCGTTCTTTTGCACAACATTTGAGTCACTCGGAAACTCCTAATGGAATAAAGGTCACCTAACTACTTTGAGGGAACTTGTGATTTGAGGTGGGGATACCATATTCGTGGGATAAAGGTCACCTAACCACTTATTTTGGAAAACTCACATGTGTGTGCAAGTAGGGTGATTTGATTTGCAAACCATGTTAAATGGATCACCTACAATGTGGTTTACAAAGGTGTTGATGGGATAAATGTTCCAACCATACATATGATGTTTAAGTCGATCCCATACCCCTAAAAGTTGCAAAGGGTTGCAATTGTCAAAAAGTTGACTACCTTCTTAATTTAAATAATGAGATAAAGGTCACCTAACCACTATTTATATGGAACGTTGGATTCTAGAATTTTAAAATTGTGTAAGACACACACATGGGCTTTAATAATTAAAATATTAATAATATAAAAATACTAAAATTGAACTTTCTTAAATTTTGTAGATGGCCACCAACAATAATGAAAGCAATGATATCCCGTCCGCTCACTCACTATCACTAAGAGTCATTCTCCAAAAGGAGTGTCCAAACCATAATAACTTTATAGATTGGTTACAAAACTTGAGAATTGTTCTCAATCAAGAGAAACGATTGTACATATTTGACGATCTGATTCCCGATCAACCTAATGAGGAGGATGAGGAGGCCTAAAATAATTAGGTGAAATACACTAAAGACTCAGTCCAAGTGTCTTGCCTCATGTTGGCAAGTATGACTCCGGATCTCCAAAAAGAGTATGAGCATCATGAAGCGTACGACATGATTACCCAGCTGAAGGAAACGTTCCAACTCAATAACATCATCCCTTTCAAGTACCTTACTCTAATTGTTTTAGATGAACTAATCATCTACCCTTTTGTCATAGATGTCATGTTAAATCTCAGAGACACAGAGTGATCATTCTCCATTGATTTAACTTTATCAAGCCTTAGACATCTTACTCTCAACGAATAAGAGGGACAATCCCATCTTGACTACATACGTCTCTTATAGTCACCTCGTATTATATTTGAATTCAGCCTTATGTACTGCCATGTTTTGAAACAGCGAAAAAGTAAGACAAGTATAACATTCGGTGAATATCAAGACCCAATATGTATCTCAGGTTAGAGGATACCAAATGATGTTCGCCTTCACTCAAATTTACTTATGATCAATCAAGAGGATTCCATGTAGTAATATTTGAGATGCGGGTCAGTCTAATATTGTATCCCACAAATATCTATGAACCTTGGTAGAAATCCTTGCTCTACTTTCATCCATATGAATATCTACCAATCCAAGTTCATAATAGTCTTACCCTCGTACTTGTTCCCACAAGTATGAACAACTACAAATGTTCTGAGTAAATGATTTACTTATGGATTTTAAACATGCAAAATAGGAACATTAGTTGAAGCATCATAACCATATAATTTATTCAAGTAATGCAAGGTTCTAATATCCAAATACAAAATCAAAAGATCAAATCCAGTCACTAGAATATTGAAGTCCCATGGCACAAGTATGACCTTCATGCTTTGCCCTTTCAAGGAGCTTCGTGAGTGGATCCACAATATTTTGATTCTTTTGAACTTTGCGAATACATATCTTTCCTTTTTCTACTTCATCCCTTTTGTAGTTGAATCTCCATTCAATGTGCCTAGTCTTTTGATGTGCACGGGGTTCCTTGACTTGAGCAACCGCACCCTCGTTATCAATAATATTTCTAGGGGGTCCTGAATGGAAGGGACCACCCCTAGATCGGCAATGAATTTATTTAGCCATACAGCTTCTTGAGCTGCTAACAAAGCGGCGACGTATTCTGATTTTGTAGTTGATAATGCCACCACATCTTGCTTAGAGCTCTTCCAAGAGACCGCTCGTCCATTCAAGATGAAAATGTATCCCAATTGTGATCGTGAATCATCCCGATCAGTTTGGAAACTCGCATCCGTGTAACCTTTTTCCACGAGTTCCTCCTTACCAGATCCATAGATTATGAACATATCTTTAGTCCTCCTTAGGTACTTAAGTATGTTCTTTACAGCTATCCAATGACTATTTCCGGGATTTTGTTGGTATCGGCTTGTCATGCTCAAAGCGCATGACACGACCGGCCTAGTGCATATCGTTGCATACATGATGGACCTAATAGCAGACGCATATGGGATTCCCTTCATTTTGTCTTGCTCATCCATTGAGCTTGGACATTGAGTTATACTCAATATCGTTCCTCTTTGAATAGGTATCGTTCGTTTCTTAGAGTTTTCCATCTTGAACCTTTTCAAGATCTTATCAATGTATGCACTTTGATTTAAACCTATCAACCGCCTTAATCTATCCATATAGATCTTTATTCCTAAAATATAGGCGGCTTCACCAAGATCCTTAATGGGAAAACAAGTTCCAATCCAGGCTTTTACACCCTCCAAGGTTGGAATGTCATTTCCAAATAGTAAAATGTCATCGACATACAATACTAGAAAAGTGATGATAACTTCGAGGAAGTGATCATCATGATTATTTCTACAAGCTTGATAAGGCTCTTTATGCGCTGGACCACGCACCAAGGAAGTGGTATGAGAACCTATCACAGTATCTATGTCAACATGGCTACAAGAGGGGTACTATTGATGGAAATTTCTTCATTAAATGAACAGCAGATGACATTAGGCTAGTTCAAGTATATGTGGATGACATTATCTTCGGGTCAACTAAATCAAAGCACTGCAAAGACTTTGAAAAGCTGATGAAAGACAAGTTTGAAATGAGTGCCATGGGCGCACTCAATTTCTTTCAAGGAATTCAAGTGAAGCAAGTTGAAAATGGCATCTTCATAATTCAGTCTAAGTATGTTCAAGACATACTTCAAAGATTCAACATGACTGATTGTAAGGTTTCTAAGACACCCATAGCCAGAAACCAATCCCTTGGACCTGATCTTGACAGGGAGTGTGTTGATGAGCATCTATTCAGGGCAATGATTAGGCCTCTTATGTACCTCACAGCTAGCAAGCCTGATATCTTGTTTGCTACATGAATTTGTGCAAGATATCAAGCCAACCCCAAGATGTCACACCTAATCACCGTCAAAAGAATTCTAAGATATCTCAAAGGTGCTCCATCACTTGGCCTTTGGTATCCAAAGAACTCTGAATTTAATCTATATGCTTATATAGATAGTGACTATGGTGGCTGCAACATGACTGCAAAGTCTACATGAGGGGGATGTCAATTTCTTGGTGGAAGGATAGTCTCCTGCCAATGTAAGAAACAATCATGTGTGTCTGCATCAATTGTTAAGGCTGATTACATTGCTACCGCAAGCTGCTGTGCTCAAGTACTTTGGAATCAAAATCAGATGTTGGATTATGGATTTAACTTCAAGGAGACTCCCATCCACATAGACAACAATAGTGCTATCTCAATCATAGAAAATCATATGCAGCACTTAAGGAAAAAGCACATCAATATTAGGTATCATTTAATTAGAGATAACTTTGAAAAGGGATTAATCAAACTAGTCATGGTTAACACAAATGAATAATATGTTGATCTGTTCGCCAAAGCTTTTGATGAAAAAAGATTTAAATATCTTAATAAGCTATTGGGATGATTAACTTTGAGTAGCTTTTCTTAAAACTAAATCATATTATTTCTAAAACCTGTGTGTCCTAAGTTGACTAATTTTATCACCTTGATAAGCCCTTTGTTCTCTTTGGAAGTAAAATCTTTTTAAAAGACATTCCTTAGATTTTTGAAAATTTTGATCTATTTATCCTTCGGAAGATTTAAAATTACCTTTGGAAGAAACTTATATCTTCATAAACAAATATCTATTTAAGTCAATTTTCCTTCGGAAGAAATTTCTGAAATATCTTCTGAAGCTTAAAATCCACTTAAGGACTTGTATGTTTTATAAGAACAAATTTTCTTCTGAAAGCAAAAATCTCTTCCAAAGCAAAATTCTCAAAAATGTTTGAAATATCTTTCAAAGTCAATTTGCCTTCGGAAGCTTTTCTTCAAGAACTTTCGAAGCAAAATAACCTTTGGAAGATTTCTCAACTTCCAAGAAAACTAATTTTTGGGAAAAAGAAAACTAATTTTTGGGAAAAAGAAAACTAATTTTTCAGAGGTGGGACCGACTTCTGGATTTCAAAATTTATCCTCTTTCATTAACTTTGTCTCAAATCCTTTTCATATATAAACCTAACGGTTCCCCCTCTTTCTCACTATCTTCTTCATCTTTATTTCTTCTTTGACCTAAATTCTCCCAAACCACCTTTGTTCTTTATCTTGCTTCACCCTTAAGCTTCTCAAAATGGCCAATCAAAACCTTAAAACAACCCTGATTTCTCCATGCAACTTCACAAGCAACACAACCAGGTTGCTCTGTTGAACTCTGAGAAAGATGATAGTTTCTCAAAGGTTTGCTGTTTTTTGGCTTTGTCTAACTACTTCACCTCCCTTACCATTGATTCTACTCTGTATGAGGATCATTTGCTTGAATTTTCAAAGACCTGCCAAGAGGTCATTGTGGATGAGGAGAAGGAACTATCTGCCATAGTGAAGGGGAGGACAATCTTCATTACTCCGACCATCATCAACAATCATCTTCAGCCGCATGATGAAGAAGATGAGTTGTTCTTCCCAAAAGAAGCTATAAATCATTCCTTTGAGCAGATGGGCTATGAGGGAGATTTCTTTATAAACACCTTCAGAAAGGGAAAGTCTCATTCCAGTGGAAATACCTGCTTCATGTGGTTATTCATAGCTTGTCCAACAAGCATGGAGGGTGGGACTAGATTCCTGAAGATCTCTCCTTCATAGTGCATGGAATGGTTTAGGGGGTCAAGTTCAGGTACTCTCAGTTTGTTTATACAAATTTACTTTCTAACTTGGACTCCTTAGAGTATTACATGTTTCCTAGATATGTTCAATACATTCTCAACTGTGAACTGGGCTCACAGTTGACGGAAACAGGTATATCCTTAAATTGGGACAGATGAAGCCTGACATCTTTAAAATCTTAAAGAAGCCAACTGTTGGCTTCTCTGGGGTAGAAACAGCCCTGGTTCCAAAAATGTTAGAGCTCATTGCTCAAGGTGACAACCTGGCAACACAAGCCGGTGTTGAACCCACACCTTCTACTTCTCAACCACCAAAAATCACCCACACTTACCAAAGAAAATCCAAACGAACCCCTGCTCAAGCTCTTGAGTCTATGCAGGCCCCTATATCACTATCCACATAGGAAGAAGTGGAAACTAGAGCTCCCATTTTTCCTAAGGAGCAAACCACTCCCATCACTTCAACTATTTGTCCTGAGGTTCATCATGCTCAGACTGATGAGCTCATAAGCCCAACAACCTTAAGCCTTCACTCTGAGTCTCTACACTTAGATGAACAACCTTTAGCGGACAGTTACCATCTGTTAGGACCTGGTATTTGACCGAAATACCTAGAGATTAACGTGTAAACCAGATCAAATAGTGTGGAATCCTATTTGATTGGCGATCCAATCAGTGAGAACACACGAAGAATCAATCAAGAATTGAAACTAATGTTAGAAATCGATTGGGAATCGATCTAATGTGTTCTATGAAATTGGAGAACGAATTGAGAGGTTTCTGGACGGCTAGGGTACGTCTGGAATCGTAATTAATCGAGAGTTATCTTTTTCACGAATTGAGTTGTATTTATAAGTTGGTATCATTCAATCGTGCGACTGAACCATTAGCCTGGTTCAGTCGTGCGATTGAACCATGCGGTTGATTCATTCATACGACTGAGTGTTCAGTTGTGCGACTGAGCCAATCTTATGTTACAATCGTACGACTGATCCAGTCTCCTGGTCAGTCGTGCGACTGAGTCAGTCATGTGAAGTATTCATGCGTATGGTTCATTCGCATGAGCCATTCGCATGAGAACTTCATAAGTTAAGTTTGAATGTTTTAATTAATATAACATAATGTGCAACCATTCAAACAATCATAAACCCAATCAATTCAATCACAACTCATTAATGAAATATTAAACATCACAAGTAACAACAATTATGTCATTTCATAATCAATACAAATTACATCATACTCAGACAGACAAGATTCATACATTTCAAATCATGATCTAGGGACATACATGCATCAACAAACTCCCCCTTGGACCTAGATCTATCTAATCTCTTGTCTTCTGCATAACGTCCTTATACTTCTTGTACTTCTCCTCCTTAGTGACTCCTACGTGAATCTCAAACGCAAAACAAAGTCGTATAACGTTTTGGAACTGGAGGGCTTGTACAATGTCTTGTGTGTCATAAAACAGTGGTCACTGTATAATGTATAGATATCATTAGCAGACAAGTTGGTTAGCCACATCGGGTCGAATACCCTGATAGTATCCATTTGGCCCTCTTTATTCAGAACTATGACAGCTTCAGCAGTTCTCCAATCATAGTACCACCATTTGAAGTGTGGAGTGAAGTCCTGGGCATTTCCCTGAGAGGGATTCTCAACATAGTGCGCGGAGGACTCCACTTCAACACAATCTTGGGCTTGCCAGTACTGGCATCAACCTCAGACCTTCTTATATACCTTGTAGGCTGTTGTGGTCTGAAGTTAACCCATCTGTGTGTGGTACTCCTTCTTCAGGGCAGCTCGAACCAGCCTGACATTTTTCATGGGTCAGCATACAGCAGCTTATCTTAGCCAGCTGGTTGAGCTCAAAACCAGGTAGAGTCTTCAGATCATGTGGAAATCTGAAGTACTCTATGCCCTGTTCCCTCTTAACTGCATACGTGTTAAGGTCAGCAAAATAAGCCCATGCAATAATCCTGCCTGACACCTTATAGTGTTTCTTGACTCTGTAGAGCTTGGTGTAGGCATCTTCTTTGGTGCAGCATGTTGGGCTCTAACTTCTTCAAAACAAGCAGCCCACTCAGCCTTTCGAATGTCTACGTCATCATTTGAGGCTTGGGTTGTTCCTTCTGTTTCCTGTTGCTCCATCTTGTCTAGTACCTCAAACATATCACTGACTAGGGACTCACCCAGATTGGGGACCACATTACCCTCGTTGTCAGCGTACTAAGGGTACTCTTCTGCAGTAATATCTTCAACCTCAACTTCATCAATGTCATTTAGTTCTTCATCACTGGTTGAATCAACTGTTGGAGCATCCTTGACAATTTCATCAGGATTGAGTTTGAACATCTCTGTCAGTTGCTCGTTAGATAGGTCATGAATTATTTCCCTTCTTAGGGGTATAACTCACAGACCTTCTTACAATCCCTTGCAGATCAAGAGTCATGGTTAGTTGAGTCTTGACCTGTTGAAGGGTAGCAATGTCAAACTCATCTCTTTGAAAGTTTGGATCTGTTTGATTTAAACATTCAACACATAACCCATTAGTAAGTAATCAAACAGAATTATATCAACTTATATATAAACATTCAACACACTTGTTTTCACTCCGTGATTCAAACACAAAAAAATAAATACCTAGACATTAATCTGTACTTTTGTCTTGAATCCCGGGCTCGTCGCTCGGAGGAGCAGAAGTGTAGATGGCTGATCCTGTCGATTCTTCGATCTTCGCTCTTGACCAGAAGCAAAGGCCGATGCAGCCGCATCCCCTCCTTCTGCTTCGTCATCATCACCTCTACCTTCTGTCCTTTCTTCCTCTGTCTCTTCTTCATCCTCATCATCTTCCTCATCGTCATCATCATCTTCATCATGACCATCTCCATCATCCTCATCACCCTCCTTTATCTTCAAAGGCTCATCCTTTGACCCTTTAACCTCAGCATAATCGTCTCTGTTGGTCGTCTCCAACTCCTCTATACGTTTGGCTAATTGGGCCTGCTGGTCCTGGAGTTGGGACATCTCGACTCTCCTAGCATCGATTAGCTAGGTCTGCTGATCTATCACCCAAGCCTGCTCTGCCATATGCTGAGACTGGGCAGCAGTCAGATCGGTCAACTGGCGAATCTATGCCGCTTTCTCTTCATCTGTAGCTAGCAGGCGCAATCACCATACGGTTAAGCGCCGACAGCTGCTCCTCTACACCGATGTGAGGTAGAGTAGATCTATATACATGTGATGGCTGGGCTGAAGGTCCGGCATGATGTGAGGTGGTGGTGGTAGTAGCAGTGGTGAATATGGGTCGGTAAGCAGGTGCTGGTGATGTAGGTGTGAATGGTATGGTGGTGGATGGGAAGGATACAGTGGTGGTAGGTAAGGTGGTGGTGTTGTGGTAGCAGTAGTGGATGTGGTGGCTGTGGTGATGGGTGGTATGTCAGTGGAGGTGGTAGTGGTGGTTGTGGTAGCAGTGGTAACGAAGGTCAGGTGACGCTTCTTCTTCAGTCCGTGGGGTTGAGCATCCTCTTCCTCGTCCCGGGAAGTGGATGCTCCCCTGCAGCTATGCCCACTGAACCCGGAGCATAGCTCGGGTCAGTCTCTCTCTCAGTGGAGTTTTGAGGGTGTTCACCAACCACCCTAAGCCCGTGTTCTGTGGGAACTACTTTGCTTCCCACAGTCCTAGTGAGGGGCTCCTCATCCTCCTCCTCCTCCTCCTGATCACCAACAATCAACTCCTGACGGAAACCGGCCGTCTCAGCAACCTCTCCGGCAGTGTCAGGCCCGGGGGAATAAACATCTGACTCAGTGCCTCTTTGTGTAGCAGGCATGTCATCCCCGGCGTTGCCGCTATCATCATCATCAGAATCCATATCTGGTAGGAGCAAATCTCATCAGCGGAGTCATTGTCATCATGACGCCATTTGTGTTGCCAGGCGCCACATACCTCTCGTTGGCCAGGTGGCCAATCAGTCTCTTCACTTGGGGCTTTACCTGCTTTCCCCTGTAAACTTCTCATCATGCCCAGAGTAGTATCATCCATAATCTCTAAGGCCACTGCGTCATGATTCTCTTTGGGCAACTGTGGCAGCTTCTCGTTGAACACGAGCTGTAAGAATCTGGGGTACATACAAAACCCTCTTTACCTTGGCCTCCAAGTTCTCCACTAAGTAGGAGAATATCATGCTGAAAAACTGAAGGGGTGGTTCAGAACAGTGCCACGTACGCATTTTGAATCTGGTCTGAGAGGTCGTCAAACCCACCCCTCCTCGATGCAACACACTGAGGATCACGTGTGCTAAGTACTTCTACTAGGGGCTCAGGTTGCTTTTGTTGAGCACACCTGAGTTGATATCCCCAGCGTACTTTATCCTCATGTTGTTGTTGCTGTCGTTGTGTGTTGTTCTGTTGTTTGTTGTTGTTGTTGTTGTTGTTGTTGTCGTTGTTGTTGTTGTTGTTGCTCTTGTTGCTCTTGTTGCTATTGTTGCTGTACTTGCTCTAGTGCTGCTGTTACTGTTGTTGTTGTTGTTGTTATTTTTATTAGTTTTTGGTTATTGTTATTGTTGTTGTTGTGCTGTGTGTTGTTGTTGGTTTTTTTGCTGTTGTGTTGTTGTTGTTGTTGCTGCTGCTGCTGCTGTTTCCGATGTTACCGCAGTTGTCGCGGTTGCCGTCGCTTTTGATATTGTTCTGTTGTGTTCTTGTTGTGTTGTGTGTTGTTGCTGTTGTTCTGCTGTAGTTGTTGTCACTGTTGTGTTGTCGCAGTTGGTGTTGTTATCGCAGTTGTTGTTGTTGCTGTGTTGGTGTTGTTACTATTGTACTATGTTACTTGTTGTTGTTATTGTGTGTTGTTGTTGTTGTTGCTTTTGTTGTTGTTGTGCTGTGTTGTTGATGTTGTTGCTGTTGTTGGGTTGTTGCTGTTGTTGCTGTTGTTGCTGTTGTTGTGTGTTGCTGTTGTTGCATGTTGTTGCTGTTGTTGCTGTGTTGTTGTTGGTGCTGTTGTTGCTGTGTTGGTTGTTGTTGTTGTTGCTGTTGTTGCTGTGTTGTGTGTTGCTGTGTTGCTGTTGTTGCTGTTGTTGCTGTTGTTGCTGTTGTTGCTGTTGTTGTGTTGTTGCTGTTGTTGCTGTGTGCTGTTGTTGCGGTTGTTGCTGTTGTTGCTGTTGTGCTGTTGTTGCTGTTGTTGGTGTTGCTGTTGTTGCTGTTGTGTGTTGTTGTTGTTGTTGCTGTTGTTGCTGTTGTTGCTGTTGTTGCTGTTGGTGTTGTTGCTTGACAGGATCAGTGATCACAGGTTTGATGTAACAGAATATAACGCAGCGGAATACAAACACGAATTAGACAAATTGTAGCAAGCTAACAATATATGTGAGCATTAAGATCGCATACAGTTATTGGGAGAGTATGTATTTCTGATTTCTGGGAATGTTTATAGATGAAGAATATTTCTAATCGAATCAATCATTCATTCCATTCAATTCATCATATCATTCAATCATTACAATAGGTTGTCACTCCTTATATAGAGTGCAACAGTCACTGCTGTTATCACGGAAAGTGACAACTGGCAGATCCAATACAGAAATAACTAATTCTTAACAAACTACTGAAATGTTCACAACTACTGAGAACATATCAGCAAGTTAAGTACAAAATATAAAACTACTGAAACTACAACGACTGAAGAACAAGCTCTTCAGTCGTTTTACAAACTACTGAAACAAAGAAAATAAAACTACTGATATCACAACTACTGAAGAAGTACTCTTCAGCAGTTGTGACAAACTACTGAGGCTTCAGTACTTGATCTTCAGACTTTGACCTTCAGGCGATTCATCAGCTGAGAGACTT